>CP092886.1:137460886-137500447 GCA_030710605.1 Cordylochernes scorpioides
TGGGGCAACATCGATACAGTGGCGTGATTAACATTTACACTGGTTTTTCAAACCTATCGAGTCAGAAACTTGTATAAATATACTATTTTATCTACCAAAGTGATCAAGAAAACGTATTGATATTGTTACCTAGAAACTATTGTTTATTCAAAGATATAGAAGTGCTTATATGAATTACATCACCACCATGAGGGTCGGTGGAAGGATGGTCTAAACCGTTGGTTGTCGACCGCTACGACCCGGATTCGATTCCCGCATTGGCCATTTTTTCTGATTAAAAAAATGCTCCAATGACCCCCGATTCATGCAAAAGTCCAATCACAACAGCGAGTACAAGGTAACCAAACGGCGCTCTGGCACATTTGCAAGTGCAAAGTCGAACTGTTTTTCACATGTGTAGATATGTGGTGCACTTACAGTAAAAGCAGTCGCCTACTTCTACCCACCATGATTATCATGGCCTGTACCGTGTGTACTGGGGATAAGCAAAGAAAAAACATCAGCACGTCTTAGTCACAATTATTATGTTCATATTTATATGATCCATTAGCGCGTCATCTGTTATAAGAAATATAAACTATTTTTGACGGGTATGTTTCTTTCTGGATTCATTTTTCTACTGCCCTCACTGCAATGATAAAATAATGGGAGTTCATTCTTTTATCATTGCAGTAAGGGCAGTAGAAAAATGTTTAAATCTAAAAAGAGATAAATGAAAAAGGTTTAAATTTCATATTTACAACTAAATAACTTTAAAGGGACCGAGCTATGAAACATAATGGGAAAATATTTATGATAAATTGAAAACCTGTTATTTTTTCTATTTTTATTTTCCTATATTTAATTCTATGATGCACTAGCGCGCCATCTGTTATCAAAATTCGAAATTATTTTAAAATCGTAAGATTCCTTTTGAAAATAAACAATTTCTACTGCCTTTACTGCAGTGGAAAAACTAATGGGAGGGCCTGGTAGTAAGGGCAGTAGATATTGTTTATTTTCAAAAGAATCTTACGCCTTTAAAATAATTTCGAATTTTGATATAAATCTATGAAATATTTAAATGATATTTAAAATTATGTTTTCGTTCCAATATAGTAATTTCATATATGGGAATCTGCGGGGATTTTAAAACATTGTATAAGCCATGATATTGTTGACTTTGAATCAATGTGTTGTTAATGCTCTATGTTCTCTAACTGGGTCAGGTGGCTCCTACTCTATATAGCCATATTACCCTGGTCCCCCGAGTGGCTGTTTCACTTACTCTAGTTTTCTAGATCTAGGTGAACAATTGCTTTTATATTAGGTTATAAGTGAAATAGAGAAAGCTCTTAATTGTACATCATTCTTTATTGGGCACAAGCAAATATAATGTGATTACAATGTATATGCGAGGGCATCAACTTTTACCATTAAATTTAGAGTGTAAAAACACACTCATGGAAAAACTTAAGTAAGTGTATATTACCGGGCGTTTTCTTCTTTTTTTTTTTTTTTGAAGTAGACATAGGCAATTTTGTCCCCACTTGGTTATCTCGTGTGTCTTCAATAAAGGTCATTGTGTTTAGCAAATATCTCTCAGAATTATTGTCTGAATACCGATATACATACTAAATTTTAAAATTTACTTAGGTTTTGTCCATGACGGTAAATGTGCTTCAGGATTGGAGCAGATCTGGATAAGAAATAACTCTAAGTGGATAAAAAGTTTTACCTCCTACGAAATATTATAGTAGTAAATAAACTTACATTTTAAAAAAAGAGTTTGCATGCATTATGACATAGCGCAATGTTGCGGGAGAGGATGGTATTCATATACCAAAAGAGATATTCACAATTCCAAAGATAACTGCATTAAAATAATTCATTTTATTTATCACAACAGTTAACAACGCATAGATGGTATAAAAATAAATATGCATCAAGACATCAAATTTCATCAATTTCAAACAAATTCCAACATGTATATTCCTTATTGCTTTATGCATTTTTAAAGGGAGAGGTTAATCCTTTGGTATATATTACGATGAATATCGAAATTTAGTAAATTCATTGCTTTAACAAATCATTATATGTGGTTTATATCTGTGTTGATGTGTGTTGATCATAGGTACTTTGTAAGGTTAAGAACATGACAGTGATAGTTACACATAGTACAATATCACATTTGTACTGTTTTCTTTCACACTGTGTCGCAGTCTCACGCAATTCTGGCCTTAACTACCCGTTTCATGATTTTTCAGGATACAGCTTGCACTACGCTGATGAGGGCCAACAGCCCGAAACGCCTTCGTAGTTAGCTTTTCTTGATTAATCAAGAATGAGTATTTGGCCAAATCTGGAATAATTAAAAATCAACGAGAATAGTTTATATTTATTACGATAGATGGCGCAAGCCATTAGCAACCTTCAGTTGCACGATAAGGAGATGCCTTTTTTTATAATAAGTGATAGTTAATTAGAATAATAATTTTCACTGTCTATTATTTTTTCGAATTATCATACGATTTACTCAATAACCTCTAATTAAAATCACTTTGTAAAATATCTGTGTGTTGACAAACATAACGGTAAACCTAAAACCATTATAATTCTAAAGATTAGAAAGAACTCTCCCAATAGATAACTAGGCAATTAAAATGCAAATTCTATAAGTTTGGAATTTACCGTCTTAGAGAGAGTAGGCGTCTGTGAGAAATTATTAGGGTGATATGACAGCTATGATCGATGTAGACCTGGCCAATTACTATCTTATGATAAGCTTTGTCATAGCCAATCACAATACATGTCAGCAGAGTTGGCTGCCAACTTGACCAACATTCCCAACTAGGATTTTCTAGTGTCAGATGGTTATATAACACTAGATTATCAAATTTTACACATGGAATGTTATATAATTTAACATATTCAGCAAAATGTAGTCTTAAGCCAAAGGTTAATTATAATATGTCGCTCATCATATAGATCGGAAATATAATATTTATATACTAGGTAATAATCATAGCCTTTATATATATATAGATTACAAAAAAAAACACAGAATATATTAGTTGCAATGATGTATGGGTATACGATTTATATTTATCTATTTTATTTTATATATATAATTATATTTTTCTCTCGAAAATATATATTAAAGGTCTACTTAGGAATATTAATAACGTGAGATGTGTGCCTCAGTGGGTGTATATGTACGATTAAATACAAAATATGAGAAGACACCCGCAATCGCAATGCTGATATAGTGTAGGTGCAGTTCCAGGTTGCGCCGCTATGGAGCTGTTGTAGTCAGTCTGCCATGTGCGGTTCCTGTGGTAGTCTGTGCGGGTGTACTTACTCGGGGCACCGTAAATTGGCTTGTTCTAACCCAAAACTAGGGTCTGTGGAGTTTAGATTTTTAATAGACAAGAACGCAGTTAAAACTGTTGTTATTATGCAAATATCTTACAAAAGCATGTTCTTAGTGGAAGTCAAGTGTACGAATGGTTTTATTCAAAAAGGGAGGATAACCTATTAGAATATCTGTCCTATTGGAAGAAAGAATCCTCTAAAATATAAATTGTAACAACACACTGCCTCCGAGGATAATTTTCTTACTTTACCTAAACGATCTCTCAAGCTTTCGGGTATCATAAACCCTTCTACAGAAGTGTATAATTTACTGTATCAATCGTTGTATATACTCCTGTAGAAGGGTTTGCGATACCCGAAAGCTTGAGATATCGTTTGAATAAAGCAAGAAACATATCCTCGAAGGCAATGTGTTGCTACAATCTGCCGTATTCTTGTCGTTCTTTAACTGTTTAAAACAATAACCAAATCGACAAAATCATTTCAATAAAGATCAATGCAAGGCAATCTACGAAATGAACACTTATTTAGATTGTCCCCGAACAAAATCAGTGCATTTTGACTGTTTATTTAGCAATACGAATAGTTGAGCTAAGTCTATGAATACTTTTATCGTCGTAAATCAAAGAAATGGTCACGCTATAGCCTGACTAGCTTGACCTCGGCGTCCTATTCGCCATATTTAGCCCTGGATTTATCTGCTTACATGGGTGCAAAGTGACTTTAAATCGTTTTGGCGATGTCGACCACGTAAGATTCAATGTCAATACGGCGTTAGCAGGTATCAAAGAAGCCGGATTTATAAAGAGATTCTAATACTGAGATAGACGTTTGTAAAGTGTATTCGTACTAATGGCTAGTACCTCAAAGGAGATTAATGTGGCGTATGAAAGGAAAATGTATACATTTCGTTCTATAATGAAATATATGGTCAATTCAGAGTTCCGATCGTATATATAGAGAGGATAATTTAATACTATTTATAATTTAGAGGAATAAACTACAAATTTTAGTGTGCAATGAATAAAATAGAATAAATCATATTTTATATATATAAATATAATTTCTCTAGCATTACCACCAAATAAATATAGAGGCTCACACATAAATAAATCAATTTTCCATATGAAATATATTAGAGGTAAATATGTATAAAGTTAAGAGTGGACTTCAAAAGAATTTTTGGTTTATAATTGGGAAAATATTGGAATGAAAAACACAAGTACAAAATAAACAAATATCATCTCATTTTGTAAATTCAATTTTCGCCCCAATAATTTTCAGCATTAACTTTCCAGCGGGAAAATTAGATTTGCACATTTATTTACTAAATAAATTTACTTTTCAAATATTAATCGCAAATCAGGAAGCCGCTTTCTGATCTCTATTGGCGACCGGCTCTGAAGCCATCGGCGTACGCTAGGTGAAGCCTATACAGGTCAATTAGCTAAATTAGGTAATTAAAATAAAATTAGAAGAAAACATTTAAGTTTTTAATTTTTATTCGCGAAAACTTGATTGCTACCTTTGGTTACATTCAATGTTTACATTGAAATATATAAATTGATATATTGACAATATTGTTGTAGATATTAAGTGCTCATATACACATGGTGTATAAGGTATGAAAGGAATAACCACAATGGAATAGTAAATGAAATCTTTTGCGAAAAAAAAATAATAAAAAGTTTCATACAGTAGTAGGAATAAGTATATAGTACGATGTTTTCAAAGTATCGTTTCTATTATTAGCTATAACAATCTCGAGCGAGTGCATGAGAAGCACAGACCTTTGCGACGATGGCCTTGTCCATTTGAGTCATCACCGTGTTAACCTCTTTCTCTACAGACTGGATGATATTGTGGGAAGCTTTGTTGACATCATTCTTAACAACGCTTTTTTTTCTTATCCCTAGTACACGTGGTACAGGCAATGATAATCATGGTGGGTAGAAGTAGGCGACTGCTTTTACTGTAAGTGCACCACATGTCTACACATGTGAAAAGCAGTTCGACTTAGCACTTACAAATGTGCCAGAGCCCCGTTTGGTTACTTGCACTCGTTGGTGGGGTTGGACTTTTGCAAGAATCGGGGGCCATTGGAGCATTTTTTTTTAACATAAAAAAGTGCCCAATGCAGGAATCGAACCCGGTTCGTAGCGTTCGAAAACCAACGGTTTAGACCATCCTTCCACCGACCTCCCTCAACAACGCTTCATATTTAATAGTCGAGGAAGTTACAGTATGGAGAGTTAGGGAGCCAAATATCAGGACTCCACTGACTGGGGACTGTCAGCCACGATTGTATCTTTTTTGCTTTGTAGACTGGGAGTGAGACTTCACGAAAGGTGCCTATCTTAGGGGTCTTTACATATCCATCGATCATTCCTGGCTTTACCTTCTTATTAACCTCAAAGTTATTTTCATCAGAGAAGAACCTCACCATGCACCAACAGACTTTTCCAGAGTGTCTGCTAGCTCATTTTCAGAAATTTCAACATGAGCTGGAAACCATTACAGTGTGACAGAGGTGTTGGATGGCAGTCGGTTTACAGATTCAGTGAACCTCTTGAGAAGAGGTTCTTGGCTGGATAAACAGGTTCGAAAAGTATAAATTGCTGCTCTTGAATCTGAGTATATCATTATTTTGCTAGGTGAGTTGACGGAGTAGTATCTATTATATAGAGTTATTATTTGTGAACTAGAAGATGAATAGGGTGAGAAAAGGAGATTTCTTTCAAGGATTTTCATCTCTGTAAATAGCAATTCAACTGCCAAACAATCCATTTTCAATAATTAAATAAATTAAAATCCTCTGGAGTAACTTGATAAAGAGAGAGAGAAAAAAAAAAATCTTTGATTTTTTTTCTCTCTCTTTATCAAATCCATTTTCAAGTTGGCTACCGTGAGTGTAAATTGTGATATCAAAGAGTTAGCTATTTTCTTTATTAATTTAGGAACCAAATGCTTCTGGCTGAGTTTATTGTTTGTGAATATTGGCTGGTAAATAAGGGTTACAGGTCATTTATTGCGAGTTCTGTGTGGGTTTTTGTTTAAGATTGATTGTGATATCTGAAAGAGGATAATTGTGACCCATGCTGAGAAGAGAGGGGTGTTTGAGTCTTTGATTTGGGTCACAAATAATTTTCAAATAATATTTCTAGTAAGCCTTTCTTTGGGAGAATTCATATTTTCAAATATGAATTTTTAAAACATATATTTTTCTCCTGAGGTGCAGGAGAAGGAGGTTAGATTGAGTGCAGCAATATTATTAGGGCACGATTCACGAAGCCCGATGATGATTCTAGCTGCGCTTGCTCGGATTCTATCTATTTTGGATAGATTGCTTTTACTTGCATTGATCCAGGCTGGAGCAGCATTTTCCAAAATAGGTCTTACCTGTGTAAGATATTTTGTGCGTAAGATATTGGCATTTGCACCCTAGTTTAAACTTTTTTTTCAGAATTCGGAATATATTTTTTGTTTATGTTGTCATTTTACATAAATGTGGCTACAAAAAAGCAATTTTTAAAATCTAAAGTAGTTTTTATCTTATGGACTGTCAAAAGTATTCCCAATTTACCTATAACTACGGTATATATACACCGCCTTGCAAATGTGTTCGTTTACATTCTTATATTTACCCCCATTCAGAAAACGCCTCTCTATCTTTGACCATTTTATTTATTTTATTCAATCACACCACAATACTAATTGAATATATTGCAATACCCAGGCATATATATACGAAATTAAACTAATGGAACACGATATTTTCCTTTTTGAATATAATATTTTATTACTTTTTATAACAAATTATTTTAATTAATATATGCACACAATAGGGGAAAATTCTAAAATTAAGGCGCGTATGATTATTTTAAATATTAAACAATTTCTATTGCCCTTACTGCAATGGAAAAATTTAGGCCCTCCCATTAATTTTTCCATTGCAGTAAAGTCAGTAGAAATTGTTTAATTTTTAAAATAATCATACACGTCTATAATAGTTTCGAATTTTCATAACAGATGGCGCGCTAATGCATCATAATAGCATTAAATTATTATCCGAATGAATGGAAAAAATCTGAGGTAATAATTATTCCCAAACCAGGTAAAACAGACATGAAAAGTTATAAAAGCTACAGACCCATTTGTCTCAACTCAAACATTTCCTAAATATTTGAAAAAATAATTAACAACAAACTAATAAAATTTTATTATGACTCGAATCTGCTTAACAATCGTCAACATGGATTTAGAAGATCTAGATCTACTATCTCTGCATTAAATGAAATTGCCAAAATAGCTCTAGAACATAAAAACAAAGAATATACAGCTATAATCGCAGTTGATATAAGTGGAGCGTTCGACAATGCATGCATTTAGATATTCATCAAATGAAACCCATAAAAAATTAAGCAAGGGATGTCCACAGGGTGGGCCTATACCCCTACAATATGGAATATTATTCTAAACGATTTATTGGATAACTATTCAGAATCAAACAGTGAAATCATTGCTTATGCGGATGATATAACTGTGATATGTTGGGGAAACAACTTGACAGAACTTCGGAATACAACAGGAAAGGTCATGGGGAGAATATTAGACTGGTGTGGGAACAATAAGTTGACCGTATCTGAATAGAAAACGAAAATCTTATACTTTTTAAATAGCAAAATAGCTGTAAAAATTCCAAACACTATCACTGTCAATCGGGTAGAAAAACTGAAGATTATGGGAATAACTTTTAAAAAAAGATAGAAATAAAATCAAATTGGATTTTGTGCCTCATATTGAGGAGATTATTACTAAGACAAATAGAGCTAGTGTATACCTAATTGGATTAACCGGGAAAGCATGGGGACTGGACAGTAAAAGAAGAATAGTACTTTATAAGACACTGTTTCGAAGTCCCCTAACTTATGGTTCCACGATCTGGTACAACATTATGCCCAAAAAAAGTCAAAGATAAATTAAACTCTCTGCACTACAAATTTTGAAGCACAGTACACAGGTTTATAATTCAACATCTTCAAACTGTACTCATATTGTTGCTAGAACACCAAAGCTCACGGATTTTATTGAAACAAATATACTAAAAATCAATATTGGATACAAAAAATCAGATTCAACTAAAAGAAAAATTTATCTAATTTTATAAACCAGAAATTTGAGGAATACTATGGGGGTGCCAATGATAATTTCAAGGGATTCTTTGATGCTTCAAGAATTCCTAACTTGTTCAACCCAACTTCTATAACGTTCAATATTTTACTGGACATGGCGACTTTAACACATATTTGTTTAGAATTGGCAAAATGTATTCACCTGCATGCACTTGTGGAAACGAAAGACAAACCCCTGAACCCCTTCTGATAAACTGTCCATTAACTTCTGTACTAAGGGAAGAAAACCAACTTTACCTGACTAATACAAAACAAGTTACTTGCAATAAAGACCAATACATTAAGTTTAATAGATTCTGCCGGATGTATATTTCAAGGCGAAAGTGTTGACTGTACATTTTTCAAGCTACTAGTTCTAATTGCTATATGCAAAATTTGACATCGAACGTTTAATTTTCATGATTCCTAATGTTCAATTGTGTTAATTGTATATAATGTAATATATACACGCAATTATCCTAATTGTGGATATGGCGTGTCTCTCCCAACTGTTAAATAAATAAATAAATAGCACAAATATTTGCACAAATTTATATTGTATTATTTTTGAAGTTGCACAATTGTTGCAGCATATTACTGGATGAATTATAAGGAAGAGAGCGGGGTGAAAATATTAAATATAGATTAATGAGCTTGAATATTATAATTTTAAAGTAAAATAATTCGTATCTGTTTTTTTCCATTATTCTCCATTCATAAACATTGCGAAAACAAAGTCTGCGTGAGTTTATATATTTTATCTTTTAAATGTAGGAAAATTCTCGAAAATAGTTTATTTGTTTAAATAGACTGAAATAATCATAAAATATATCTCTATAAAAATATAATAAGTATGTATATATAATGATAATAATAAATACAAACAGAGTGCATTTACATTTTAAAATTCCCAATGTGAAAATACAAAATAATGTAAAGTAATTTATGGCGCGCGCACACACACACACAATTATGATTTATATTATATTAATACACATACAAACTAAAGAAATTATTATTTTTTTTCTTTAAAGTTTTCTTCAAGTCGAGACTGGATAGATAAAAATGTGTTCTTTTATAATTTTTCAGGAAAACTCCTCGCCTACTCCCGGAAATTCCGCGCCATGTTTATTTTGATAGCTGAAAGGGGCGAAGCACAATGGCATCCTTCCTTATGTCTGGATCTTATAGAACTTTTTTTATTTTAGAGAATTTAAAATTACCTTTTTATTTATTGGGATTTGATTTTTATTACTTATTTGATATAAACTCTATATTTATAATAAATATAGCATTTGCTGACCGCTATGTGAATAAACAATTTATTTTTCACACTTAGGGGGGGGAAAAAATTGAAAATTTGTATTTCTCATTTAAAACTCTATGTTTTTGTCCTATTCCTTGTAAGGTATTTTACACTTCAATTATTATAAAATAAATAAAGCTTCCAGGGTTAAGTTTCTTATTCAAATTATATTTTCAAGCTTTCGGACCTGTCAATCCTTCTACAGGAGTATCACGATAATAATTGATGATATTTACTATTTTTATATACACTTTAATTATGATATTGTTATCACTCTATCGATCAAATATATTATTATTTTGTGGCAATATGTTTCTTATAATATACCTACAAATATTATCTCTGATATACTTCAAACCTTTTTTATTATATGTACTTTATATACATAATGGTTTTATTCTCATTGCATATGTATTTATTCACTATTTATATATCTTTCTACAGAATATATATTGTACTACACTCATTGTACTCATGCAAAGAGTGTAGAAATTATATATAGGGAATATAAAGTACGTTTTAACAGCAGTAATTAATTAAACATTGAATATATGTTTAAGCTATATAACCTGTACAGAAGATATGAAAAAAACAATATATATACAGTGTACAGAACAATATATATATACAGTAGAAACATATATAAATAGTAAATGAAATACATATACTGTGAAAATATAAACCAGTATTCTACATATATATAATATTCTACATATATTTTGTTCAAATAATATGTTACATATTTTGAAGAGTAATGATATTTAAATCATATATATGTATATAGAATATATGCATACACTCTACAAAACCACTTAAAATCTTCGCCGTTGCTTTACGTCGAATGAAAACGTAAAATTGTTAGATTGTTTATTTATTATCATCAAATCAGACGCGATATCCCCACAAGAGATGCGTTTTGCAACAACACTAAATTCTGAGAAGTATTTTACCCAAACAATTGAAACCAAAACAAAACAACCAATGAAATGAATTCAAATATATACATAGTTTGTAATTAAGGTTTTTTAACCAAGAGAGAAAATCATAGATATATTTGCAAAATTTCCTAAATTTTAAATATGAATCCTTACTGTTAATAAACATAAACAGATCCTTGTATTCAATGTCTTTCCGCTATCTGTAGTTCTGAAAGATTGGACACTCAATAAGCAAGTGACTGGAATCCTGCCTTCTCTCCCCACATAAACACCCTGGATCGTCTATAGCTCCTATTTAAAACAGAAAACCTCCGAAGTGTCCAAGATTAGTAACGAAATACGCATTGTAAAGGTCAGGGCAGAAATATTTTGGGATGCCTGAAGGGAAAAAGAGACGAAGGTGTGCACTAGTATTATAAAAAGTATCTATCATTCTTGTATTAAAAATTCATTCATTATTGAAGGACAATGACTGAATGTTCGCTTGTCTTTTAACTTAGTTGTTTCAATTCATATTTATTCAGTCTTGATTCGATAAAATAAGTCAGGAAAGGGATCTCAGCCAGACAGTGGACACAATTTGAGGACTAAATACACGTAAAAATAATATTTCGATATATAAACCCTGGGTCAATCAAATTGAGCTTTATATATTTCCATATAAGTATTAGACTAAAGAAAATATAACGCTAATTAGTTGATTAACTCAAAGCTGAATGGCCAAAATTCCTGTCATGCTATATTATATTTTTATTAAAGATCCATAAGAGAGAGAGATAGACATTTATTTTAAATATTAACTTAAATTTTATTAATTATATATTTTGGTCATTGATTAAAATTAAATTATTTACACCAGATAGATCCCTTATTGAAGAGATGTCTGAACTTCCTTAGCTTCACAAGCCGCCTTGAATTCGGACATCTTTTAGATTAGAAAGTTATTGCTGTTTCCAACACTCTCAATTGCACAGTCGAGGAATTCTGCGAGAAAGATCTTTTCCCCGGGCATAATATTATCGAGAACATCCCTTCTTTCACGACAGTACAAAACTACCATTTCTTTCATAGTACTGCCTTGACGAGGTCACCGTTACAGGATTTATTTTTACCCTGTTTAGTTGTTGAGGTCGCCTGGCTGCGATTGACGCACCCTTCGCAAATTTTTATTGTTGGATTGGAGACCCTTGCTTCTGTCTTTTGAGGCTTTAGCCTTTTGCAACCTTTAGAAGTCGATTCTTTATCAAAGGTTTCAACTGGTTCTTCCCAATTTGCATTTTTAGTTTCCGACGCAATTAAAATTTATATTTTTTACGTCGATTGTTGATCATGTAAGATTGAAACTTCCATTGGAGTTACGTTTTCATTCAATATCTTGATTGCCGAGTTTTCGATCTTTGCTAAATAATATAATCCTCTTCTCTGTCTTAATTATAGGGCTATCTTCCAACAGCCGAAAGGAATCAATGTTCCAATTTCACCGCGTGGCCGCATGGCAGAGAGCGAGAGATGATACCATTTACAAAAAAAAGATATAATTGGAAAATATTAGAGATGAAATTATTCCCTTTGAAAAAGAAAAAGAGAAACATATACGATATGGGGGTTTTGGACGTAATGAATTAAATTGTTTTGATTTCAATGACAATCATAAAAACCTAATTAAACGAACAATGAAACGTCTATTTTCATAATGCTCTCTATTGATGTAGATAGGGCCTATACCTAAATATTTTCATTTATATATAAAATATACTATAATAGATTAGATACTATATGAAGAGATGGGGTAAAATATAATAAATTCATATACAAGGCCAATAGTATACCATGGTATATTTCAAAACACCACCTGATAAGAGAAATATATATGCGTTGAATTTACACAAATTTAAAAAGGTTTCCAAAAATATTCATCTTTGACAAATATAAAGTATTTTTAAAACTCCAAAATAATTTCCTGTCAATTCACAATTTAGTATATATTAATGTTCTTAATAATATTTTGATGAAATTTAATATTATTAATAATTTATATTCCAATAGGGAGAATGTAAAATTTTTGAAGATGAAATTTTCTCTAAAATATATAACATCGATTTTATCAAATTTTCATTTAAATATAGAGATAATATGATTTTATTGCACCATATCTGCATATAATAAAATGAATTATAATTTTTGATTTTTACCTTTTTTACGAATAGAACAATAATGTAATGTCTTTTCTGCGATAGAAAATATTGGGAGGGCTGGCTCAACATTTGAAAATTTGCTGGAAGGGTGCACTACTTTAGAGCTTTACCAATATTTTTGTCGCTGTGAAGACAAGTAAGGTGTCTTATATTTAAAAATAAAAAACGCGCTAAATATTTTCAGATTGCGATAGGTAAACATAAATTTGTATATTTTATTAGGTTCAGTTCTTTTTATTTGCCATTTGATATTAAAATATATTTAGAGAGAATGAAATATTTTAGCTGAAACCCAACTTTTATTTTCACAATCCAGAAAATAGAGAAGGTTTTTTAAGTTTAAAACGATTAATACTCTAGTGTATGAATATACAGCTACATTGGATTTCAACTTTTTATGATAACTTTCCTCATTAGCTAAAGCACCTGACCGCTAATTTATAAATGCTAGAAAAATGACTCAGCTCCGCGAAATATTTTCCAATATCTATTTTCACCATTGTTTAATTAGAGCCGTAACACGAACATATCATTTTTTTCTTTCATATTTTAAATATATTTTTTCAAAAGTAAAATAAAATGATAAATATTAAATATTTCTATATAAAACATAGATACGCGATAAAATTAAAAATATATATTAATTATATATATATTAAAAATTAGATTAAAATTATTTTGAAATCAGAATTAGTTTATACATAGCATGGTTGAGAGAGAGAGTCTCAGAAGAATTAACTTTAAAAAAATTATATCACTCGACTTTGGTCAACTCAGGTTTACGTTATATATGATTTCAAATATACAGTATTTCCATTTATTATTTTGCCTTGAAACGTGATATATGTGTAAACGTCAACTATACGTGCGTGATTATATAACTACATCAACTGCGTTAAATCGTTGTACGCCAATTTTAAATTGAATTCAAATTTTGCGGATTTGTTTTTGTCGCGAAATCCACCTTATTGCTGTGTTATTTGGTCTTTACGAAACGCTATTCAGAGAGATTATCAGTAATAAAGGCAATTTACCAATTGGGCAAAACAAATTTCAGGATAATAACTCATTTTTAAATCCAGAAATCATTAAACCAACACACACATATATATATGGCTTTTCTTGATTTATAAAAATATTGGGTTGGCCAAATATCAGGGAACAGGATATATCAATGTTTAAAATTTTACACAAATAAATTTACTGGCAATGCGTTTCTTTTAAATATAATCAAATATTATCTCTATAGACCTTACTGCAATGATATGAGTTATTGAATGAGATGAGGTTTGGATCCAAACCAATACAATACAATAGTAGAGCGGTCTAGAGATTAATTTGGCGAAACCGCTGAGAGGGTTCACTACTGATGAGCCAAGCCCTCTCATTCAATAACTCATATCATTGCAGTAAGGTCTGTAGAGATAATATTTGATGATATTTAAAAGAAACGCATTGCCACTAAATTTATTTGTGTAAAAT
The DNA here is from genome assembly GCA_030710605.1 of Cordylochernes scorpioides. NCBI lineage: Eukaryota > Metazoa > Arthropoda > Arachnida > Pseudoscorpiones > Chernetidae > Cordylochernes > Cordylochernes scorpioides. Next base: position 137,475,333 of record CP092886.1, read on the forward strand.
TTTAACGATAGATGGCAATTAAATTTAATTTACTAATATCAATGCTTAGTTGATGTCTGTTTCACCAGATGGCACTCTGCCTTCTGAAAAGCACATGTGCTCCTGGTCAGGATATGCCTTTTTATTTTTAACATCAGCACCTGATCCACTTTTTTTTCTATTGTTTTTTTCATGTGTTAAGCGTATTTACTCAAGTTTGACCTTAAATACACATTTCTTGGTTTCTCAAGAAGCCTCTGGAACCAAAAATATTTTTGGTCGCAGTGGTACAGCCTACTCCACGCTGAGGAGCGCCAACAGCGCGAAACGCGTTCGTGAATGGATTTTCTTGATTTATCAAGAAATTGAGTTGGCTAAATATCAGGAAACAGATTAAATCAATGTTTAGTTGATTTCTGTTCCACCAGATGGTGCTCTGCCTTCTGAATAGCACATGTGCTCCTGGTCAGGATATGCCTTTTTTATTTTTAATATCAACACCTGACCCACTTATCTTTTATTTTTTTCTATTGTTTTTTCATATATATATATTTTTTTCTGAAAATAGAGGAATCCATGAATAAATCTTTAATTAAAAAGGCATGTATTGGATCAAAATGTAATTTCTTTTACCAATAATTCAGTTGGCTGAACGCCAACCTTTTTCAAGGTATTATAACATATTAATGTGTGTCAACAATAAACTCTGCGCCACATAATTGTTGTTGTTGTTGACACACACACCAAATATGTTATATTACCTTGAAAAAGGTTGGCGTTCAGCCAACTGAAATATTGGAAAAATAAATGATATTTATTCAATATATGCCTTTTTAATTGAATATATATATATAACCAAATAACAGATAGGCAAAGTGAGATATTTGCTTAGTTACATGATATTAAAATTATTAATATTTTACACAAATAAATTTACTGGCAATGCGTTTCTTTTAAATATCATCAAATATTATCTCTACATACATACATCTCTAGAGATAATATTTGATGATATTTAAAAGAAACGCATTCCCAGTAAATTTATTTGTGTAAAATATTAACGATAGATAGCAATTAAATTTATAAAATTAAAATTATTAATCACTTGATTTTAAATGATGGTTTTGTTAAAATATTATTTTAGTTATATTATTATGTTATCCATTCTACTCTTCTAATCCTTTCGCGTGTGTTATTTCCGTATATATTATCTCCATAAACATCATATAGAAAAAAACTACTTCTTATAGAATGGGTTTATCTAAATGCATATTATCTTTCCTAACTCAATAATCTTTTATCCAAATATCCACATAAGTAATTTGGTTACAAATTTATTATTTATTTTGTATCCATTTTTCAAAGATTATAAGAGATTTTGAAAGGGTCTGAAGATATTTTTATACAATCCCTATAGCTCTGCTTTTCTTTTCTACTCGATTATTTTGAAAATAAAATCAGAATAAATGAACAACTACAACCAATTTTTAGCCTAAAAATTCCATCTTAGTCGAGAAAAAAGATGTCATATAAAGATTGGGACCCTTTCCTTATTACTTGTCTTTATGCTAAACTTTTGGGCAGTTCCTTTTTTGTGAAAAATATTAAAATAACTTTGTCTTTTGAACTTTAAATTTACTGATTTTCTAAATGACGTTTTTGAAGATAAAAATATTAAAACTCTAATACTAACCGCCTATATACGCACATATTTCGGTTATACAATATATGTACCTAATTATAAAAATCCAATTTGTACGATAATAATTATATATACTACATTATTTAACAAATTGAACTACAAAGGAAATACCAAATCGTAACTTTGAAACCAGTTCTAGATATAAAATAGGAGACACAGGATTGAAAGGTGAGATTTAGCTTCCCTATACTCAAAATACCTGTTGTAGGAATATACAATAGCTTTCAACACTTTACCGTATATATAGGCTTTTAGGGTTTTATACAATGGAGTAAACAGTTGCCAGTCAGTCTACGATAAGTCTGGCAGAGTGGAGTCCGAGCTTGCTGAGCTGGCTAGTGTTGTAGTTAGCGTGAAGTACCTAGGTCAAATTCTATGAGCTACGGTATAGCGATGATTAACTTGAATTTGTTCTGTAGACTTGAGTAAGGGAACTCTATGAACAAGGAACCTCTGAATTTAATGATCTTTGAATATAAGCTACATGAATTGATGGCTGATTTAACTAGACTAATAAAACTAAGCAAAACACAAAATATATAGACAACACAGTGTTGCCGAATCAATGAAAATATATACAGATTAAAAGTAAAACAATAAAGGATTAATTATGTAAAAACAATGAATTATATTTACCAACAATTTCTACAATAATTAGCAATGAATGACAAATAAGAATGAAACATACGTTTTTTTTAACCAAACAAGTGTCATCTTCTTCCTCGAACCTCTCCCTCGTTCTTTATTTTTACCTAAATGGCCTACTGATTCGTGAAACTATGAACAAACTCTACATTATTTTATCAAATAAGGCTTCTCTCTCTTTATAGATGCATTAAAACAATGAATTATCCTTATCATCCCAGTAAAGAAACTTGATTAAAATGTGATAAAGAATGGCCAACAACACCAGTATTGGCAACTTCAGACAAAATTCAATCTGCATACCATGGTTTGTATACCATGGCCTTCATCTGTGTTAAAAGATTATTCTTTTACACACACACACACACTTTTCTAAGACTTTTGTAAATATATCAACTTCCTACATTTATTAAAAGGAAAATCTCTAAAGAGTATCGACAGAAAATATAAGAAAATATCTCATTAAGGAATTAATAAATTTATTTCATCCCCTATTTAATTTAATTCTTCTTCCAGGTTCAGATTCGAATACAGAATTGTAAACCACTATATATCTTATTATAATTATGATGGTGTATGTTTTATATCGAGAAAGAAAAAGCGCATATAATGATAAAGATATATAAAGGGCTAAAACATAATATCTATTCAGACAAACATCGAATATAAATTGTGCTATATATTTTACTTCGTCCTTAACATCTCCATCATTTATATATGTGAAAAAAAGAAAAATATATATTTATTTTTATAACATAAAGAGAGAGATAGAAAACTAAGATTTTTTGCTCTATGAAATATATATGAACCCTGTTTTCACGCGAATTAAATATATATATGTAACACGCCAATATGCAGATGATATTGTTTTGCGTAAAGAAAGAGAGAACAATCAACCGTCTGACTAAATTAATTTCAATCACGCGCCTTTTATATAGTTACAAATATTTACATAATTCCTAACAGCGTAAAATTTTACATCTACTAATAATTTATAAGCAGAATGTGACATCCATATATAAAATATATTTATATAATATTTCCTGTATATATTTTTCTTTTTTTGTGTGTTGAAGACCCCTATCGTATATCTTATTATTAACATGCTATATTTTGTAGAATAGGAAATATATTTACGTTCGAATAAATAAGCTTGAGGGATGAGTCTCTTTTAATTACATTTATTTCAAGCTTTCGGGCTCAACCGCCCTTCGACAGGACAAATTATATTCGCTACTAAAGTTTTCAAATCTAATCTATATAAACATTTGAGAGACGCCTGTGTCTCGAGTGTAATACGAGGCTTGCCGCGTGAGAGGATGAGATCTTTGAAAAAGATGGCCGTTTAGCCCATTGAATTATCGGAAATAAAAGATTATTTGTTGAATCGCAGAGTTCATGATACCGAGGGGGGTTTGGTGGCTGCAGGGAATATTACATTGTATATTTCAGGTAAATCAATTTTTCTATTGAGGCTATGGAATTTGCTTGATAGGATAGATTCTATGATTAGTCTTTGGTGTTTGTTGGCAATATTAGAATAGTGGATTTTCGGTGATGTAATGTTGAAAGAATGGCCAGTTTCATTTATGTGCTGTACTATTAAGGATCTATGGTCTAAGTTATCAATATTTCTTTTGTGTTCATGAATTCTGATATTGACATGTCTCCCGGTTTCGCCTACGTAGACTTTTGGGCAGTTCATACATTCTATGGAGTAAATAGCGTTTCGTGGTGTGCTGTTAGGTTCATTGAATTTCATGATCTGGTTTCGGAGAAGGGATCCAGAGGTAGGTGCGCAGGTGAAGTAGGTTTTGATTCCAAATTTCAATAAGAATCTCGCTATTGTGGAGGATAATGGTGAATATGGCATATTGCAAATAGATCTGTATATTGGAGACTGTGTCTTTTTAGTTGGGTCATAAAAGTGTCGCAATATAAAGGATATCGGGTATGCGCAGTCCCTGAGGTTAGCTAATATGTTCTGTGTTTCAAGGTTCTTGTACATCTGGAGGGAGCAGTGGGTATGGACTCGTTTTGATAGAGCAATGACTGTGTTGATTTTGTGACTGATAGGGCAGAAGGACGAGTATTGAACATAATTAGGACGGAAGGATGGTTTATAATAAACGGTGGTGTGCAATTCATGTTGGTGCCGGATGATTTTAACGTCGAGAAATGGAAGGGTATTATTGGTTTCTTTTTCAACGGTGAAGTGAAGATCAGGGTGATAATTGTTTAGATTGTAGAGGATGTCATCGGTTCTGGTGGTGGTGCAAATGCAAAAGATGTCATCAATGTACCTGCGCCAAAAGAATATATCATGGGGGAAATTGGCGGTAATCCTTCGGTCTATTGCGCGCATAGAGATCTCAGCAATTGTGGTCGATAGAGGGCTTCCCATTGGGGACCCTTTTGCTTGCCTGAATGATTCGGAGTTATATGTGAATATGCAGTTATCTAGACATATGGAAATTAGTTGTGTGATTTTTTGGATGATATCTGTATCAATATGCTGTTCCTGCAGAAGTTCTATTGTATCACTTATGATCAGAGGATTTTGAATTAGAATTTGAAGTAACTTATATATTTTTATGCAGTATCTGTTTTCAACCGTATTTCCTGCCCTTTCTTTTTATCTTGAATTTTTTGCGCAGAACTGCAGAAGATTTTTGCCTGTCGTGCACCTTGTTATATATATATTATTTATTATTTTAAAATGCTTATTTTGGATCATAAAATTTTAATTTCCAATATTTCGTATGAAAACAGGCCAAACCTCTTCGGGGAACAAGATAGTTCTGAGATGCTCGCGTATCAATTCACGAGTATGTACAACTGCTATAAAATTTAAAATAACTAAAACCTACTATATTTATATTTGTAAAAATAATAAATAATAATATAAAATAAAATAATATATAAAATATTAATATATATAAATAATAAATAAATATATACATTTTAAATATAAAAATTTAAAATCAGTAATTTGTTATATATATATGTATATAGTGTACTATATGGTTTTAAATTGTAAGTATAGTTGAGGGATGTCTATTTTTCGGTTAATAAAGTTTTTATCTTCTATTGAGGTCCAACTTTCTAGAAAAACTCTTGAAATTTTGTCCTTGGTATTTTGATATACTATTTCTGTTGAGTCGAAATTTGGTATGTGGTCCTGTTTCAGTGCGTGGTCTACTAAAAGGGAAAGAGGGCTATAGTTTTTAAGGGCTGTCCGGTGTTGATTGGTTCTTTCTTCCAGATTTTTCCTGTCTCTCCTATGTTTGTAGCTGGGCAAGATCGGCACGGGATTCTGTAAATGAGGTTGGATTTTTGACTGTTGTTTGTGTTATGTTTGGTATCGGGATGGCGGAGAAGTGTTTTTAAGTTGGATGGTGTCTGGTATATCGTCTTGATGTTGTACTTCTTGAGGGCTCTACTGATTCTTTCGATGCCGTAGCTGTACGGAAGTGTGCAATATGATTTATGAGATTGGCTATTGGAAGGAGGGATGAATGTTGATCTGTGGAATTGTCTTTTGATAAATTCTGTGGGATAACTATTGCTTTGTAATTCATTCATTAGTATTATTCTTTCTTGTTGTACTTTTTCCAGATTATTAGAGCAATGAGTAGATATTATTTTTGAGAGGGTTTTTATAACAGATATTTTATGGTTAATAGGGCCGAATGAGCTGAAATTCAAGTAACCACCTGTGTAAGTTGGCTTGCGGTAAATGCCTGTTTCTATATTAGAGCTGTTTCTGGTGAGAATTATATCTAAGAATGTTAAAGAGTTTTTTACTTGTATTCCATGTGTAAATGTAAGAAATGGTTTTATATTGTTCAAGAAATTCAGAATGCTTGTTATATTGTTATTTTCGGTTATGCAAAGAATATCGTCAATATATCTTTTTCAGAATGTGATTTTCAGTTGATTATTATCTATTATTAATTTTTGTCAATATTATTCATGAAAATGTTTTCCAGAGCAAATATATATTAATACAAAGCAATAACGCGCCATCTATATACACTGCGTGACATTGAAAATGGAACACCAAGAAATAGTGGCCAGAAAGTGATGAAACTCGGCAGACAGAGAGAGACAGGGACGAACAATAAGTGATCTTTATTTCAAAATGATAGTCATAATACAGAGCGAGAACGGCGTCGGCTTAGTAGCAAGTAGGACCACCGCGGACGGCGATGCACGCAGCAACACCTCTAGGTAGAGAGTCAATCAGAGTACGGATGGCGTCCTGAGGGATGGCTCTCCATTCCCTCTCAACCATTTGCCACAGTTCGTCTTCTGAACGCGGCTGTGGCAAGGCATGCAAACGGCGTCCAATGATGTCCCAGACGTGCTCGATTGGTGAGAGTTCAGGAGAGTACGGTGACCAGGGAAGCATCTGTACATCTTGCAGAGCTTGTTGGCTAATGCGAGCAGTGTGCGGTCGGGCGTTATCCTGCTGATAAAGGGCATTGGGTACCCCCTGAAGGTAGGGGAGTGTCACCGGTCGCAGTACATCATCAACGTATCGTTGGACCGTCATAGTGCCCTGAATACGAAGTAAAGGTGACCTGGAATCATACGCGATTGCGCCCCAAACCATGATTCCACGTTGTCGCACGGTGGGGCGTTCCACAATTGCTGCCGGATTGGACCTTTCTCCACGTCGACTCCACACGCGTACACGGCGACTATCACTGGACAAGCAGAAACGCGACTCATCTGAGAACACGACCCTGTGCCATTCCGTCATCCACGTCGATCTAGCCCGGCACCATTCCAAACGTTGGCGCCTATTCGGTGGGGTCAATGGCAGTCTTCTTAGCGGACGGCATGAGTGCAAGCCATTAGCAACCAATCGACGGGAAATGGTTCTGGTCGAGATGGAATGATCTAGGGTGTCCTGCACATGTTGCAGGATGGCGGTACAAGTGGCTTGTGGGGCCGCCACTGCTTGTCGAAGGATACGCCGATCCACACGTGCTGACGTCACTCTGGTTGCACCGACATTCCTATAAATTGTCACATTTCCTTGTTCCAACCATCTTCTCCACAGTCGGTGCACCGTGGACGCACCAAGGTGTGTATCAGCTGCGAATTGACGTATGGACCAACCTGCCCTTTTCAGTCCGATCACCATGCCCCTCGTAAAAGCGTCTGTCTGCTTGAACTGCCTCCGTTTACGATGACCTGGCATTCTCTGTTATTACACGTGTCTTTTGACACAAGAACAAAATTTCTACAATGATTTTCCTTGAAGAAATAACGACACGAATACTATCCTTTCTGCAAGTTCCTTCCCTTATATCTTACTCCATGTGCGCACGAGAGCTGCGCATTTTACATCATTTGCATAACTCGGTTAGGCGCGTCTACCCTGAAATTTGCATAATTTTCTGGCCACTATTTCTTGGTGTTCCATTTTCAATGTCACGCAGTGTATAATGAATGAAGACATTAAGACGCGAATGTTTCTTTTTATAAATAAATTAAACTTATACTGTGCTTACTGTTATGAAAAAATATTGGCAGAGCTTTTTGGCTCATCAGAGGTGAACCTTCCCAGCGGGTTCGCAAATTTAATCTACTAGACCACTTCTATAGAGCTCTAATATGCGTTGGATTATTCTGCTTTTATACGCTACACTGATTCTACCAATAATTATCTTCACTTTTATCTTAAGATATTTTCATTTTTCGTATTCTTTTTTTATTTTTAAACCATCTTTTACTCCCCTTTACGGAAGAATTAGAATTGTTTAATATAATTCCCCAGATTAAAAGACATTGATTACAATATAAATATAAATTAATATATGCCTCGAATTACGTTCAATAGTATTATGTCCGAAACTATTATATACGCGTATTATTATTTTATAAATTAAATAATTTATGGTAGATTAAACTGACAAAACCGCTGAGAGGGTTCACCACTGATGAGCCAGGTCCTCCTATTAATTTTTCATTGTAGTAAGTGCAGTTTAAAATTGTTTAATTTTTAAAAGAATCATACGCGTGTATAATAGTTTCGAATTTTCATAACAGATAGCGCGTTATTATAGTATTATGTCCGTTTTTCCATCTATTTGTTTGTTCTCACTTGTTTCCTTTATATGTTTTCTTCCATGTTGAAGATAAATTGTCTGAACTTTTGAAACATATTTCTCCTCTTCTCAAATCTTAATTGTCCATAGACTTCTTCACTGTATAGTGCCGGATATTTAAGTAGGATGATATAATGTAATATTAAAGTAGTTTCGTAGATTAACTGGTAAAACTGCTAGGATGGTTCATCACTGATGAGCCAGGCCCTTCCAATATATTTTATATACATACAGTTGAAAGTAGCTTTAAGAGTGAAATAAAATTCTCTCTGAATATTTCAAAATTTAGTATGCGTATAAGTTTATAATATGTTCGTTTAAAGTATACTGGCTCTGAATGTGCAATTACAAAAATTGCATTTGTTTATCCTTATTTCACATGGTATGCTCAGGATACCCATGGTGGTAGTTAGCGACTGCTTTCACTGTTAAGAACACATGGTTTATCCACATGTATAAATCAGTTTATATTTTCACTCACAAGTAACTGTTGTAATTCAACGCGGAGATAAAAAGGGTTTAATTACCAGCCTAAATTTCAAAAATATTTTTTGATGCTTTTATATCAAACTGAACGAACACTCAAGGTTTCTATTAAAGATATGTTCAATTATTATAGTATTATATATAATATTCGAAAATAGTAGCAAAGTCCTTTTTGGTTATTTGCACTTGCTTATCGGGTTGGACCGTTGCAAAAAACGAGGACCATTAAAACATTTTTTCTATGAAATTTCTCAATAAGGATTCGATCCCGGTTCGTGATTATCTAAAAACGACATCGTGTACCACTCCGTCACCGGACCACCACAATACGTTCCAAGATGTTCTTACTCATGGTTTCGAATCGTCGCTGTGGAGTCTCCTAAATTAATTTCTTCTGGATTACTTTTTAAGGCGTGAATTGATACACGTAACACATTTAAAACATTTTTTTTTTCAAATCGCATCCTTAAGTTTGCGCAGTGTTTTTCAATAATGTCGATTTTAGAAATTCCGCAAATGAACCCAATAGAAATTCATGACACATATATCATCGTATAATAGCTAATACTTCGAATATTTTAGCGGTAATATGTTTATTACCTTATAATTCTATAGATATTCACATTTATAACGTTCAACTTGATCTATTCAGAGGATAAAAATGTCTGGTTCGTGTATTCTCTTTTCTAAAAACACGTATATATAATTAGATATTGACTTCACACACACACAAGTTTTATTAATTATAACTTTATAATTTTCCATTATATTTTCCTATAAAGCCTTCTACTGATATAACACATGGTTAAAGCAGAATATAAGTCTTATAATTATGTGTGTCGAGGATTTAATTATGCTTAGTTAGCCAATTATATATCTTCAAAAATATTTTAGTTAATACGCTTATGAAGTTTAAATATTAGCATATTAACCTATTATAATTCTTTAAGAGAATATTTTTTAGAAATATTTTCAATAAAATTTATATTTATTAGAATATATATTTTTAAATGCTCATTTTTGTATCAAAAATTAATATTTCCAATATATATTCAAATTTATACGAGAACCTTGAAACAAAAGGATAATTATTTTTTTGAGCATCAATGATAGAGTGAAAAATATAGACTAGAGATCTCCAAACATATTGTTCAATTCCAAAAGGTTAACGTTTTCTCTAAGCACATCTAACCCAAGTATCTCGCTCTGTTGGTCCCCTGAGTCAGGGAGTTATAAAGGAAATTGGAAAAGAAGGATATAGAGAAAATAGAGCGAGGGCCGAAGGAAATGTGCAAGCCACGCTGAGATGGAAACCATTTCAGAGAACGCTATATATGTATTGTGAGATTTATGATTCAAAGACACTAGAGAGATGGATTTTAGATATAATATATGAAAATGTGCAATTATAGTTTGTTAAACGATAAATAATTTAGTTCTATTTTACAATAGAAAAATGTCATCAATCACTAAAAGGAAGATAAGGATATTTGAAGAGATATGACTCTTCAGTCCGAATATATATTTTCACATTCCTACATTCGGGCGTTTTACAAGGAGAGCCACTATCGCCATTACTTTTTATATTATTCATGACGGACCTGATTAAAATGTATGACAACTCAGATCTGACGAGTGTATACCTTCCGGAATTTGGTGATGTTCACCTGATGATGTATGCAGATGATATTCTATTATAGGGGAGTCGAGGATAAACCTCCAAAAAAAGATTAATATATTGAAAGAATATCTTGGTGAGAACTATATGACACTGAACGAGTCCAAATCGAAGGTTATGGTATTTAGCAATGGTGGTAAACCCTCAAGAGAAGATAGATGGTACTGGAATGGTAAACCTCTGATGGTAACAAGAAGATATAATTACTTGGGATACCTTCTGGTCAGTACAACTAAAACCACTCAAGCCGCAAACTTTTTCAAAGGAAAAGCACTTGCGGCAATAAATGCTACAACCCCAATATTGGCAAAATCAAAAATTAATTCATTAATTTCTGCAATGAAACTGTTTGACTCTATTGTGATGGCTGTTTTGATGTATGCTGCTCCAATTTGGGCAACAGAGTATAAAGATTTATTAGACAATATACAAGATACATTTATTCGTAGGTTTTTAAATTTGCCTAGATATACACCAGGATACATAATAAGACCAGAAACAGGCCGCGTCTCATTAATAATAACAGCTCTGAAATTGACCTTGAAATATTGGCTGACGGCGCTGAGTATGGATACAAATAGACTGCCTCGAATATGTTTAACTAGAATGAGGCAATTATCCTGTGCTACAGGTGCGCCCATCGGTTTTATAAAACAATTAAGCAATTTACTTAATAATAACGGATCCTCGTGGCTTACTTATTGTAATGATCCTGATTCACTAAGGAATGCTATCCCTGGAATATTAAGAACTGCGATAGAGCAAACAATACAAAACGACTTAACAAGAATAACCCAATCAAAGTTATATTCCCACTATAGAGACAAATATACAACGTTTACCACCGAAGAATACTTCTTAAATGAACTCCCTTTTCCTATCATCAGATTAATTGCACAATTTAGAATCCTTTCAATTTTTTTCAGAGAACACCATTTGATTTTATTGAGGCGTGAAGACCTGAAATGCACTTTCTGTGGATCAGGAATAACAACGGAGATGTTGCACTACTTATTTGACTGTGCTGCTCTGTCTGAGGAAAGACGAAAACTAAATGATAAAACGGGGCAACTTTGTCCTTCATTTCCGGCACTGATTAATGAAATATCAAAGAATAGGTATATAGCGATGGCGATATTTGGATTCCACAAGACTATATTCCGGAAAAAGGCCTCACGGTGTTCTCCCTATCCCTTGTGAACTGGCGAATCCTGTATAGGGAGAGAGGCCCTAAATAAAGGCTTTTGTTGTTGTTATTTGTTATATTTTCACATTCCCCGCTTATTGGTTTCAGAAATTTACACCTTTTAAAATAGAACAAAAATTGTTATAATTTCGAAAGATTCACAGATATAGATGTTATTAAAGGTTATATTTCTCAATTAAAAATAAATCACTTGTCTACACTGCAGGTTGTTTGCATTGCCTAAATAACGTTGCAATTACAGTTATTTGTTAACCGTTTTCTTTTAACATGTGTAAACTATATTTAATTTACATCATTTATGTCTAAATAAATACCATTGTTTATATTCGTTTCGAGATATCACACTGTTGAAAGTGACAATTCCAGATATTTCTATGATAGAATAATCTTGTGATTTGCATAACATTTCAGTATTGTCTATGCTGATTGACATCTCTGCTTATATAGCGCAGCTTTGTTGGTTTGTTGTTATTTGGCTAGCGGCTATTGGATAGGGCAGGCCGCTGATAGACGTGAGCTGCTGGTGTATATATATTTTATCTCTTATCCTTTATTCTTTTATAAATTTAAGGAATAAATGATCTTCTACGAATCTATAATTTTTTCCCGCTTTAATAATGACGGAAAATTTTATTTATTTAACGGAAATATGTATTTTACACATAAACAATAGACATATTTTCAAATATTTAATATTTCTAAAATTGATAATTTTTTAATGTTCTTATTGTAGTTTTTCACTTAAAATATTTTTCTTTATATATAATGGAGGTACATATAAACTAAAGCATTTTGCTTAAAGGGAAAATATGCAGAGGTGATTTTTTTTAGTTAAATATTTTTATAGAAACGTTTCGAAACAAAATAACCAACGGAATTATAGATAAATATCAGCTTTTATAGCGTTATATGTTTGCACAAATTAAAATGAGAATAATGAACAGGATATACACCCAAATGGGCAAAACTTAGGGAAGTGGAAAGTACAGTCGCCGGTCGCCTGTTTTTCTTTTTTTTTCTTTCGAGGAGACAGAGGCAATTTTGTTCACAATTGGTTATATCGTTAGTTTTCAATAAAGATAACATTGAATCAAATATATTTCAGAGTAATTGTTTAATCCCAATAAACATGCTACTAGGTACAACTTCCTAAGGTTTTGTCCATGAATGTGTATAGGCTTCAAAAAGAAGGAAACTTTGCATTTATATTCTACATGTTCATAAATGTTTTATCTATAAGTTCCTTATAAAATTATTTCATTATTTTGAATATTTTACGTGATACAGTTTATTCCTGAAAATTATTGATCACACGTTGTATATACTAAAAGGTAAAACTTCCTCAAGTTTTGTCCTTGAGTGTACTTTGAATATAGATATTTGATTTATAAAACGACGATATTTTAATGTTTTAATAAAATTGATATCAGTAAGGTCTTATTTTACTTTATGATATTTTAGGTGAATTTTGCTGTTTTTTTTACGTTGTAGTAGAATTTTATATTTCATATTTTATACACAACGGTAGAATGAGGTAGAGCGTATAAAGAAATTTAAGACCAGACGACCATCGCTAACCACAGCGTCAAATCGCTAATGATAGGTTGCTGATGTCGAAGTCGCGAAACCAAAAAATCTTTATTCTCTTTACTCCATTCTTCCGTTTCTTCTTTATGGGCATTTTGTTAATCTATATATATTACGATGCACTAGCGCGCTATCTGTTATCAAATTACGAAACTATTTTAGACGCGTAATATTCTTTTTAAAATAAAACAATTTCTACTGCCCTTACTGAAATGGAGCCAGGCCCTCCCTTTAATTTTTCCATTGAAGTAAGGGCAGTAAAATTTGTTTTATTTTAAAAAGAATATTGCGCGTCTAAAATAGTTTCGTAATCTATATATATATTTCATTATTTTGAAAGCTTATAAAACAATATTTCATTTTTTGAAAAATTATAATTAATTGAAAATATATATAATAATCCAAAGAGGGGAAATATCATTCTGAAATTCACTTGTGTAAAAATATTCAAATATTTAAAAATAATGTGAATGTAAATATAATTTTTATATTATCGAATTATATTATGTCCTACCATTCCTTTTATATGTAAATATAAATTACTTCAAACGCTGAATTGATATCTTGGTTTTCTTGTAAATTCTAATATGTTTTATAAAAACGTATTAAACAAATATTTATTTAAAAAATAAAGAATGTTTTTTTTTTTCATAAAATACTAATATTGTGTTTATTTTCCCATATTTATATATATATTACTATTTATTAGTCTCAAAATAAGCACCCTTCTTTGCTAAATATTTATGAGTTTCTTCCATATAAAAATTAATTGATATTTTATTTCTACATACCTGATATTTATTTATTATTTTGTTATTTATATGACGTGTCAAAGCCTTTTATAAGTCTGGTTCCGTTTTTAAATCTTAACGATAAAAATTCTAACTATTTATATTGATACATTCAGAATATATTCACTTCAAAAATAATAATATAAACTTATTTATTCATTATGTTTCTCTTTTACTTTTCATTATATATATATGTGTGAATTTATATCTATAAATAAACACATTAGTTGTTAAAAACATATTTCTAAAGAAACACACCCAAACATACACTACTATTATCTATATATCCCAAAGAAGACACCAAACCAGTTGCATCCCGGATAAGTAACAATGCGGAAGTAAAACCATAATGGGGCACAAATGCACTCATTCTTCTAGAAAAACATTTAGATCTGAAGCTCGGAAAAAAGAAGCTTGTGGCCGAGAGTAACAATAAATCCCCATTCATTTTGCTCAGGGACATTATTATTTTAGCGGTGGCGTGTGACCTGACGTCGTCATGGAGAGACAAATTAAATCCGGCCTTTCTTTTGTTCCACTCTGAGAGCCAATGAAATGAAGAGGTTTCTTCCGAATGATTGGGTAATACTTCGTATTCAATTCAGCTTTATACATTTGAACCTAATATAATTTAAATTTAAAATGTGTTTAAATTCATTTTTAACCCTAACCAAATTTAAATTATGCTTATATTTTAAAAATAATATCGTTAAAGTTTCAATATTTAAAACAATAAAATGTATATGTATTAAAAAAAAAACTTCGTTTGAAAACATAGTAGTGAGCAAAATGATGTTAATAGTGAAAATTTGGCTCATCTAAGCCAGGCCCTCCCTATAATTATTTCCATTGCAGCAAGGGCAGTAGAAATTGTTTAATTTAAAAAGAATCATACGCGTCTATAATAGCTTCGAATTTTCATAACAGATGGCGCGCAAATGCATCATGATGTTTATAGTGGGATGAGGGATAAAATGGAATTGAGATGATTTTATCGATGTTTATCTAAAACAGACACAACTCGATAGATTGTTTAAACGATACAGGGGTATTACACATTTAGAAATTTCTTTGATGTTAAACCGACTTTTATAACACAAAATATCTTAACTGACCTTATCAACCTCAACTGTTGTATTTCATATTTTAAAATCAAATAAAATCAGAATATACTCTAATATATATTTCAAAGGAGGGATTATTGAGCCATCTGTATTTGGAAAGATGAACTATTAATAACGCGACCGTTTCTTTTAACATTAAAAAAAGACAATTTTATATTTTCAGTAAGGGCATTAGAAATATATATATAAATTTGGGCGTACCATGATATGCTATAGGGAAAAACACTTTTTTTCTCAAATTATTTATATATACATGTTATACAAATATTTTATTTTATTTTAAAATTACAAATTCTAGAATGACATAATTTATAAGGTCGACTGCCAGAAGTCGCGGTTCTACTACGTATATAAAACCCATTGTTCTTGTTTCCAGTTGGTCGGATCAAATCTTTTGAAATTATGTAAATAAGGTTTTTGTTTTCTTCATTCTACTCACCTTAAGTAAGTTAGTACTTTTCTCAAATATGTATTGAATACTTCATTAACACAATTAAAGCAAATTGTGATTCAACCTTCATTTTATTAATATCTTTTCCATGATAGCAATTTAAATACTCATGTATTATAAAAGGTCAAGCAATTGTTCAATAATTTTCTATCCTTGAACAACCTTAGCAAATTCAATCTCTAAATATTTGATATAACATATATATATATATATATATATATATATATATATATGATACATAAAAATGTTTTTCAAATATATTTCATAGATTAAATGACTCTGTTAAATCGACCACCAGAGGTCGCCGTTTTCACTATATAAAATCATTGTTGTTGTTTCCCAATGGCCGGCTCAAAACCTTTGTACATATTTTTATTCTTACGCCTTTAGCCAGACAGTACTTTTACCAAATTATGTTTTTAAATATATTCATTTAGCTCGAATAAAGCTATTTCTAATCTTCAATATTTTTATTATACTTTCAAGATTTTAACCACGACTGCATTACCATGGCATATTCCTCGAGATAATCAAAATTAGCAGAAATTCATATATATATATATTTTTTTATTCATGATAAAATTGTGAAAAAGTATTAAAATTACAATTATATTCACACAATGAGTATCTTTTTTATTTAAAATAAAAAAGATACTCATTGTGAGAATATAATTGTAATTTTAATATTTTTTTTTTGTTTTAAAATCCCTCTTTCATTGCAAAGGTTTTATATTATAATAAATCTCTATTATATATTTAGTATAAATTTTTCTTTTATATGTTTACAAATATTTTATATATTCAAAAATACGTTATATCTCTCTTCCGTCTAAACTAAGAATTTTATTATAATCTAACATTGATTAAAAATTCAGTCTTGTTTAACTTCTTAGCCAAAACCGAATGAAATGTTCGATATTGAGGTTTATATCAATATAACAATTATATTTGGTTCGGAAAGTTATTTATAGAATGGCCTTTTAAAGTAAAACATATTTCTAATGTTTGAGTCGAAATGCGATCTATTGAATATATTTATATGAAAATTTGGTGTACACACCTGGATCTTTTAAAGAGAGAAAAACAAAACATTTTTCTCAAATTATTTCGAGAGATTGCTTCCTCTTTATCAATATATCAATATATATATATATATATGAAAAAACAATAAAAAAATAAAAGATAAGTGGGTCAGGTGTTGATATTAAAATTAAAGAAGCCATCTCCTGACCACGAGCACATGTGCTTTTTAGATGGCAGAGCGCCATCTAGTGGAGCAAAAATAAACTAAACGTTTATTTAGCTTGCTCCGTGATATTTGGCCAACCCAATTTGTTGATAAATCAAGAATAGCCATCCACGAACGCGTTTCGCGCTGTTGGCGCTCGTCAGCGTGGAGAAGGCTGTAACCACTGTGACCAAAAAATATTTTTGGTGTAAATGGCTTCTTGAGAAATCAGAAAATGGGTATTTAAGGCCAAATATGCCTAAAGATGCTTAACACATGAAAAAACAATAGAAAAAATAAAAGATAAGTGGGTCAGGTGTTGATATTAAAATTAAAGAAGGCATCTCCTGACCACGAGCACATGTGCTTTTTAGATGGCAGAGCGCCATCTAGTGGAGCAAAAATAAACTAAACGTTCATTTAGCTTGCTCCGTGATATTTGGCCAACCCAATTTCTTGATAAATCAAGAATAGCCATCCACGAACGCGTTTAATTTTAATATCAACACCTGACCCACTTATCTTTTATTTTTTTCTATTGTCTTTTCATGTGTTAAGCGTCTTTACGCAAATTTGGCCTTAAATACCCATTTCTTGATTTTTCGGGAACTCTTTGACGAGCGCCAACAGCGCGAAACGCGTTTTCATAAAATGAAAAAATTAGTTTTGAAATTTCTAATATAGATATTATATTTTGAGATATATTTCCTACATTTTCATCCATTTTTTAATAACTAATCTACTTAAATTTTTCTCCATAAAAATACCGATGAGAAAAATCGTAATTTAATTGTTCAGCTTTGTCTTGCTAACTGAAATTATATTTAGAAATCAAATTAAATTATTTTCAAATATATATATACAATCAAACCCGATTTTAAATACGTAGTACGATGCTATTTACATTAAAAGTGACCTGTCCATAGCACCCCCTCTCTATAGCACCCTATTTTGGTGAGTCCCAAGGGGGAGCGCTATAGACAAGTTTAACTGTATATATATATTGAGATTTCTAATTTTTTAAACATATATATTACAGAGATATAGGAGTATAAAAACCTTATATATTTGTAATATTTCATATTGAATACCGGACTTTGTTTTTATGGCGATATATATTAAAGATAAATAAAATGTAGTAATTGTGAAAATATGTTAAATTATTTTTTTTACAAAGATAAACTTGAATGTTCCTAGGTAGACTGTTATTTGTGTGGTTGCATAAAATTCCTCGTTGCGCTATCCTCGCATATTAGGGGTTGAAGTAAAGCAGAATGGGCCCAATCTGGCGGAATACAGCCATGCTATAGGACAGTCGTTTCGAGTGTCAACTAAGATCCTATGCAAATCCCGCGACTGGGAAATGAAATGGACGGGAACGGTGGTCAGAACAATGGGCCCATAAAGACATGAGTTATGAATGGAAGTCGACATTTAACTTCCACCTCATTTCACCCTTCTTCTAATGGGATTGGGGGAAATCCCATTAATTTATAACCGTCAGGTCTCAATGATAATAATAAAGGTAGTTTATGAAGGCCGCAGGTCTATTAGGTAATGGCACGACCCGGTGCCCAAATCACAAAATTGTCTCCTAGAGTAAATAATGTTTTTTTCACAATTTTTAGTTTCTAAAACAAATTATCTTCCTCCTCGTTTAAATAATTAAATATATTCATTTCGCATTGTCCCTCTTCCTTTAATACAATCATCTTTTAGGAATACTGCCAAGTTTGGCAATTTAACTTATTTCTTTTAGCATTATTTAGAAATGCATCTTTGTATTGTAACAAAAATATACTATAAATGAACATTTATGATATGCATAAAGACATGAAGGAGATCTAAAACACATAAAGAAACATTCGGCAAATTTTATGGAATCTTAAAATGAGTAGAAGATTCCATTCAAAAACGTTTTAACGCTAGTTTTTTTAGAAATACCTATACATTATTCAAAGCTACTTTCATTTTTAAACATAATAATAACTTCCCCTCCTTCCTTTTCTGTATTGAGTGAAATTTGAGGGGCCTGGCTCATCAGTGATAACCTTTTTTTCAGCCATTTTCCAGTTAAAAGAGGATTCTTCACTTATGAAAAAGGCCTCTCTATTATTTTCTCATCACAGTTATCACACACACACAAAGCTTTATTAAGACCACCGGTCTTATACAGATTCGCCACAGGAAGAAATAATAGATGGAGCTCCTATACTCCAGGCAGCGTAGCACCCAACAACAGCCTCCTGGTCCGACGCATATCCAATGGCCACACGTTCCTTTGTGCATACGTAATGGTTAGCAAATCACTGAAAAGTGTGGAATCTGCCGCGTTCTATTCTTCGCTTTCCATATCCAAATGGACAACGGCATTCTGCGATTCATTATCAAACGTCATTGCATTCATCCAGTTATAAATTTGTTGACTATCGGATTGAGACAAGGATAAATCACCCAATAGTTCCCCTCTTTGTTTCTTCAAGTAACAGCAATCAAAATTTGCATGCATGATTTCGTCTTTTATTCTGATATTACACAGATCACAAGTTAAAGGACAGTCAGTCTCCCAGCGCTTTGATCGATTTTCATCACAGTTATCAATATGAAATACATATTACAAATAGTGATCTAACAATATAAATATATATTTTTTTGAATATTGACCTTATAAAATTTCTTCAATATTACGTAATTCTAAGTGCATAAATTTGAATCCTGTTGAGAGTGTGTGTTTTTCTTTACTTCTTTATATACGTATTATTACAATTAAAGCCCTCGAGTTAATAACAAAATTCTCAACGACAACCACTAACTGATGTGAAATTATAAATTTACCTAATTCGGTGCGCTGGGATTGAACTATTGGTATTAATCTAGTGGAACCACAAACACAATACCATAAACTCCTTATCATTTTTGTTTTTATTAGGTAAACTCTTGATTTTATACTATTCGAATATGTAGAACATGACATTCTAGTTTCAAAGGAACGATAATTTTTATTTACTGTGAATCGGTAGAATTATTTATAAATATTCCACTCAATATTTATTATTCATGTCTTTTATAACTTTGTTTTGGTGATCTGGTGTGAGAGAATATAAATTTATTATCAATTTGTATATTAGAAATTTATCAATATTTCACATTATTGTTGTCACTCTGATATCGCCGAATTATTTCATTCTTAATATTTCAAAATTATTTTAGACAATAAATATTAAAGATGCTGTGTGTTATACCAAAATGATTTTTAAAAGATTCATTAACATCGGCAAGCAATTATATTTTACTTAACGTTGCACATGGATAACTGGTTAGGCACCGTCACAAGGGGACTACAAAAGTACTACAAAAAGTATATACTAAAGAGAAAAAAAGCATGTACTATGTTTCATACTTTCAAACGCAATAGGTTAAAAAGGTAAAACGGGAGATCCTCCAACTCCCCTCTTATCCTCATTCAGAGCATCTCCCCAGCTTTAGAATTCTGCAGGCCGTGAATTTATGTTCAATCCTTGTTTTGCAATTTCCTTTAAACCTTGATTTCATTACAATTACATTAATTTTATTTTTTTTTATGCATTCATTTGCCTTTCTATCCAATAAATATAAATCACACACACTGCATTAGTGTGAAACTGTAACATCAACAACGCGAGAGTAAAAAATGGAAATAAGAAAAAGTGAGCCAAAGAACCTTATATCGGCGAGTAATGCTACGGACGTTTTTAACCAGGTAGAAACACGTACAGATTCAGTGCGCGTGCGGATGATGTCGTGAGGGATGTGGCAACCCATTCCCTGTCAACCATTTGGGAGAGTTTGTCTTCTGAAAGCGGCAATGGCAACGCACGCAAACGGCGTCCAATCACCTTTCAGTCGTATTCGATTGCGGAGAATGGAAACTGGGGAAAGCACTTGGAAACCTTTCAAGGAATTTTGGCTGATGCGTGCTGATAGAAGTCGGGTATTTCCTCGATAGTGGGCATTCATTGGAGGGAGGTTGGTGTTACTGGAAGTCCGCCTAACACCGGACCATCATGGTTCCCTTAATACGGGCAGAAGTTGACATGTTATCGTAAGCGATTGCATCGAAATGTCGTTACGTTGGGGGACGTATGACGTTTATAGATGCATTTGAATTATACATGTCAAAATTTCGGCGTAAATATTGTACCCAATCTCTCTCTCTCCGTTACTGTTAAAATAATTTCATGAATAATTTTAAAACTCAACCCCTTGCATTCCACCTTTTACACGTAGATATATCCCTACATTATTTCAAACGGAACCGTCCGTGTTTTTCAGTCATCGACAAAATTCTTCATAGATACCACTAGTGTGCATGCTGTAGTCGAATTATCGGCAAATGAGGTTATATTCGATAATGAGTTCTGCAACTCCCTCGAAGGAGTGAAGAAGTGGCGCTTTCTGGTAAATCTAAACATACTGACGTCCCTCTTGTCTTGGGGCCTCTTCGCGAGCTTTTAGATCCGAGCTGTAAGAATGTGGAAGGGTTATGAATAGAAATGACGCGTGATTAATTTGAATATTAAACCAAAGATATTATTCCAGCTGATATATTATCCTTCTCATTACTATATATCCTTTACCTTTGACTCTCACCCACTATATGTATGAATATGCGAGTATGCGCGCGCTCATGCGGTTGTGTGCATAATTTTTTAATTTGAAAACGTGAAAATCCTTCATAAAAGTAAGTGATATAAATTATTAAAAGTGTATTTATTCTACTTATCGTGTGTTTAAAAAAATTATTTACTTAAAAAATTAGAAAACATATGTATATATATATATATATGAAAAATAGTACTAATGTGATATTGTACTAGGATAAGGAGTATAATTTTTGAAAAATAAAAAGACATCTCCTTAGGCACCACGATGACGAGGGCCAACAGCCCGAAACGCGTAATTAGTTAGCTTTTATTGATTAATCAAGAATGGGTATTTGACCATTTCCGGAAAATTTAAAAATCAATGAGAATAGTTCATATTTATTCCGATAGATGGCGCGAGCCATCAGAAAGTTTCAGTTGCACGATAAGGAGATGCTTTTTTCTTTATCATATATATATATATATATATATAGTTTTAATTAGCTATTATCGCAAAGTATACCTCCAGAATGATAATATTTTTATTCCGTGTCGAAGCTGAAGTTTCAGATGAGAAGTGTAGCGGTCCCGATATTCATCAATATATATATAACACAGGTACTTAATATGCGCTACCTCGAATATTAGGCTTAGATGGCGTCCTCTGATTAATATGGCGAGTTATCTCCCTACGCCTTCTTAGGAGTTTATTACATTATATGCTCTTCTTTTCTATATGTATTTATTCACTTGGAAAAAACACCTTTTTCATCTTTAAAAGGCTCTATTAATCTGTAAAAACATTATATGATAAACAAAACAAAATGGTTCTCCTATTTATGTGTGAGAACAAATAAAAATAAATATCAGAATAAAATAAACAATTTTAGAATCTTTGACATGTCATAAATATATTAATCGAAACACAGATCTGAGAACTAAATGATTTTCTAGTTTGTCGAAGAATATTATTTGTAAGTGCACAAACAATAAAGATGTTATTAAACCGCTTCCTTACGTTGGCAAATCTTAAAGTTGATTTCTAAATCCATTAGTGACGTTGATATTTTGGAAACCTAATTGAAACAAATATTATTATAAATTAAATATAAATCGTGGTATAACACAATTAGCATGAACAGAAACAATAAAGGTGCTAATTAACATCTACAGAATGTTTATCAACGGAAAAGTTTGTTTCTACTTCCGTTGTGGTGTTGAAATTTCGGGAATATAATTGTGAACAGGAGAAAGGCTAAATATACATTCTCTGGTTTGTCACAGAACACAATCGGATTATACCAGAACAATAGAGACGTTAATTGACCGCTTCCCAATGTGAATGATCCACAAAGTTTACTTCAAGAAGTATCGCTCAGAAACTTCTCCGCAAACATCTCCAAAATAACTTTGCAAATATTTATTTCCATTCTCATAACAATATAAACTTCCCTAAGTTAATATTTATATAAATTCAAAATATTTTAATTTTATTTTTACATATGGCTATGTATATTTTTCGTTATATACAGTTTTTCGAAGAAATTTAAGTTCAGATACAAGGAATATAATACTCACTAAACGTACCCAAAAGTTCAACAAGCTCTATTTACTTTTTATAAAATTAAAACATAAGTGTAAACAGAATTATAACAGTAGTGCAAGTTGGTACAAAGAAGTGTACAATGTCGATACAAACTACGGAGAGATAGTTCCAAGTTTCTCACACGGTCTTAAGTGCTTTATATGAAAATAAAGCAAATCAAAACTTTATTAAAACACAATATATAAAAATATATTTAAAATATGTTTTATTGGTGACTTGATGGTGTTGGTTTAAATAACTTTCTAAAATTGGTGAAGTTAAAAATGCGGGGTAATGGGGGGAAAGTGGAGTTAGTCAAATAGTTTAGTGTAAGTGGCAAGGAAGTTATCAGGTGGAGGTAGAACACACACAATCGATATATTGAAAGATGGAGAGAGAGAGAGCATGACTAAACTTTTGTTGTGCTAGCGGCAAGTCCACCCTCCCCGCCGCCGAATGGACTGGGCCGATCAATAGGCGGGATGGTGTGGGGCACGCTGGTGGGGCTCCTCGCGGCGGCGGGAGGTAAGTCCGGCGCTCCAGCCCGCCGCATGCTTCTCCAACTCCCCTCCTCATCTTTCCTTTTACTCCTCAATTATCTCTCCTCTATTTCCATACATATTTAATATCTACCACTTTCTTTCACTAATATTCTATCTAATTAATGTTATCAACGTATAAATTTATACTATTTTGTTCTATGTGTTTACCTTACTAATTTATTTATTTTTTTATAATAAATTAAAATGTTGCTATATAAAAAAATAAAAATATTTTTTTTCCTAATTAAATTTAAATAAATTATGTTAATTAAGTAAATTAAACAGAATTATTTATAGAGAAGAATAATAAAAATAATTTGCATATATTTTCGTGAATTAATAATATTTTTTTTTTACAATAGGTTTTCAATTTTTACCTAAAAAAAGTTTCTACAATCGCTAGAAGTCATTCACTTAAAAATTGAGATTATTTAGAAAACCATGCTTTGTTTTTTTTTACATTTTTAACACATATTTTTTCACATTAAATGTTTGTTCGGAGATATTTCTATTTACAAAATATTAACAATTTTATCACCAAAACTTTATTAATGATAAACAAGATTTTACTATATTTTGTATATTTATAAAAAAATAATTTATTCATTTTAATAGAGCGAAAGAGAAATATTTATTTATTAGAGAAAAAGAGTAACCAAAGTTTCCCCACACATAAATAAAAGAGATAGGTTTAATATTTTAATAAAGCGGAAAATGTTTTGAAAATTTACATTACGACACACAAAACCTAAGAACCACAAACTATTTTTAAAATTCTCTTTTTCCTCAAAAACTCTTTATTATTCATAAATGTTTGGACCTTCTCTGTATAAGGAATTTTTTAAATAACTCTTACAAAATATATCGACCCAATAAATAAATATTTATTTTATATAAAATCCTTTTTAAAATCTTTTCTATGAATGATAAATACACACGATTTTTATTTAAAGGTATTATGCGATTTTATCTGAGATTAAAATAGTCGTAAAAATGTTCTATCGAAATTATTAAAGTGTCTATTTTCTTGTCAACATATTTATATGTATATATATTTTATGAGTATTTTGTTTTGTTTTTGGAATGATAAGGAATTAGAGGTACAGTCTTGAAAAAGAAAATATAATTATTTACCCATCAAGTAGTTTTTATTTTGAATTATTTGAGGCATATAACACATAAAATTATATTTTCACAGTAATATAGGTTTTATAAAATGAATTCTATATTAGTGAATTAAAAGAAAATAGGTAGGTTAACTAGATATATTTACAACAATACTCAGAGTATTCTAAATCTATGGTCAACAATGTAGAACAGTCAATGAATGAAAATAAAACACATGTTTCAAAAAATGAAATATTTA
>CP092886.1:137500547-137515432 GCA_030710605.1 Cordylochernes scorpioides
TTCCGGTTTTTAAGGGTTTACACTTGAATACTGGCCTTATATTTGGAAAAATAAAAAAACGTGGTTTTAGGCACATCTGCAAATATTAAATTAAAACATAACCGGCTTAAAATAAGATTTAATAAATGATGCATTATTAGGTATTATAAACATTTTAAAAAAATGTTTAATATACTCTAACAAGCTTATATTAAATTATAAAACTATTTTAGAGGCGTAATATTCTTTTTAAAATAAAACAATTTCTACTGTCCTTACTGCGATGGAAAAATTAAAGGGAGGGCCTGGCTCATCAGTGGTGAACCCTCCCAGCGGTTTCGCCAGTTTAATACAGTAGAAATTGTTTTATTTTAAAAAGAATATTACGCCTCTAAAATAGTTTTATAATTTGATAACAGATGGCGCTCTAGTACATCGTAAGCTTATATTAATTAAGAGATAACAATTATAAAGAATGAAGACATTATGATGCGAATATTTCTTTTTCCTCAAATGAATCAAGCTTCTACTGTATTGAAAATATATTGGGAGGGCTTGGCTCATCAGTGGTTTAGAAGTTTGATTTATTTGTGAAAAGAAACATTCGCGTCTTAATGTCTTCATTCGTTATATATAGATGGCGCGTTTTTTATTTGTATTAGATAACAATTATAAAATATATTTGCTAAGAAACTAACAAAATCAATAGTATATATAAAAAGATAAGGATAACTAGAATATAATATAAAAGAGCAAACACATACATTTCCTCTATGTGGTGCATCTGAATATCTAATTCCTGATGTCCTACAGGGCAATGCCTGCGTAGAGAGAAATAAACTTTTTGGCTATGAATTAATGGAACTAATAATACTTCAGACATTTGTTACCGCGCGATGTCCCAGATTCAATAACCAGGTAATTGGGTAGACCAGAAATAGCATGAAGAGATTCTTCTGAAAAACAAGACTTTTAGTCTAACACCCAAATAAATATTAATTCACGAACAAACCTTTAACCTAATAATAAAATAAGCATTTAATATCTTAGATCCTTTTTTAAACGTTACATATAAATTAAAAAGGTTATTATAAATTATAGGTTATACATCATATTAAGATTTTTTTCTAAATTTTTCATATACACATCATAATATTCAGATATATGATAAATTGCGATTTACTATCATAAAATATCAAAAACCTTTCCCAATATGTTTTTTTTATTAAAACTAGCGCGAGCATTTTAATAAAGAAACTTATATTGTGAAAGGTTCTGATATTTTATAACATCATAATGTAAAATATCGATGCCTTTGAAACAATAAAATGAAACTACG
The DNA here is from genome assembly GCA_030710605.1 of Cordylochernes scorpioides. Taxonomy (NCBI): domain Eukaryota; kingdom Metazoa; phylum Arthropoda; class Arachnida; order Pseudoscorpiones; family Chernetidae; genus Cordylochernes; species Cordylochernes scorpioides. The sequence goes on from CP092886.1 coordinate 137,501,866, forward strand.
GAGCGATTTTATTGATGTAAATACGTGAAGTTATCGAGACTCTCCACGCTTACAGAACATTAGACACCAATAAACAACGTGATTATTGAAAGAGTTACGAACACCATCTAATATGCAACGTTCAGACGCCTATGGAGCAACACGTATCTGGGAAAATAACAACGCAAATATATTGTTCTATGTTAACTAAGACTTATTGACCTGTGTTCACATTACTTTATACATAAATTTAAGAACGCTTTTAATTAACGTTTAACGTTTAGACGCCTAAAGGGATTCCAACAATAGCAAAGAAGCAACGTTTAAAAAAATATAGGATATCGTTTAAGATATAACACTTCTTGATTTTTTATATTAACAGTAAATCAATAATCTTAATAAAGAAAAAGATCTATATTGTAATTTAAGACTTATTGATGACTTATCACTAATTCACACAAACAGAGGAATTAAAATCATATCAGCACCTATCAATACAGATAAACGTATTTATTATTAAGGAGTACATGATAAAGATACAGGTAGCACAGATAATGTAAATCTTGCAGACGCCTTAGGAACAATACACATAAATTAGAAGAACAAAGTGATTAGAGGGTATATCATGTAGGAAAGATTTATCGACGCCCAAGGAGCAATAACCACCGTACATAGGCCTAGGGACGTGATACAGGTACCAGATAATGTGAGCCTGTCGGCGCCCTAAGGATTTGTTCGCCATCCAGTTTAAACAAAGACGTCCGCAACGGTCATTTCTCCGGGGAGGGCCCCAACGACGCCCCAGGGTAAATTATAGCACTCATCGCTGTCCTGAGCCTAAATAGCTTGTAACGCTTTTGTAGATTCTAACCTTATATTACGTTGATTACAACAGAGATACATGGCAGGATGTGTGGTTATGTAGCGTTGCTTTATAATTATATTGATTTAATTGCGGTAAGTTCAAACTAGAATATATATGTAATACTAAAATACAATAGTTTATTTATATTTCCATTAATTTATTATGAATGAAATTACGTTGGAAGATTTTTCAACTTATAAAAATTGAATATTTTGAAATGATATTCCATAATTTAATAGTATGAAATATCGTAAAATGACAAAAAAATACATTTAAACGGGAAAATCAATTTTTATTTTCATAAAAAAATATTTAAAAAGCCCATTATATAAATCTCTGGAGAACAGAATTGTTGTTTCAATTGTAATTGATGCTCAAGCTGAAATCAAATGAAAACATGTGGGTTTTTTGTAAGAGGATTCCTTTAAAAATAATCTGTAATTTTACGAAGAGATATCTCGCTTAGAATAATATTTTGACAAGCTGGCTTACGCATTAGATAATAGACAAACCTTATTCTGTGATGTATTTATTATATATTGTTTTTATATCACGTTTTTCTAACATATTTAAAAAGGCCAGGTATTTAACGAACACATTTTCCTAATTTTAAAAGAGCTAGAATATCGCAACACGTCTGGCCCTTTTACCTCAAGAGTTAATATCGGAATAAAAAAGGAAGAGCTACTGGCGGCAGGTCGGGGTAGCACCACAGAGGAATGAAATAACCCGGCGTAGAACAGAAAGATCGGGAGACCGAGTGCCAAGAAAAGTGATCATTAACATATGTCGCAGGTATACATGTCAGAACTTAGTCTTACACAAGAAATGAAGAAGCATGCAGTTATTGTCTCCTTTGCTGCCAGACACACCGATTGAGAAACGTCTGCTTTCTTTAAAGTCGTTCGATCATCTGTTTTAAAATTTCGGGGAGAATTGAGAGTTGCAAAGGGTTATGTAGCGTAAGTTTCCCAAAGGAAACGACATTTTCTATGTTCTGTCGACAGTATCAGGACGCCATACTTTATAAGCCATGTCCAAACTGCCATCGATGAGAACCCTGGGAAGTCGATGAGGGTACTCGCTAGAGAGCTGCACGTTGATGAAGCTACCATCCGACGAGGTCATGATGACCTCCGTTACAAATCATATGTGATGTGTAGAGGACAGTTCATGTCCGAAATAACCAAGGCGAACCTCTTGGCCAGAGTCAAGCGCCTTATGAACCAGCTCAAACAACCCAAGTTTCCAGAAATGAACTGGGCTTTATGAGACGAGAACTTTGTTCAGGACCAGAAGTAGAATTGCAAAAATGAATGGTGGCTGTGTGAGAGCTCTGATAAGGTATCTACGGTCATGCCCACCAAATATACATAATAAATGATGTTTTTTTTGTGTTGTTAGTAGTGAAGGTGATGAGATGCCTTCACATATTTTACTCCAGGTGCCAGAATCACAATGCAGTTGCTTTCACCGAGGCGTTAGCCATAGTTATCAAATCTAGGATCGCTACTGTAGTGCGTGGGAGGCCGTATGTTTTTCAACAAGACCCACACCATCTCATAGAGCCAGAAAAACTCAAGAATGGATGGCCGAGAATCTTCACGACCATTTCACACCTAACGTTTGGCCCCCAGCTCACTAGATGTCAATCCGCTGGACTAGTATGGGTGGGGCGTAGTAGAAAAAGACTCCAATAGTAATTCCCACAACAATGTTGCAGCTCTCAAAGCCTTTATAGTAAATGTAATGGCGAACATCCCCAAGACCCATCTCATTACTGCCTTCAGTCGGTTTCTGAAGAGTGCAGAATCTGTTATTGCCGCTGATGGCGGGTTCATTGAATGATGTCGTTCTTTAGGTATATGTATTAATCTATATAACACTTTAATATGTAATAATTCTCTTTTTCCTTTGTCTATTCATTTTCTCTCACGGAAATAACTTATTCTCAAATAGCTACTTTATCCTGTAGGCAGGGTAATAAGTAATGAGCCACAACACTAGTTTTTGGGTATTTCAGACAAAATACCTATCTGTATACCCTGGTTTCGGTGCTATGACTCTCATGGCAGTATAGTAGAGGTTTCGATTTCCTGACATTCTACAAGAGGATTTATGAAATCTGTGGAATTTGCCCAAAAGGTGTTCAAGCTGGTGTGAAGTCGCAAGGGAATAAAGGATAAAAAGGTTGCAGAGGAATAGTATTCGTGTAATAAAATTAGGCAATTCTCATTTCAAAAATTATTATAAACAATAACTTTGGTTTCTGATTGTTTTAAATCATTTTTATAGGCCATTTTACCACATGAATAATATTCTTCAGTGCAAATTTCAGTAATATATATATATATCACAAAATTTCTAAAAAAAAACCCTGCAGATGGGTTAGCTCGGAGATTTCATAATAAATTAATATACCTGATATATCCCCATATAAAAATATATTTGCTAAAAAAATATAAAATATTATTGATACTTATAAATAAAACGATATTTATATTAAAAACAAAAACTGACTTCTCACATGAGCATTTTAAAGGGCAGGGCGGTCATGCCTTTTTTGTTTTTAATATCAAAACCTGACATTTTTTCTATTTTTAAATTATTTTTCACATATATATATATTTTTTCGGGTTTTTACAGAAAAAAAATTAATATACTATATATTTATAACATATATTTCTTCTTCTCATTGATCTGATGAATTATTTATATGGGGATATCAGAAATTATAATGTATTATATAAAGACTTCGAACTAATACATCTTGAGCGTTTTTAGCGATTCGGTGCAATCAAAACATCTTATCAACCGAATATTCTTCAGATAGTAAAATATATTTTATAGTTCTATCGTTATATATACCCATATCTTGGATTCTCAAGAAGCTTCTGGGACCAAAAATAATTTTGGTCGCAGTGGTAGAGCCTACTCAACGCTGACGAGCGCCAAAAGCGCGAAACGTGTTCGTGGATGGCTTTTCTTGATTTTTTAAGAAATTGGGTTAGCCAAATATCAGGGAACAGGTTATATCAATGTTTAGTTGATTTCTGTTCCACTAGATGGCGCTCCGCTATCTAAAAAGCACATGTGCTTTTGGTCAGGCTATGCCTTCTTTGTTTTTAATATACAAGTATATATAGTAAACATACACGGTACTAATGCATACAAGTATACAGTGTATATATATTTGATCGCAGTGGTACAGTCTACTCCACGCTGACGAGCGCCAGCAACGCGAAACGCGTTCGTGGATGGCTTTTCTTGATTTATCAAGAAATTGGGTTGGCCAAATATCAGGGAACAGGCTGAATCAATGTTTAGTTGATTTCTGTTCCACTAAATGACGCTCTGACATCTAAAAAGCACATGTTCTCCTGTTCAGGATATCCCTTATATATATATGAAAGCAATTTTCAATCCTCTACATAAAAAAACTCTTTATATATTATAAAATATAATACGTTTTAAATTTAGAAATTCATATATCAATAAACCTTTTTATAAGTTTACCTAGTTTTTGTAAACACAAATTTGATAATATTAATGAAATATTTCATTCCGAAGAGAATTTTAAAAGTTGTATAAATGGGGTGTGTGTTTAAATATTATTAAAGAATTTCCAAGTAGTGAGAGAGTATTTTAAAAAGAGAAAAGATCAATTTTCAATATAATTAATGATTCAATATCCTAAAAATCAAATTAGGTAAAAGGCTGAGAGTGGAAAGATCTTGTCTATAGAGGGTCTATAAAGTATTTAAAGTTAATAACAGGAAATAAATTGATAGGAAATTGCTAAACAAATATTTTGTGTTCCCTTTATAACATATTTACATACGATAAGTTTTACAGCTACATTTGTTGTGTACCATCTTTTCTAAATGTAATTATACACTAGATTTTGGATAATTTGAAATCATTTAAATTTGCTTTATCTATATATATATAAATGGATGTTTGTTGGTCCGTTGGTCCGTCCGTCCGTCCGTTCGTCAGTGATAATCTTCTACATCGCTCAACCGATCGTGATGAAACTTTGGGAAGATGTTTAGTATACTACCGGGATGGTTTCTGGCTAATTACTCTTTAGAAATAACCTTTCGTTGCATTTTTATTTACGATAAAACGTAGATTCACTCGCAATCAGCGCCCCCTCGCGGTAGACGTATGGCCTGAAATAGCCTCGCATGAGCTTATTTGTAACGTCAAGCTTAGCCTATAGGTTAGGTACACAGCTTCGTACCCCCGCAACCTAGGTTCGAGGCTCAGCGTGGGTGTTTTTTTTTTCATTTCTTTTATATCATTGTAGCAAATTATTAAAATTATTATTTTATTTAAAATGTAGGCTTTTTAAAATAAAAATTAACATAAACAATTTTTAAATAATATTTATAACAAACCTAGGTTCGAGGCTCGGCGTGGGTGTCTTTTTTTTATTTTCGTTTCTTTTATATTATTGTAGCAAAGTCTTTTTTTACAGCATTATTATATTTTAATTGGTTTGTTTTAAATATGTTTGTTACGAAGGCTCTATGTAATACTATTTAGAGCACATTTTACATTTTAAACACCTCAGCACCCCTCTTTTTAATATTGTAGCAAAGTATTAAAAGTATTATTTTATTTTAGATGTTTGCCATGAAACCTTGGGAAGTTGTTTAGTATACTATCAGGACGATTTCTGGCGAATTATTTTAGAATAATATTTATAACAATAATTATAGCGAATTTAAGACATAGTGATTATATTCTGTGTTTGTGCATATATAAATATTTTACAGAAAATGTGAGAACGTTCTATTAGAATATCTCGAAAACAACAAAAAATACATATAAACGAGTTCACTGACATTTATTAATGCAGTGATTCTAATCAATGTTTACAATGAAGGGCTATATTATCTATATATATAAAAATCACTTTCAAAATTTAACGTAACGTTCCATTCTCAATCCCGTAGGGCTTCAGATCGGCTAAAACATTTTTATCTTTATAAGTGAATATTAACTTTACTGTACTGAATAGTTTAGTATATTTTTAATTTAACATATTACAATTTAGCCACAGCAACGCGTGGCCGGGTTCGCTAGTATATATATATAGGGTGTACCAGGTAAATTGGGAATTTCAACAATGGTATTTTAACTGAAATTTTTTGCAAGTAAAAATTAAAATATCCGAATGAAATTTGACACAGTAGTAGATAAAAGGGTATAGTTTTTATTTATTCAATGTAGGTTCCATTATTAGCTACAACAGTCTCGAGGCGAGTGCGGAATGAAGCACAGGCCTTGGCGACGATGACCTTGTCCATTTGGGTCATCACCGTGTGAACTGCTTTCTTGACACACTGGATGGTGGTATGAGGAGCTTTGTTGACATCTCTCTCAACAACGCCCCATACATAGTAGTCGAGGGGATCGCAATCTGGAGAATTAGGGGGCCAAATATCAGGACCCCAGTGACTAGGGACGTTAAGTGTCAGCCACGATTGAGTCTTTTTTGCCTTATGGGCTGGAGCTGAGTCCTGTTGGAAGACATACTTCCTTCCTGCGGCCACCATGTCCATCCAAGGCTTCACAACGGTCTCCAGAACATTGATGTAGGTGTCAGCGTTCATCCTAAGGCCCTTCTCAAAGAAATGGGGAGGCATGACATCACCTTCACTGCTGATAACGCCAAGGACCATTACGGAGGCAGGAAATTTCGTGTGCATCACGACAGGTATCTCTGAGGGGTCTTTACAGATCCAGCGATCATTCCTGGGATTTACCTTTTGGTCCACGTCAAAGTTCTTTTCGTCAGAGAAGAACCTTAGCATGCCAAAAGAGTCGTGTTTCAGGTTGTTGAGGAGGGCAGCAGCCTTTCCTTTTCTGTTATTCTTCATATTCTCAGTCAGCAACTGACCTTTCCGAAGGGCATAAGACTTGAGACCAAGGTCCTCATGGATAGTTCTGACAATTGTCATAGAGCCAACGTCCATTTCCTTGGCTATGGCCCTCATGCTCTTCCCAGGGTTTCCATCAATCTTCTCCTTGACATTTTTGACAAATTCTTCGCCTCTTACCCTGTCCGATCGACGCGAGTGCTTTTTCCTTGTAGCTATCCCCTCTTAGTTACTGTCGGCCTCATCAAACTGCTTCTTGACACGATAAATAGTGGTTTTGGGCAACTTAAGAAAATCCACTATCTCTTTGGGGCTCCTTCCGGCGCGCAGAGCAACGATGATGGCAGATCGATTTTCAAATTCTCGGTTACTCTTAATCACTACACTGCGCACACATGTACTGTTGCATTTTACATGAATATGGCTACGTAATGAAAAAAAAACAAGTTTTTAATCTCAAGTAGTTTTTGTTTTATGGACTGTCAAAGTTAGTCCCAATTTACCTGGTACACCCTGTATATATATAATATACTGCCCCGCACACAATATAATAAATTACTGTGACAAATATAATCGAAATAGTCGATAAATATAATCGAAATAAAACAAATGGCGTTTTGAAAATGAATTATTTAAATTATTTTTCTTTTATTTTTTTAATTATCGAGGGAGAAGAGAAATCGAATACAATAATGAATGTAATATTAATATTAAAGAAAAAGAGTGAAACTTCATTATATATCTTAGGAACAGATAGAATTGACGCTGAAACATCCACGCATATTCATTTGAAGTCTAAGGTATCTGTGATAGGAACATAAATATATTAGAAACTATTATATAGGCGTGTGTGAATTTTTAAAAATTTAATAATTTCTACTGCCCTTACTACAATGGATATATCTATATTAATAAAATGGAAATTTCATAAGTGGACATCACTAAAAACATTCGTTACAATGCATCAATTTCAACCAAATTTTCAACATTTATGTAAAAGAGATGGAGCAGGTTTTGCTTAACATCAAAATATATTTCCTAACATTAACATGCGTAACTTCGCTGTTATCGATTAAATACAAAAATAATCAACAGAGTTAATTTTATTTATATATAAATACAAAATTAAATTTCAACAGAGTTAATTTTTTCACATACTAGCTAATAATCTCAATCTAAAAAATATTCAAAACAAGCAATTTTAAGATAACACCATATGTAAAACAGTCGGCCAAGAAAACAACAACGATATTACATCTTTCTCACATATTCACACACAATCTTGATTAATAATTAAAACTAATCTTTAACATTGTTTAATATACTTCAACTTTTATTTCTACATTTGTTTTTAAATACCCAATTGTTTTATCATGTTTCTAATTTCGCCTAACAAATATACAAATTTATAGTGACCAACATATGCAAATTTTATCTTTGTTTTTATTTAACTTGATATCGTAAACATAACATCCATTGTAAGCATTTTTCTGTTCACCTTCCGTGGTTTCTCCTTTATCTGATAGTTTTTAGGTGTAGTATATTTTCTTATTATTAGACTACAAACATTCCCTCGAGAAAAACCTGGGCGAAGCCGGGTACATCCGCTAGTAATATATATATATATATATATATATATGATATAAATTGTTGAGATAAGCTTTTGCTTTTGTTTCGGATACATAAATAATATTAGGTGATGATATGCAGTATATGAGTATTTTATGATATTGTTATGCAGTCGTGAACAGAATAAAAAAAAAGTGTTTATATCATATATTATTTGCTTGTTTGTTTTAATTGAGCTTATAAAATATAAAATCCACTTTTTGAGAAAGTACTACCTGATTTGAGGCTTGAAAAATAAAGAAAATATTAAAAATGCGTATTTTTTCATAATTACAAAAGATTTGAACCGGCCAACGGTAAACAACAGCAATGTGTTTATATAGGAAAAGCTTGGCGTTGGACTTCACAGAGTAATTTTTTATAGAAAATATAAATTGAGTTGAAGTAAATATTTATATAACATATATATATATTATTACGATAATTTTACAAAACGATCGTTCCATGAGTTTTCTAGCAGCTGGCGGCAAATGTCAATGCGTTGCTGCGCTGTAATTCAGCTAATGGGGTCTTGACGAGTTTTTTTGTTGAACGTAATTCAAACGATGCAGATGGTTCACGATGGTTCTTTGCCTAACATTAAGCGAGGCAGCCAGTTGCCGGGTACTCGATACAGGCTTGTTTGCTAGCCTCTTCAGATTACAGAGTCGTTGGCCGTCCTGTGTGGGATTTGATCTGCAAGGCTCTAGTCACCTAATTTGAAGTGTTTGTACCAATTTGATATTGTCACTGTTCCCTCGCCTTCCTCTTCACTAATTTCTACTGCGACATCTCTTGTTGAGAAGTGTCACCTCCAACAGTAGCGTATTAGAACCCGGAGTTCATGTTTGTCCAATGACATCCTTCCGGTAGAACGTATTTTGTTTGAGACTGGATACTACTATTAGTATTTATTCATAGTAGACGCATCAAATACCACATCCGCTTTGCATATTTCGAAGGAGTTAAAGAAAGGTTTTCCTTATCTTGAATTAAGCGAAAAAAATCATTTAAAAATAAACCTTTTCCTACTGTCTTTGTTGCGTTAAAAAATATTGAGCAGCTTGACTCATCAGTAGTGAACCGTCCGAGCGGAATTCGCAAGTTTCAACTCTCAATAAACATCAGCGAATGTTGATTTAAATATATTTTAGACTATATTGTCAGAAAATACCTCTCTTTAGATCAACAAGAAAAACTAACCACGTATGCGGGTATTCGGGTTGTTGACTCTCGTCAGCGTGGCGCGCTGGCTGTACCTAACATCCCACCAAAGAAGTTATAAGCGCTTCCTTATTGAACAAATAAAGAGTGATCAAATGTATATGTCCGATATATTTCTTCAGCATATGAAAAAAAAAGAGAAGTAGAGAAATCCAGGTAGTTTTAAAATGACGAAAAAGACACATACCATAAGCGGAATAAAAAAAGAAATTAAATTTTTAAAAATAAAGTCAATTTCGGAATAATTCTCAAATAAATTTGGGGGAAAGAAAAATATAAGCCCAATACCATTTTATTAGAAGCGCGATTAAAATTTTATTGGTTTCGAATAAATGTTTGAGAATAAACATCGTCCATCGATTCCTGCGCGATTTTACTGCCATCTAACTGTAATCACATCGATTGGATTTTTTAAACAATTTAATTATAAAATCCCACAACCGCAATTTTTCTGTTCACAATATATCCAACTCTCGGGGCAAAATCCTTGTAATATTTTAAAAGAATGTCAATAAAATAGATTTTCTACAAAGTAAATGATTGTTTAAGAGATCTATTTTCTTGAGCAAATGTAGATTTATAAAATTGAGTTATGAAGGAATCCTGAAATGGAATGTTTTATTCTTTTCTCTGACGCAATCGAATTTTTTTTTTATTTGAACCAAAGGAATATTGGGCGCGCGGTTAGAAAAAGAGCGTGGGGATATTTTTAGGCCTTCATATATATTGATGTCATAATAAGATTTTATTCCTATTTTTGGTATATATGCTATTTTAAATTAGCATGATGATGATATTATATATATTATCATTTTTTGTCATGGTTATTATAAATAAAATTATTAATTTATCTAAATTTGATTTATAATAATCACAAAAAATGCTTATTTAAGTGCTTAGTTTTAGCTTGCTAAACTGACATTATATTTGTTTTTGTTTATAGATTTTAATTTTTTTTTCTTAAATTTAACAATTTATATATATAAATATAATACTTTAAAATGTATATATATTAACGGAGAATAATTGGATTGAAACAGGAACATCCCAAGCCGACTCTGGAAGGCTGACGTAGGCAATTGCGTGCTGGACAGTTGCAATATCGTTAGTGTGGTTCAGGAAGATACGATTTACGGTCCCAAGATTGCAACACAAAAACTTCTCATGATACGAAAAAGGCAACCGCGGCTCCAGAATGTTCACAATGAGAGAACCAAGATTCAGACGTCAATATCGCGGACAGAGGCACGCCCCCTTTTGTATGAAGCGCTATGAAAGGTCATTAGTTAAACAACAAGATGAGTCAAGGGTTTGGCACTGATTGAGAAAAAGAACCGGAATGTAAATATTGATCTTCAAACAAAGCTTGATCTTTGTACTAGCGTTGCTCTTTAGGACTGCTGAGAAACCTCATGAGTCTGGAGACATCAAGAAGATCGGATGGTTTCTAAATAACAAGGAGGTTTGTTCTGTTCAAGGCGCTGTTTCATCGATATCGAAAATACAGTAAAGATCGTATGATGCATTAGCGCGCCAATTTTGATAACAGTAAATATCTGTAACGGTGGCAAGCCAAGGAGAGTTACCATTAAGTGAGAACGTGCGCATCTGACTACAGAGATATTTTTGTTGTTGCCCCAACTTTGAACTGATTGTTTTGTTTACATTTTCGTTTTATACTAAATCAGGTAAAAGGTATTAGATCGAATATAGATCCTCATCGATCCCTAGGTGTTTATTTTGCCGTCCTATACAATAACGACGTAACAATGCATAAAGTTTTATAACAATCGAATGTCATTAGCGTGGTTGTGTGAAGCAAAAATGAGACCCAATAACTGGGGCGATGTCCAACATCCTGCGGTCCAAGTTAAGGAAGCAGTCAATTTCCCACCTTATCTAAACAGGGCTAAATGAGTTGTTCCTTATCTTGGCAACTTTCTTTTTCCCAGCGTCGACATTAAATTTATCTGAAATACCTCCTTCGCCTTCTAAACACACAAAATTTAGCTTTTTTTTCACCTTGAGCTGTAAATTATAGATTAATATATATATGTACTCATTGAATATTATTATATTTAGCACTAGATGTGTGTATTATATTGATTTTAAAAATTGACCATATTATATTAAACATCTATATATATATATATATATTCAATAAGTGAATTTTAATGCATTTTCATAAATAGGTTTTTCTGTACATTCTTAATAAACGTTAGTTTATTTTTGTTCCACTAGATGGCGCTCTGCTATCTAACAAGCACATGTGCTTGTGGTCAGGATATGCCTTCTTTATTTTTAATATATATTCTATATACAGTTACGAGCGTCATGGCCTCTGTCACGGTTTGCCGGCGCCCTCCTATTGGTCGGCTACGATCACGCCACCTTTGCCCCCCCCCCCCCCCCATCATTTGGTGCCGCCAATGCGCGAGACACTTCTGTCACCGTTTGCTTTTGGTTCAGTGGTAGAATGCTCGCCTGCCACGCCGGCGCCCCGGGTTCGATTCCCGGCCGATGCAATTTTTTTACAATTCTTAAACTCATTTATATATTATACAAGAATGACATCCACGGCGCCAATATATAATTGTAACGAATAGTATTTTAACACAAAGCAATAACGCGCCATCTATACATATAAAATAAAAGGACTTAAAAGCGCGAATGTTTCTTTTATACATAAAACGAACTTCTACTGTCCTTACTGCGATGAAAAAATATATTGGGAGGGCTTGGCTCATCAGTGGTGAACCCTCCCAGCGGTTTCGCCAATTTAATCCACCAGACCGCTTCTCAGAGCTCTAATACTGTATTGGATCATTCTGCTTTTATATGCTACACTGAAGGATGGAATCTTAGAAATGGTTTTCAAGTAAACTATGGACATAAGCTTATAGGACAGTAGAATTACATTCAAATATTTGCTTCGAGCAATGCTCTTCAGCAAACTTTAAAGACAAGGCCAGTTAGGAATAAATTAACACAATGGCACGTTATTGCTTTGTGTTAATTTATTCCTAACTGGCCTTGTCTTTATAGTTTGCTGAAGAGCATTGCTCGAAGCAAATATTTGAATGTAATTCTACTGTCCTATAAGCTTATGTCCATAGTTTACTTGAAACCCATTTCTAAGATTCCATCCTTCAGTGTAGCATATAAAAGCAGAATGATCCAATACAGTATTAGAGCTCTGAGAAGCGGTCTGGTGGATTAAATTGGCGAATTTTCATCGCAGTAAGGACAGTAGAAGTTCGTTTTATGTATAAAAGAAACATTCGCGCTTTTAAGTCCTTTTATTTTATATGAATAGTATTTTAATAAAAGCATTTAATCGGGTAAACCCCGGGCGTTGCCCGGGTCATTCGGCTAGTATATATATATTTAAAAAGACAAGGGTCGCCTCTCCCTTCAAAATAGAGGTCTAAAACCAGACGCCATCTATTGACCGTCGCCGCAAACTAGCGGCCTCGGGTCGGTGACAAAGCCACAGCACCAGCTTTCGCAAACTGAAAAGCGTCCGCCTAGAGACCATGGTTTCGGGCTAATGGCCCTCGTTAGCCTAAGGCGGACTTTATTCCATGAGATCCACACGTGATATAATGGAATCTTGACAACCTGCCAAAGAGGTGTTTAGCTGGCAAAGTGGCTGGGCCAAATCTATGGCTGAAATATAGATGGAAATTTTGCCGGTAGGAAATTGATCTAAAGAGACAAGGGTCGCCTCTTCCGTCAAAATAGATATCTTTGGATCAATTTCTTCCGGAAAAATTTCCATATATATATTACAATTGTCGATTATAATCTTTACATTAAGAATGCAGAAGACAAAATGCTGATGGCAATATTGTACGCCGAGAGAAGAGCATATTGAAACACTAAATAGTTTCTTTATTAAAAAATATAACTGGCGAGTTTTTTCGAGCATCCTCTCTGTGATTTTCTCAGCCATGAGAATAGCATGATTGCTAGACTATTTGTTTCGATTTGATTTCAT
>CP092886.1:137515532-137630965 GCA_030710605.1 Cordylochernes scorpioides
GATTTTAACATATTTTGTAAATATGCTCGGTAAAATTGAATTATATTCATTAGAGGGGTTTCTCCCGATGACGTTAACATAATGGTTGAAGTCGATAATTTCCTTAAAGTAAATATATTTTTAAGATAGAAGAATTTGATAGAGTTGATCTTGATGAGATTGGTATTCAGTTTCTCTCTCTAACTGCGGCAATTTAAACTGTAGGTTATGATGAGTCCTAAATTTATCGGAAAAATACAAAGTTATTCCTATCGAAATATTGTTTTGGCTTCGCACAGTCCTATTGATATAAATGCTTTAATTGATGGATGAATAATTCTGAAAGTTTTTGTCAAATAAACGAGACTTTAATATCACGATCTCCCTCTGAAACAAGGCCTAAACCTCGGTAGCAACGTCGATGGTCGAAGATCTCGGCAGGAGCGGGAAAAAGTCGGGACTTTGTCTTCTTTCTTCCCAATTCTTTGTCTGGCGAAGTCGATAGAGCGGCGGCGTCAAAACTTCAAATCTCCCGCTGACAGCTATTGGAAAGGCCAATTTTATTAACTAGCCTCTCTCCGTACTTCTAGTTAGGTACAAATGGAACACTGCTATATTATTCGCAATTACCTATTTTCCTAGATGTTATTACTAACTAAATAATGTTATTCGTCATTCCCTCTGTGTATGATTTTATATTTTATGTATAAAACTTCAAAATAAAATAAAACACACTATTATATTAAATATCATGATAATTCTCATTACTAAAATATTAATATCTTAATAAATATTTCAATATATTTTGAAATTTTTTATTAATATAATAATTGAATCACAAATTGTATGCGTTTAAAGTTTTTCTTGAAAACTATTATATAATCCCTGATATAAATTTAAAATAATTTTGAACGCCTCGACACATTGCATGGTAATATGTTTTAAATATAGATAAGAATGTACAGAAAAACATATTTATGAAAAATGTATTAAAATGCACTTATTGAATTTATTTTTGGCGCTCGCGCTTCTGCCTTATAATATCTATCAGATTGGTTGTAGGATAGGATAGGTTGTAGATTCCTACAGGTTTGTTATTGTTCAGAATTCCCACAATATGGTTTGATGGAATATTAGAACACCTTCATAAATCCTGGCTGTCTCAGAAGCTTGATTAATTTTCCTTGGATTGTCACAAAGATCATATTTGTTCGCTTGGATATTTTTGAGTGTTAAAGAACTCACTCTAAGTATTTTAATTTCTTTCGAGAAGTATTTATTTATATTTTCTTCAGATCTTTTTGGACTTTGTGCAGAAAGTTTTCCTCGTTTATATACCTCCTTTATTTAATTAATGGCATAGGTTCTCGACCAATATCCTTCTCCTACTGTTTTCCACACATTTGCTTCACTGCGGATTTACAAATGTTCCACGAATGGGATTCAGCAGAGTTCATTCAAAAAATAGCACAAAGCGCTTATTGTTTTTTTCAACTTCTTCGCTTTCTGATCTAATTAAAAATGCACATGTTTAGCTTTAGATACCGAATGCTAAAAACTTTTTTCATTTTCTTCAATTGCTAGTGGATTCTCTAAACTCGTAACCTCGTAAGTAACAGTCAGACGTTGAAATACCGTCGTTTAAGTGGTGTTTAACAAACCGATTCACTTCTAGCAACATTTATTGTAATTCTATTATCATATGTGTAGATTACATTTTCATCTTTGCATCATCGTTTAATTATACGGCGAAAGTAGTTCTGAAATTACACAAATAAGCATTCGATGTTTCTGTGCTGAATGTCATTGTTAATTAGTCAATTACGTTATATAGGATCCACATTGTTATTTGGCCGAAAATCATTTTGCCGGATGTATAGGCCTATCAAAATTCAAAACTATTTTAAAGGCGTAAGATTCTTTTTGATAATAAACAATTTCTACTGCCCTTACTGCAATGGAAAAATTAATGAGAGGGCCTAGCTCATCAGTGGTGAAATAGTGGTGAAATGCAATATAACAGAGGTATGGTAGATTAAACTGGCGAAACCGCTGAGAGGGTTCACCACTGATGAGCCAGGCCATCTCATTAATTTTTCCATTGCAGTAAGGGCAGTAGAAATTGTTTAATATCAAAAAGAATCTTACGCCTTTAAAATAGTTTTGAATTTTGATAACAGATGGCGCGCTAGTGCATCGTATAGGCCTATCATTCAGGATTTTTAATGTTGCGAACAAATGGTAATTAATTCTTGTAATACAGTAGCCGTAAATTCATGGCCGCTATACTTTGTTCACGTACGTATATTTATACATATGACTACAACTAACATCTGTGAAAAATGTAAAAGTCCATCGACACATCTCTTTTTGTAGTTAGGCTCAACGAAAGGTGTATTTTTTTCGCGTGTTTCTTGAAAATGTAATTGGCATTTATAATTTTTTGGGGTCAATTTTGAGGCAACTAAATTTAGACTGCGTTAAGATTGATTAATAGAATTGGGCAAACGATGATTCATTTCCTTGGTAATATCTTTCTAGATCGGCATACCATACAGTTTCAAAAAATCTATTACAACAAGAGGTTGAGCTAAGTATCCGGATTTCCGACTATACAGCATTTTATATTTGCAAAGTGTTGACTAAGGGGTTCTCGATTTTCAAAATTATTCTGCAGGGACCTTTTTCTAAAAGGTCGTTTATCAGATTTTATTTTATAAAAAAAGAGCTTCTAATATATACCTGATTTAATCGTATTTTACCGTAATAGGACTGTTTGTTTGTCCGTTCAAGTTATTGTGCTAATTTAAAATGTTCAATGGATCTGTTTTATTCTCTCCACTATACTTCAAAGTTTATTAAACGGGTTTCCTTTATTACCTAACCCGTCTATAAACCAATAGACAGATTCGTTTTCTGAACTGTTAATTATTCAATGCTTCTGTTTGCCTCTAATTTCCTTTACATTAATTCATTTAATATTTAAAAATGAGTAGAAATTGAGAAATAATTATTAAAAATTCGATGTTATGTGTGTGCGGCTTTCCTTATATAACGTTTCGGTGCAATAGTGGTGCAGATCTTGAAGACAAAAATTATAAAATCCTAAACGATAGTGAAATAGGGAATCTGATCAGATTAATAACATTGATGAAAAAATGCTTCAAAATAAGTGCGCAATATAAATATTGTAATGTAGAAATTAGGAAAGACAAACTTCAGAATTACACGGCAATTTATTTAATGTGAAATCAAATTAAATTTAATAAAATAGCAGAGAGGCAATGAAAATATATTAGAGTGTATAAAAACATACGAATATCGGAATTAAAAATCTTTTCATAGAATAATAAATAATCTGCTACATAGCTCCTTCTCTGTGGGAGCTGTGACCTACAGCTTGAAACACCTTATGATACTGGCATGGATCTAACGTGTTTCTGTCAAGTACTTCTTCGGAGTCTTCGACGTTTGTCCCTAGTAGCTTTGCGTCTTTTTTTTCCGGCGTGAAGAGTGGCCTTTTCGTTGTATCGTCAATAAGGACATCCTCAACTTGGAGGGAATTCTTGACTTTGACACGGCGGTGGATTCCTGGAGCCAATCTCTGAAAAGGTAGATCAGCCATGGCCTCAAGGTCTTTTCGTCGATCTTCAGTTTGTCTTCCCTATTCTAGCCAGCATCTCCACCAAAATGTAACGTAGAAAATTAGGAAAGACAAACCTCAGAATTACGCGGCAATTTATTTGATGTAAAACCAAATTAAAATTAATAAAATAGCAGAAAGATAATGAGAGAATTTTACATCGCAAATAAAAAAAAAACATAGAATAATAATAAAATTTTCTTGCTACAATATTAATTAAACCCCTACCGCGTTTATTTTATTAAATGTTTAAATATATATATAAACAATATATATATACAGCATATAAAACATGAAACGATAACGCGTTTAAAAATTTAATTATTAGTTCTTTTTGAAAATCTAGAATATTAAAGTTATATATGAATATATATTTGGGGTTGGCTAAATAAACTTTTTACTATCTTATGATTTATATATTTTTGCCTTTTTACAAACTCTGAATAGAATTTTAATCAAAATACTGGATTTGTTCATGGAAATAACCATAGCAAGTTGCCATATTACCATCTCTCGAGATTTGATCTACTCTCTAGGGATTCGATTAAATTACTATTTTTAATCATGTCCCTGTGAGATGCATATATAAATTATCTATGAAAATTTCAATTAAGTGTAGCGGCCAATTAATCAGCTGACAAGACGCCTACGGGGATTGGTGTCATTCGCCAACAGCGCGTCAAGGATTAACGTCACACGCACCAGTGTTGGGATGGATGTTTATACCAGGGCGACCATATTGTTTGGTTTGGTCAGATAACCTTGGGTTATATTCAAACTTTTGATAACACATCGGCTGCATTTTATTCCTCGGCATACAGACTTCGGGCTAGGTAGCCCCCCATCCATCGGCAATATTTTATTCCGGCCTTTTTATTGGCCTTCTGGCCTTAGTACCTAAGACAAACATATCCATCGCTGTTTTTATAATCAGGCTTATTTTTATGGCGTACAGTCCTTAGTAGTCTAGGCAGTTTATCTCCAAAGGTCTTTTAATCTGGTGAATATTTTATGGTGTACAAGCCTTAGTATCCCAGGTAGCTTATCTTTAAAATATTTTATAATCATATGTGTTTTTAAAGGTCTACTGGACTTAGTAGTTAAGGCAGCTTATATCCATCGCTATTTTTAAAATCAGGCGTATTTTTATGGCGTACAGGCCTTGGACGTCTAGGCAGCTTATTTCCATTGGTATCTTATAAATAAGCGTATTTTCCTATGGCATATTGGCCCTAATAACCTAGGCAGACCACTATCCGCCGGTGTATTTTATCCCGCTGTATTTTCCTATGGCGCAAAGAGCTCAGTAGCCTAGGTAGCTCACCTCCAAACACACCGGAATTTTTACTGCATATATAGAGAACCCGAAAATTTAATTAATTTCCTATAACGCTCTGAATACCAGGTTAATATTTTGAGAAACCGATATTTAGAACTATTGCGCTTTATTTATTTCATGAGAAATATATGGCATCATATTATGGAAAGCATATTTTAGATCGAAATAGTTTTTTCCTCTAATATATATTTTTAAAATATGCTTATCTCTTTGTTCTGGGAACAATGCTGTTTATCAAAATTCGAAACAATTATAGACGCGTATGATTCTTTTTAAAAATAAACAATTTCTACTGCCCTTACTGCTATGGAAAAATTAATGGGAGGGCCAGGCCCTCTATAATACTTTCGAATTTTGATAACAGATGGCGCGCTAATGCATCATAATGTAATGCTGTTTATATATATATTTTTTTAACCTCTCATAGCACTATATTCGCTAGTAGCACGTGAATTTGCCTTAAAATAAACATAAAGGATCAAGGTCCATTTTGATGTGAGCAATAGTTACCCAGAAATTATTTGAAAAAAAAAAGAGGAAAAATAAAAATCAGGTAAAAAGTTTCTTTTAATTTAAATTTGCAAGCTTTCAAGCAAATATACTACTCTTCAACGGGTGGAATATTTTCCTGATATTAATTTTTACTTTTTCAAATGAGGATCAAACTATAGGCCGATTTTTCATAAGATGTGACTATGTAAAATTCATTTGTACTATTGAAAAGGGAATTAGAAATTCACATTAAAATGTTTAAGTTTTGTTAAGAAACAAAATAATAATGAGCAAATCAAAAACATCAAACAACATGAAAAGTTCGAATGAGCAAATATCCAGAAGTTGGAGAATGTTGAGACTATAGTTATAGCTCAAGCGGATAAAGGAGGAACGACGGTTGTGATGGAGCGAGAATAATGCGCAATTAAAATCGCAAACATCCCAGTGATGATATATTATTTGGATAGAAATTCGAGACGATATAATAACGAAATTCATCAAAGGAATGGAAACCAAGCTGCAAACTGTTGCAATACCTCTCTTTAAAAAGCTAGTAAAGATAGACAAAGAAAGAGACCATCTGTAGTTAAAATGGTGTGGAAATTCAGTTACTACCAGAGGTCGGAGAAATGTATCAAAGATAAGCGTAGAAGACTAGTAAAACCTATGTGTTAGATATTAGAAATAAGCATGAGTTGCTAGATAAGACTAAGATTTCGAGAATAAATGACCATGAAAAAAAAAGGGATTCTTAAATTTTTTAAACCACATTTTCCTATTCATAATATTGATAAAACACTAGCTCTTAAAAAGCTGAAGAATAAATTTTGTGAAAAGACAAGATAGTATTTAGAAAATAGAATGGAAGCGGGTGAAATAATAGGTTTTATGTTTGATTTAAAAAATACTAATTTCTAATGTGTGTATGTGGGGGGTCAAAATTTAATAAATCTAAATTTGAAACTCCATAAATCACAAAATTTGATTTTAAAATCACTTGTAGACAGAAACAAACAGGGAGGTGAATGAATTGACCAGAATATAAGAAATACAGGGGATAAATTTGAATAAGAAGACAAAATAGATAAAAATACAATGTTATTCCTAATATTAGAGAAGTTGATAACGAAATATATCGAGTGCGTCTCAAATACAATTTGGCATAATAGTCTGGCATTCTGTAACGAGAAGAAGCATTTTAAACTAGAATTAACATAATGATATAGGCGATAAGTAAAATTAATCAGGTTATGTCATTTATCGAATAAATTAAACGGATGTGTGACACAAAATTAAGAAATTAAGATGCACCGACAGGGTTTAATAAGTGGAAGGTGATAAATAAAATTTAGGAACAGGTATTATGTGCGGGGCATAAGCTGGAATATAATATTGGCGCATTTTTATGGGAATATTAAATTTTGTAAAAGAAATATTATATTAAAGGATATTGTGTAATAATTTTTGTTTTGAAAGGGGGCGCGAGATAATACGCATCTGAACCTCAAATATCTTTGTAAAATTGGCTTTTTCCAAATGTTTTAATTTTATCTTTTGACAAAAAGCCGATTGAAAAAAAAATGTAAAGCCGAAATGTTCTTTATTCAAAGAAATAAGAATATTGACCTTGCAACATATACAAGATTATCTATCTATTTTCAAGATTACACAATGTAATTAAAACTACCAAAAGAAAATCCAAACTAATACTATTTATTTTGCACAAAAAGAGGTAACTCAAGATTATGCCTTTACCTAATATATAATAAAAAACTCAAATCATTCAGAAAAAAATATTTATGAATTATAATAAAGTGAAATCTTGGTGCGCTGTGATCGAATCTTATGAATTGTATAAAGTCTAGGATATCTCTATTCTGTTTTTCATACTGTTTATATTAATTGAGGAAGACCAAATTTAATAAATAATCTTTGGTGCTTGACAAGATCCGAAGGTATTCCATACCAGGTGTTGCTCGTTTACAAGTACCAATCACGCCATAGTAGTATTTCGAATTACCTTGTTATCACTGATTGACATTAAACTCTAACCACATACAATGTAATAAAGGTATACAATTATATAGAAACGTTTATTTCAGATCTTTTAGAATGCGATGCATTTCATATTTATTTTATAGATATATTTTGATAAAGGAATTATAGGTGTTTATATCTACATTTTATTTAATGTAACAGTCCCATTTACTACTGGTTCTAGACGATACACACAATATGAACTTTCAGGTATCGTGTAAACGCCCCAGTCCAATTGACTTCCACACTGTCGAATTACTGTCACTCAGCTCGATCCTCGTCTGGAAATTTATTTTACGAGACATCCGGGGGACGCCGTAAAACTTTATGATGATATAACTAAAGTTATGTTTAGCTCCAAATTAAGAGCACAAAGTTAATAAAAACCATTTGGGCCGTTAGACAATAACGAAATAACGAGGCGCCCCAAATTGTTCTTTGGGCTTCTCTTTCTTTATTTCACCAATACCGCACACCGCCCGCTCGATCAGCCCACCTTGATTAGCCACAGGATCCGTGAACCTTTCTATGCCTAACACACATCTATAGTTTATAATAGAGATGTAAATTTTAGTCTAACGGTCTAATATTGTATTAATATGAAGTGAATAAACTTCAAAGAAACGCCAAATTGTTTATTTTATGAGAATTTCGAAAATATCTTTTGCGCTCAGATATAAAATCATAAACAAATAGATAGGAAAATTTAAAAAATGTGAAACAAATAAGCGCGGTCTTGAGGTTTATCAATTTATATTGTTTCAAAAATAATATGTTTTTACATGCTTTATATAGAATTAATACTAGATTAAACTGATAAAGGATAACAAAATAAATTATTAAAATATATTTGAAGTAATGAATCTCAGAAGAATCATCAAAGTCGTTAAGCATAATAGTTACAGTTTACTTCCGATATTGCTGGGGTTACCAAATATGGAATCGGGTTTACATGCGATGTGAAACATTATTTATATGTTAAATTCTATTGTGGTGGGGGTACTTATTCCAAGTATTTCATAATTATCATGGTGGGTAGTAAGCGACTGATTTTACTGTGAGTGTACCACATTTATACACACAGTTAGAAAGCAGTTCGATATTTGCATTCAGCAGCTTGCCATAGCTCCGTTTGGTTACTTGCACTCACAGGTTGGGTTGTACTTTTGTAGAAATTGTGGCCATTGAAGATTTTTTTTTTTTAGAAATAAATTTCAATGCGGTATTCCATTACAGGTCGTGGCTGTCGGAATTCGACAGTTTATTCTATTCCTCCACAACCTCCCTCCATTCTAAAGTAAAAAACACAAATTTAACTTTTTGGAGATGTGGAATTTTTCTAAGAATAGGTTTTAAGAGACGTGACCTTTTAAATTGATTCACATATTATAAGGAATCTTTTCTGAAATGCTGAAAAACGTCGGATAATAATATTTTCGAGGGTAAATAAATCTACGCGGAACTAACAATAATCCGACCCAAAATAAATATAGTTGACTATAAGTTGACTCATCTACCCTCAAAATAAATTTATTTTCCGACGTTACAGCGATACTGTCGCCCTTTTCAAGATGAATGGCTGAAACATTGGATAATAATCCTTAGTGTGTGGTTGAATCAACATCGAATTAACTATAAAAATATGTGTAATGTGTATAAAAGTTACATTTTTGCTTTCAAATCTTTTCATTTTATATATATATAGATGGCGCGTTATTGCTCTGTGTTAATTTATGCCTAACTGGTTTTGTTTTTATTGTTTGCGGAAGAGCATTGCTCGATGCAAATATTCAAATGTAATTCCACTGTCCTATAAGCTTATGTCCGTAGTTTTCTTGCAAACAATTTCTGAGATTCCACCCTTCAGTGCTGCGTATATAAGCAGAATCGTACAATACAGTATTAGAGCTCTGAGAAGCGGTCTGGTAGATTAAATTGGCGAAACCGCTGGAAGGAGTCACCACTGATGAACCAAGCCCCCCCCCCCCCCCCCCCCCCCCCAATATATTTTTTCATCACATTAAGGACAGTAGAAGTTTGCCTATTTGTATCGTGCTTTCAAATCCTTTCATTTTGTATAATCATATATACAATAAGGGTATCATCCATAGCGTTTCTAATTCCATATATAGACTCATCTACCTTCAAGAGAAGTTCATTTTCCGACGTTTCGGCGACCATTTTCGTCCTTTTTAAGATGAGTTTCCGAGAGAAACGTCAGATAATATTTTTTCCGACGGTATATGAATCTACATCGAATAATCATAATAAAATCTACTATAATGATATTATCCATAGTTTTCTTAAACTTTCTTATCCTTTTATTCCTTAATAAATTTACCCCATATAAATAAATCAGTCTAACACATTAGTATATAATTTCATTTTTATTATTCAAGTTCAAATAGATTTCATTTTAAAAGTATTCAAAAAGATATTTTCAGATTTTATAAAATTACTCTTTGGCGATCTTATATAAATGGAGTATATACGGTCCTCTATGAACCTTTACACAGGTGAGTTAAATATTGTAAACATCACGCGAAATATTTTAAGGAGAATTTGATTTAGAGTATTAAAATTAACGCATTTTATCATAATATTCATTAGAGAGCGCCAAATATAAAATTAAATAGACGAAATCAATTTAAGAATATTTGAAAAGCAGTTATCCACTTAAATAGATAGAAAAAATCTACTTTTCAATATATTTTATATTATCCTTAATACCTGTTTTTCACACATTCTTATTTAAATAATTTAACTGCATTCAATATAAAGAAGTCTTTATATTTATAATATTGTGCTTTATATATAAAGTAATATTAGATAATAATAAGGCATATATATTGTATATAAGATTTATTTGTCATTATTTCGGTTGTCTGAACGCCAAACCTTTATAAAGGCATTACATTTTTGTAAAAACAAACTTAGAGCCGCATAGTGTTATAATATCAGAAGAAATATATTATTAATTTTTTAAAATAATTTGTTTCTCTAAATACGAAAATGTTTTAAGAATACATTTCTAAAGAAACGCTCTCAATTATGAATAAAATTTCTAATATCCATAGACATTTATTTAATTAAAAAGCATTTATTGGATCAAAATAACATTTATTGGACCAATATTTCAGTTGGCTTAACGCTAACATTTTTCAAGGTATTATAGCATATTAATGTGTGTCAACAACTAACTTGGCGCCATATAACGTCAATAGAATTAAGTTTGTTGTTGACACACATTAATGTTACCTTGAAAACCTTGAAAAAGGTTGGCGTTCAGCCAACTGAAATATTGGTAAAATAAATTATATTCTGATCCAATATATGCCTTTATAATTAAAGATACATTTATGGATTACTCTATTTTCAAAAATATATAATACTAGACTTGCAATTTACTTCATACTAAAAGTATATCAATAATAAATATTAGAAGTGCCATAGAATAGCAATACAGAAGTAACACATAAACTACAGTAAAAAGTGTGTGTGATGGCAAAAATTGTATTATATTAGTGTTTAGGTATTTGATTTAATTAATATAGTTGATATAATATAATATATATTTATATTATCTATATATATAAAAATGAATGTATGTGTGTGTGTGTCTGTTTGTCCTTTATGCCTGACCAAACCACTCATTGGAACGCCATGAAACTTTGGGAAGTTATTTAGTATAGTACTGGGAAGGTTTCTAGCAAATAAAATTTTTGAAATAACTTTTCGCCTAAAAATAATCAAGATAAATATCCTAATTTATCTGTTATAATTTAACAATCTGCTCTAAAAGCTATCATGATGATTAGATGATTTTGTAATGTGGAAAATTAGGAAAGACAAAATTCAGGATGACACGGCAATTTATTTGAGACAAGAATAATGATACAATTCCAAGGCAAGATAATATTCCTTTAACTTCCAATTACCGAGGGAACCAATTAATATTGATTCTATTCAACTTATCGAGTATTTTTCAAGGGACCGGGAAAAAATGTTCACTTTATCGAGAGATTTGTTAGACAAACCTTTACTCGGGTAAAACCCGGGCGAAGCTGGGTACATCCATACAAGAATAATGATACAATTCCAAGGCAAGATACTATTCCTTTAACTTCCAATTACCGAGGGAACCAATTAATATTGATTTTATTGAACTTATCGAGTATTTTTCAAAGGACCGGGAAAATATGTTCACTTTATTGAGAGATTCGTTAGACAAACCTTTACTCGGGTAAAACCCGGGCGAAGCCGGGTACGTCCGCTAGTATATAATATAAATGAGTTTTAAAAATTGTAAAAAAAAAAATGCATCGGCCGGGAATCGAACCCGGGCCGCCCGCGTGGCAGGCGAGCATTCTACCAATGAACCACCGATGCTTATATTGGGTATTCATTGCGTAAAAAAAGTTCTTCAAATGAAAAAAAGAAATAGCTAAAAATACTAATCAAAATGTAGCCGAAAATTTTCCTCAGGTTTATAAAAAGCGACATGCAAAATTTGGTACCAATTGGTTCAGTAGTTTTTGAGTTTATCGCGAAACAGACAGACATTGACTTTTATATATATATAGATATGAAAAAACAATAGAAAAAATAAAAGATTAGTGGGTCAGGTGTTGATATTAAAAATAAATAAGGCATCTCCTGACCACGAGCACATGTGATTTTTTAGATGGCAGAGCGCCATCTAGTGGAGCAAAAATAAACTAAACGTTTATTTAGCTTGCTCCGAGATATTTGGCCAACCCAATTTCTTGATAAATCAAGAAAAGCCATCCGCTCTGCCATCTAAAAAAGCACATGTGCTCGTGGTCAGGAGATGCCTTATTTATTTTTAATATAGAGATATATATAAAAAATAAGGAATACGCACATGTGGTCCGTGGACCAACAGAAGATGCACCCTCCTTACCCTCTCCAGGGAATAAGCAGTAACAACAACATACAAACACGTAAGCCTGAATAAATTTGCGCAGCTCACCATAAAATACATTAAGCTTGCTATCAAGGCTTTAGAGAGAAAAAAAAAAGTTTTTCAAAGTTATAAGAGTATAATATTTTCTTTTCTGTTGTTTTCTGGAATAGTGTATCCTAATTATATAAAAATGTTTAAAATTAAAATGCATTATTATGCTAATTTTGTTGAAACTTATACAATGGTTATTATCCACAATTTCCACAATTAGCTTAATCGCACACTGGTATTTTACATTATTATTATTTGTAAAGCCAACTCAAATTAAATATTTACAAAACAAAGTTATACATATTTAATATCCCCGTAATTAAATTTCAAATTAGCATATTTTCCTCGGATCACGAAAGCTTCATTAGAATTATTGTAAAGAAAAAGGTGCACACATGCTTTTTCGCATTCATTCGTGGTTTGCGAGCATTAAAAATAACTCAAATACGATAAAACTTGTAATCATTATATTTTTCAATGTGTTTCTTATGATAATATCTCAGA
The DNA here is from genome assembly GCA_030710605.1 of Cordylochernes scorpioides. Classification (NCBI taxonomy): domain Eukaryota; kingdom Metazoa; phylum Arthropoda; class Arachnida; order Pseudoscorpiones; family Chernetidae; genus Cordylochernes; species Cordylochernes scorpioides. The sequence goes on from CP092886.1 coordinate 137,528,508, forward strand.
GATATTGTTATATTTCTCATAAGAAACACAATGCTAAAATATTATATATAAATTTTAACGATAGAGATAACAATCGAATTCATATAATTATAATAAAACTTCGTTCAAACTCTCTCTTTATGTTTTCTGGCACATAAACAATCCCGCATATAGTGCACGTCTATACAACTCCAAAATAACGCTACAACAAAGTTGAGCTATATATACGATATATTATGATGTATTAGCGTGCCACATGTTATAAAAATTCGAATCTATTATAGACGCGTATGATTTTTTTAAAATTAAACTATTTTCAATTGCATTAAGGTAAGTAGAAATTGTTTAATTTTTAAAAGAATCATACGCGTCTATAATAATTTCCAATTTTCATATGCGATATATATTTAGAATGCTCTAACTGTTGACCTGATATAGAAGAAGGGATTCCAAACTTGGTATTGATGTAGGGATCGGCTTCTAAGCAGAAAAACCTTCTACAAGGTCAAAGTCTAATGAATTGAGAAGAAAAGGGATAACACCGCATTATTTTTTCACGAGAATCCTCAACGAATGGATCAACAGGAGCCAGACAACGTTTTACCACCCGGCTATTGCTCGATCGCTCCCCTTTGAGAAGCCTTATTTTAGAGGCGTGCCAATCTTAGTCTAAATATTGTCACAGAATAATCTGTGGTGCTCTACTAGGATTATCATCATTAGTCACGTGACGCTAATTCAGCATTTTATTTGTAAATATTTTATATAGATATCTCTCAGTTTTTTCTTTTTTAAAATTGAAAATAATGATAAATACTTTCCTTAATAAAATATATTTGTTTTTTGATTACCCTTTTTGGTCTGACTTATAATCTTGATATGGAACCATCAAATACTGACATGAAGCCAACACCTCAGGGTGGTGCAACAATATTGTCTAATTAAAAAATCGATATTGGGTAAATAAAAACGCGTGCTCACGTGTTTTAGTGCAAAAGAAAGCAATCTTCGATAAAGAGAAGCGAGTTGCTCCTCGAAATATTGTAAGAATAAAAATAATTCTAAATCCAATATCTGCATATTTTTCTATATATAATTATAATGGATTAAAGAAATTAAGGGCAGTAAAATTGTTTACCTTTTAAAAGAATCATACGCGTCTATACTAGTTTTAAATTTTCATAACAGATGGCGCGCTAATGCATCATAAAAATAAATATAATTAATGAGAACAGTACTTTGTATAGAGACTGGAGATATATATCACACATATGCTGGTATATATATATATATATGTGTGTGTGTGTTGACCCTATCACCACACACAACCTAGGCTAAGTCAATAAAGGAACACCAGTATATGTGTGATATATATCTCTATGTCTATATACAAAGCACTATTCTCACTATGTGTATGTGTTTGGCATCGAAAATAGATGTACACTATTCCCATCTACCGACTAAAGAGCTTGAGAATATAAGCCCCTTCATTGCCCATCTATTACGTATGGAGAAAATTTCAATTCCTGTTTAAACTCGAGGGATTAATAGAGGCGGGCGGAGCTGTTCCGAGCCAATTCGGGCCCTGGGACCAATAAATTACGACGCCCTTCATCTCGGGTGTGCCTTACGGCCAACTTAAGGTCTGCAGCGTGATTCTTATGGGAGGGAGTTGTCCCCGCTCTCCTTAGACTGCCATATATAAAGAGGCCATTGGCATCACCACATCGAATTATGTTTTTCACCTTTTTAACGATTCATTACATTTTTTTTCTGTGAAATCTAAAAATACATTTATTTTTACTAAATAAAAATAATTAGTTTATTTTCTAACTTTATATCTACATAGATAAAAAAAAAAGAATTAAAATGTTTTAATTGGAAGTTTAATGAATTTTATTATGGCTGAGTTTAACATTATTTTCAAGACAACATTTTAATCTTTAATAATAATATTTTTATTTTAATCAATATATTCTATTTTATTTTATTTTTAAATTCAACTTAAAATGTTTTCTTATTAAAATATTTAATTAGAACACACATTTATTTTGAATGAAATTAGTTTATTTTACTATTCTTTTTACTAGAGTTTTTATTTATTTCAAAAAAACACATATTATATTTTGATAAGGACATATTTTATTTTTGTCCGTATAATAAATTTATTGAAAACTTAAGAAACAAACGTAAAAGCTTAATAACGACATTTCATGATAAAATATAGACATTTTATAGTTTAATATATATGTCGAATATATTTTAAGATCATAAAACAAAACTTTGAAGTTTAACAACGGTCTATCAAAATACAATATCGATGTTTATATGTTTCAAAAATACATTTTATACTTTTAGATACAACTATAACATGAAACAACAATATTTCGAGTTGAAAAATAATATTTTCGATTTAAATTTATATTTTATTATTAATATTGTAAATTTTGTAAACTGTGTGGAATAAATAAAGTGCAAAATGTTTTATTAAAATGAAAAATGCTGCTGTTAAAATGTAAAAAGTTGTTTTTGAAGCGTAAAATGTTGTCTAAAAATTTCAAAACATATATCTGAATGCCTTTAATATAAAAGTTATACATATATATGTAATTAAGAAAAGATATTAAAGATTTCGAAAGTGAAATGAAAATATATTTTCTTTATTTTTTTTTATAATGATCAGCTCTTTGATCTATTTCTAACTTGTCACTTCTTTCTAAAATAATTTATATAATTTTAAACACACCAAGAAAGAGTTGTGCAAATTAGTCAAATTTATTATGCAATGACGTTACTAAAATGTGAAATTTAAAATGCAAATTGTTTCAAATTCCAGCAGACAATAAATAGGCATATAACGCTGCAGAGTTTCTTAACTGAGACCAACACAGGTAATCTTTTATCATTTTATTCCGCCTGCTCGCATATTCCTACTACTAATATGCCTCGAAAATAGGTTCGCGCATACTATGCTCATATGTTAGTATATGAGAGAGCACCTATAGATGATTTTAACTAATTTGGTTGGTCAATTGGATAGGAGAGATGCGCTACTATTCAATGTTGCCAGGAATGTCTGAACCAAAGCTGCCGAACACAGAGTCAAGACCTAAAAAGACTACTGAACGTTAGGACTGAGCAAACGTCAGAGCGGCTGTCACAGCCTTAGATTCTTATTTAACAACGTTTCAACAGAGACCGCATGGACCATTATTAGAAGTATCAGAGAATCTCAGAGAAAGGGGGTTGAGCTCCTTGCGCCGACTACTCTTTGCATTTGCATATCAGCAAGCCCATTTGCAGTGGAACCAGGTTAATTCAAAATAGAATTTGACTGAATAGAGTAGAAATGTCTTAATTGATGAATCACGCTTTAAATTGAGCCCCGATTACTTGGAAAGTCGTGTTTGGAGATGTCCAAGACTGCGGTGAGTTATCACCCTGATTGCCGACTGCCACACGGCTGGAAAGTTGTCGCCTCGGGTACCGTTTTTCTTAAATAGCTGAATCTTTTTGGGTGTTATCCGCGGGGCTCTTACAGCTCGGTCGACGGGATTCTATGCTGTGTTCTTCATCATATCACAGCTTCCTGAGTAACTTACATTTCAGCAGGATAAATTCGGACCGTGATCACCATCCCTACACTACTTTTGCCAGTGTAGGTTGAACACTCTCAAATTGAGCACGTTTGACCTTTGATGGATAGGACTCTCCAACCAGCTCGGTTCCTGCCTATTTGCGATCTTGCTAACTCAACATTTGGAGAGAATTTGACAATATATTCCGCAAAAAAACATCTTCCAACTCAATAAATACCAAGTCAAATAACAGATTTCATTAGGCCATAGGTGGGTCAATGATTCACTATATGAATAAAAAATAATATTTCCTTCTGCTATTTTTTTCATTTTTTATATGCATGTATATAACATATACTAAATTTTGTTAAATTTCTTTTTCTTTTAGAATTTAATTCTTATTTATCTTAATAAATATATGGCTGTTGTATATGTCTCTCATCTATTCAGCATATATTTTATGTAAGTTTTAAAGTTCTATTCTCTTATCTCATTATTCATATAGATTTTTCGAACGTTTATTTTTATTTTTGACGTGACAACGTCTTAAATTAGGTTGCGGCTGGGAGTCACTTATGAAAAAGTGTAACGCCCGGTAACGTTACGATGAGTCATCGAACGAGAGTGCTGCGCGCGCAGCGCTAGAGAATTAGGCGCATTGAATCGGCGCATGCTTGTCTCTGTCTTTGTCTTTCTTGAACGTTCTTGGCGTTGGAAAAACAAGAAAGCGTCATAATACAAGTTCACACGTGTGGTTAAAGTATCGTCAGCTGTGTCTGTAGTGAAAATGTGGAGTGCTTAGATTCGTCATTTACAACAACTACAACAATAAAGGTAAATAATTGTACACTGATATTTCATTATCGTAAACTATGATTGATTGATTAATTGTTAGATTGACACAAAAGTTGAGAAACTGAGTTTATAGGTTATGTCATACTATTGATAAATGTTGATAGTGTTAAGTAAATTATTAGTTTAAAATTAATTAATTAATTAATTATTATTTTACAAATTTTAAATAGTTTCAAATTTATTTAGCAAAAATTTGAACCTTCGATCTGAATAAATGTTTTGATTTTCGAATTGATTCTTTAAAATTACAAATATTAAGAAAAAGTGGCAGATATAAGAAAACTTTATTTAAACTGTGTTGAACAAGAATTTTAACATCTAATTTAAGTAAATGTTTTAATTTTCAACTTCATCATTTACAATTACAAATTTTATTTAATTTCAAATTTATTTAGCAAAAATTTGAACCTTCGATCTGAATAAGTGTTTTGATTTTTAAATACCAACGCGGCTGGTGGAGTGGCGATCTATCGTAAATTATCATCGACATCTACGGCGGAAGTGTTCCAAGTTGCGATTACAGACGTAACTCGTGTCATTAAAACCAAGGGTGACATGTGCATGACTGAAGTTACTTGCTTCGCCGCTAATACTAGCTTCAAGTTTATACTCGGTGCTGTATATATTCATCCAGGAGCTAGTATGCAGGATATTGGAATGTTACTATGGCAAGGACTCGGTCCGTACATTCACAACAGCCAGTACGTGCCACCGTTCGTGCAAGTTGATTCTAGTATACCGATTCTTCTGTGTGGTGATTTTAACAAAAACGTAAAGCCTGACAACTCGTTTCTTAAATTCATGAAAAATACGTATAATCTTGATTGCGTATCAAACGTTTCTAAGTCAACTACGTTAAAAGGAACAACTATCGACTTGACTTTCGCAAGACACATTACAGCAGAAACACTTCCTTTCATTTCATATTTCTCCTATCATCGTCCTATCCTCAACAAAATCACTCAAATAGGAATTAGTTAAATTTAAGTTTACATGTACAATGTTTTAGTAAACAAAATATATTTCTATAGTTAAAATTTGTGCAATTCTTATTTTCATTCAATTCCTTGTTCCTATTGTGCAATTTAATTATATTCATATCAATAAATATTCTACCGTTGTCACGTAAAATATTCGCCCGTAAAACCGACTTTACAGGCAACCATTGTTTTTTTATTTACAAATTGTTCTCATAGTAGTACCAACCTTAATTTTATTGGTTAATTTCTATATACAAAACTATATATTAGGGAATATTATTGACCCTTTTAATAATTTTAGCCAAGAAATAAAACCAATTGCTGTTTAGTAAGGATATCAGGGCTCATCATCAGCTATGTAGGTTCGGCTAGGGGAAGGAACTGGAGAAGGAGAAAGAGATTCATAAAAATAAAAGTCACCTCTTCGTTCAAAATAGACGTCAAGGCTAGACGCCATCCAGAAAGAGAGTTCAACTTATTACTTTAAGAATTTTTTTGTGAATTGATACTTGCATCTTACAATTATATTCTCACAATGAGTATCTTTTTATTTAAAAAACGCTAGCTTTCAAGCGTTAATCGCTCTTCAACGGGCTTACTATAATATCGATTTGATCCCACCAGAAATATTTACAAAAAACAAACGCGTGCAGTGTGGATATTTATAACTGACAATTTTTATGCCTGAACATTTTCAGTTATAAATATCCACGCTGCGCGCGTTTGTTTTTCGTAAATATTTCTGGTGGGATCAAGTCGATATTATAGTAAGCCCTTTGAAGAGCGTTTAACGCTTGAAAGCTAGCATATTTTTTAAATAAAAAAATACTCATTGTGAGAATATAATTGTAATTTTATTACTTTTTCACAATTTTATCATGAATACTTGCATCTTGTTAAATCATCATGAAAACTTCTTTTATTGCTTCTCTATTTGTATATTGTGCAAATAAATGATGATAATTCCAACACCATTTTATATAGTTTACAAATCAGGTTGTATGCAAGAATTATATTTTCTATACTGAGTAGAACTGATGTTACTTTATTATCGTTTCAAGGTTTAAGATTCAGGCTAAGTATACCATAACACTATATTTTATGTTTATATTTTGGTACCAAGAATCATCCGATACTGGGAATTGATGAATGACGGTATTTTATAGAGTGGTTGACCTAAAAAGGAAACTTTAGTTAAGTGATAGATGTGTTTCCGCAACACTCAATATCATAGTTAGTGAAGCTATTTCATTTTTTACGGACTAAAATATTCTTGTTTCTATAAGGTTTCCGAGAATTTTGAACAAAGAGAGAGACAGGGGGTTCTAGATAAAACGATTTATTGTAATTTTACATTTTTAAAAGCCTTTTTAAAGGTTAATATCTCGATATTTTTCTATGTATAAAACATACATGCGGCATCTTGTTGATATTTGGCGAATATATTAATATTGTTATAGATTTTATACGAAACATCATGTATTTGATCGGTTTGAATTATTAATTTTATTTTTAAAAAGAACAATAAATCGTATTTTGAATCTATTTGAAATGTTTATTACAAAACCTAAAAGCAATATTTTCAAAGGATCTGAATTTTTTCTCTTTTTTTTTCGAGCAAATAACGAGTCCTATGCGCACGCCTGCATTATTGCTAAAGAAAATTAATACATTATATTGACATTAATATGTGTTTTAATAAATTATTATTGAAATATATTTATTCGATTATAAAATTTTTATTTTCAATATACACCTATCCCCCGATTTACAACGGTACTTGTTTTACACGTTTTCGCTTTTACACGGTTTTCCAAATAAGTTTTTTTTTTTTGTTTTTACCGCACTAAACTAAATGCTACTGTGATTGAACACATGCGCTGTGTACACATCTTACGAGGAATCCCGAGCTTATGTGCCGACTACATATTTTAACCTGTCAATGCATTTTATTTAAATTTCTGTGCACACCTATCCCCCGATTTACACGTTTTTCTCAGGAACGTATCTACCGTGTAAATCGGGGGATAGGTGTATATATATATATAATTTTTTGTAATTCACCTCTCTCTTATATTCATGGATTATTCAAATTTTGAATTTATATCGAAAAAAATACTAATTACTAAAAAATAGCAGGTATAGGGGGGGGGGTGATCTTTCAAACGAAACAATTCAGATAAAAAAACTTGAAATCGAATAAATAATTTTAAAAAATTATTAAGCATATGTTAATTTCTAAAATTAATATTTATTTTTATTTATTATTTATTATTATATTGAAATATTTTACCATTTACTATATCCCATTATTTACAATTTATTTATTGCCAATTGGAATAATCTCTTCTACCTGCCATATATTTTAGTTTCTAGCACATTCAAACCCTGTACTTAAACAACCCATTCCTCGTTACCCAACCAGCCCTCTACCATCGAAATGGGAAGAGGCCTGCGGGGAAAAAGGCTCTGGCTTCAGCCTTAGGTAGAAGAATCTTGTTTTGTTCATTGGCACCTTGAAATCCGGGTACTCGGCCATCTTCCTGGTGTAGATGTCCTTAGTGTTAGGTAATGCCCTTCTGCCACTGAGACGCAAGGGCCGTCCGAACAAGGTTTATATATATATATATGAATTGTTGTAATATATTTCAAGATATATGTAATATAGCTATAGTATAATGACCAAAACTGTAAATACATCTTTTATAGCTTTTGCCATCAACGCGCTGGAATGTTTAAAAACACTTCATGAGTGCATATCAGTAACTTTAACATGAATGTTTTCCAATTTGTGTTAAAAATATATATATTGTCGCGTGTAAAGCCTGAAACTACCTACAACCTCCGCCAATTGATGGCACTCTTGCCTGTTTCCAATCTGAAACTGGTGTGGGAATCGCCGACTGCTGTGGTCCTGTTTCCTGGATAAAATAGTTTGTAAATACACTTTTATATTGGCCCTAGGAGGTAACATAATGTAAATAATGTAACATAATGTAAAATATATTAAAAACATTCCAGCGCGTTGATGGGAAAAGCTATAAAAGATGTATTTACAGTTTTGGTCATTATACTATAGCTATATTACATATATCTTGAAATATATTACAACAATTCATATATTTATATATGACATAATAAAAATATGATTTTTATTATTCATTAATATAATTATATTTTAAATAATCATAGAACCAAACACAGAGTTGATTTTTAAAATCCTCAGCAAAAGGAGTACAACCCAATATGTTTTTTTTTTGTTTATACTTAGATAATATTTATAAAATTGTATGTATGCAAACTGTTTGTTCTTAAAATATAATCATTTAAATAAATACAATTTTGGAAATAAAAGTTATCATTTCACTTCAATCCACGACTGCATGAATGAATTGGTAACGTACCTAAAATACATCTTTTTTTATGACAACTAAAATTTAATAGTCGACAGGATGTATTTTAACCCTGTACGAGAAGAATTCCAATAGATTTCAAAGCCATATATAAAAAAGAAAAGCTTTTTTGAAAATAGAAATAGAAATATATGATTTATTATTATTTAAAGACGTCTTACGTTAAGACGAAAATGGAATTATTTTAAAAATGTAAATTTTTCAACTATAAAAATTCGAAATTACAACTTAAAGGTTAAAAGATTTCTTTATATATTGGATATAAATGTCAAAATTAAAAGACAAAAATAAAAGTAAAGCATTGCAAATAGAAAAAAATATGTCAGACAACAATAAATTAAACGTATGTAAATTTAACCCTAATGGAAGTCTAGCCCTAAAATCGTGGCTCAAATATTTCAACCATAAGGCTTTCATAGAAGAATTAAATGATACCTGGAAATTGAAAAATATTGGAGATTTTTTAGTAGAAGAGGCTTTTGATTTTTATGTGGAAACTTGTTTGGATATTACAAGTTGGCCTGAACTAGAGGGTAAATTAGTGTCTCATTTTTACAAACAAGAAGTTAATCCATTTACAGCTTTTATTGAACTGAAATATGATCCAGAAAAGGGGATTGATGATTATTTTAAGGAAAAAACGTCCCTAGCTTCTAAAGCAAAGATTTCAAAAGAAAATTTAATAGAGGGCCTGACAAATGGGTTAACAACTGATTTTAGAAAACTAGTTATTACATCAAAGGTGGACACTCCAGAAGAATGGATAGAGTTAGTATCTAAACTAGAAATGATTGATCGACATAAGGAAATGGAGGAGTCATCTTTTAAAAGGGAAACAGCCCCAAGAGTGGAAGTACAACAAAAGCAATGGGGACATCCAGGAAGAAGCCCTATGGACTATAGTTCTAAAAGACGCCCCTGCCGAATTTGCCTGAACAGGGGACATGCCGGACGCTTCCATCCTGAGAATAGGTGCTGGTTTCGCGAGAGGGCCGTGCAAGCCCCCACCGCTGCAAGCTTCATATCCGTGCCGTCTCGATCCATGGACACCTTGACGCAGACAACAGCCCCTTCGAGCGAATGCCGACCAGCTCCGCCTCAACACTCCTGACGCCAAGGTCTGTATATAAATCTAAATGTGAATAATAACAGTATTGTAGCTCTCATGGATACTGGCTGTACCTTCTCTATAATTCCTCAACATATGATAAATAAGATTCAACCAAACTATGTTGTTTTTAATAATTTACCTCTTATTAAACAGACATCCGGTATGCTAAATATAAATTCAAAAATTAATGTTAATACAACTATAGGATCTATTACTAGAGATATTGATTTTTATTCCTCTGATATTGATTTGCCATATGTATTGCTTTCTTTACACCATATAAGATTATTTAAATTAGACATTGATTTTCAAAGTTTTACAATTACTCAATTTGGTAGAATTCTTAATGTTAATTACCATAACCCTAATAATAATAATTATACACATCATAATGTAATTCCTTTATTTAAATCTATTATTCCTCCTAATGAAAATGATTTTAGAAATTTTAATAGTGTAGAATTTGATGAAAAACTTTCACCATATGAAAAATCTGATTTAATTAAATTAATTAAGGAAAATAAGGAAGCGTTTGCTGCCCATAAAATGGATATAGGACATATTAAAGCAGATACAATTAGAATTAAACTTACCTCACAAACACCTATTTCATTAAAGCCTTTTAGACCTTCCTTCTCGGACAACATTGAAATTAAAAGACAGATTGAGGAACTTTTAAAATATAATGTCATTAGACCATCTTATTCCTCCTATGCATCCCCTGCTATGTTGGTGAATAAGCGAAATGAAGGTAAAATTCGACTAGTAATAGACTACAGAAAATTAAATGATATAATAAAAAGAGATTCTGAGCCCATACCAAGAATAGATTCTATATTAGATAAGCTTTCAGAAGCTAATATCTTCACTACACTAGATCTTTTATCAGGTTATCACCATTTAGATATACACCCAGATGATAAAGAATACACAGCTTTTACTACCACTCACGGACTTTACGAATTTAATAAATTATCTTTTGGATTAAAAAATAGTCCAAGTCAATTCCAAAGAGTTTTAAGGCAAATTTTAAATAAATTTGATGTTGATTTTTGCATGAATTACTTCGATGACTTCATTATATTTTCAAATAATTTTCAGGAACATTTGACCCATTTAAAAGTAATTTTAGATATTTGCATAAAGGGGAAAATATTAAGCTAAAACTAAGTAAATGTAAATTCGCTACTTATCAGATTTCTTTTCTAGGGTATGAAATATCAAACCATCAATTTTCACCCAGCACTAATAATATAGAAACGATTAGAAAATTGAATTCCCCAAGGAATAAGAAGGATTTACAACGAGTTTTAGGATCTATTAACATTTACTCAAAATTTATCCCTAATTATGCTAAACTCAGACTCCCTTTGAATAATTTGTTGAAAAAAGATGTAAAATGGAAATGGGACGAAGAATGCGAAACCGCATTTTCTAAATTAAAAAAATATAATAACCTCAAAACCTATATTGGCTATCTATAATCCTAAATATCCTATACACCTTTACACGGATGCTAGCCAAGAACAGATCGGATCTATCCTAAAACAAGAACAACCCGATGGGCTTTTAAAGCCAATAGCGTATAGAAGCCGTAGAATGACATCTTATGAATCAAACTATTGTGTAACTGAGCAAGAATGCCTTGCTATTATTGATGCTGTGGATTTCTTTTTATCCTACTTAGATGGCGTGCATTTCACCATCCATACAGACCATGCTTGTCTAAAGTACTTGAAGAACATAAAGAACCCAAAAGGACGATTATTTAGATGGAGCTTAAAGCTCTCAATGTTTGATTTTGAGATAAAACACATAAGAGGAACTGAAAATAAAGAAGCTGATTTTCTCAGCAGATACCCCATAGCACATTTTGTTTCTGACCCAGAACTAAAACAAGCTCAATTTGATGATAACATTAATGATAGGAAATATACTAAATTTAATGGACTTTTAACAATAAAGAAAAAAGGATTAATCAAAAGTGTTGTTCCACCATCATTAAGAGAAAAAGTATTAATAAGAGCTCATCAAGATTACGGCCATATAGGAGTATCTAAAATGTTAAATCTAATTTCCCCTATCTATTATTGGCCCTACCTAATTCAAGATATTTCTAATTATGTAAAACACTGTGAGGTGTGTCAACTCAATAAGATATCTCACCAGAAGAAATTTGGTCTGTTGGAAAGTCTCCCCCCAGCTAAGGATCCTTTTGATCTTGTGTCTATAGACACAGTAGGTGGACTAAATTACTATAATTCTACAAAGAAATTCCTTCACATCATCGTAGATCATGCTACTAGATACATTTGGGCCTTCCCCTCAAAAAGTCAAACTACTGACTCATATATAAATTGCCTAAACAAAATTTTTCAAATACAAAAACCAAAACAATTTTTAAGTGACAGGGCACCATCATTTACTTCACCAAGATTTAGAAAATATTTGATTAACAATAACATTAAACAATTATTGACTTCATCATCAAGACCTCAGTGTAATGGGTTAAATGAACGACTTAACCAAACCATAATAACCAGGTTAAGATGTAAATTCAATAACTTGAAAGGAAAATCAATACCATGGACGAAATTGTTAGATTCAGTACTAAATGAATATAATAATACTCCCCATTCCATAACAGGCTATACTCCTACTTACCTTTTGTATGGTAAGCTCCCTTATGATCCCCCCTTAAAAGAATCAGAATTTTACCCCCCTATAGACACTGCCAGAACAAATGCCTATAATAATACATTAAAATTTCATCAGATAAATAAAATTAGATATGATCAACATTATCAACCTTCCACCTTTAAAGTAGGCGATAAAGTTTGGTTACAAACCTTTTACCATCCAGATAACCGAAAATTAATGCCTCCAATGTCTGGGCCATTTACAATCTTAAAACAGATATCCCCAGTCAATTATGAAATTGATAAACCCCAATCTAATTTAGGAAAAACTACCATGGTAATTCATTCATCTAAATTGAGGCCATACTACCCAAAAGAAGGATTTGAATTAAAACTGACAAAAAGTAAAATACCCACTTTAGAGAAAAAAACAAACCAACAAGTGGCACCTAAGGTAGTGAAAAGTAGAATCCCTCTTCTTACTAAATAATGGTAGGGAAATCTTAACATAAATAAGACAATACTAAAAATAACTACGCCTAAAAATTAAGCCCTGAGAATATAATTTTTGTGCACACATAAGATATAATTTGACACTTTTCTTTTCAATTCTTGTAAATATTTTACATTTTGATTTTATTTGTTGAGAAATTCACTCATATGATTCTATATATTTTCCCTCACAAATTTTATATGGAACATTTCATATTCGAACATTCTTTTTTTTTTAATGTAAATAATAAAACTTCATGTGTAAATATTTTTCATTATGTGGAAGTAAATAACCCATTATTTTATGTTTTTATTCTGATCAAATCAAATAAATGTGAAACAAGATGTTGGATACCAATTTGTCATTATGAGAAATAAATTTGTGATTTTCAAAAATATATTTTTTGGCATGTGGCAAAATACCTTTTGAATCTTGAGAGCTTGAGAAGGCCTACTCAATTCATGAGGTAAATCCCCTTATGAATTATAGGAAGGAGACACCTATAAATTCAAATAAGATTGGATTTTTCAGCTACTGTCAAGAAAAAAAAAAGGTACCAATAGGAATATGTAGAAGAAATAAAGAGCATCATTGATATAGTTTCAATTGGTATCCTCCATCTTAATTGATAATCTATGTAAATAATAATGATACTTTTTTTTTACTTTGAAAATTACTCCCTAATTTTTATCCTTGGAGGGAAGAAATGACATAATAAAAATATGATTTTTATTATTCATTAATATAATTATATTTTAAATAATCATAGAACCAAACACAGAGTTGATTTTTAAAATCCTCAACAAAAGGAGTACAACCCAATATGTTTTTTTTTTGTTTATACTTAGATAATATTTATAAAATTGTATGTATGCAAACTGTTTGTTCTTAAAATATAATCATTAAAATAAATACAATTTTGGAAATAAAAGTTATCATTTCACTTCAATCCACGACTGCATGAATGAATTGGTAACGTACCTAAAATACATCTTTTTTTATGACATATATAAACCTTGTGTGGACGGCCCTTGCGTCTCAGTGGCAGGAGGGCATTACCTAACACTAAGGACATCTACACCAGGAAGATGGCCGAGTACCCGGATTTCAAGGTGCCAATGAACAAAACAAGATTCTTCTACCTAAGGCTGAAGCCAGAGCCTTTTTCCCCGCAGGCCTCTTCCCATTTCGATGGTAGAGGGCTGGTTGGGTAACGAGGAATGGGTTGTTTAAGTACAGGGTTTGAATGTGCTAGAAACTAAAATATATGGCAGGTAGAAGAGATTATTCCAATTGGCAATAAATAAATGTTATATATATATTTAATATGTATTATATATATATAATAATTATCATATATATATATGTGAATAAAAAATAAAATAATAAAAAAGGTCAAGTATTTGTTATTAAAATAAAAAAGGCATATCCTGACCACGTTCAATCTAAAAGTTCATGTGAACGTGGTCAGGATATGCCTTTTTTGACTTTAATATATATATATATAATTATAATTATTATAATAATAATAAAAATTAAAATATTATAATAATAATTAAAATTAAAATTATAATTATATATGAAATTTTAATGCTGTTGTTCTGACTAATGAATTTATCTATCGACTTTAAACTAGGCCTTACGCAGTTTCTATGCTATCTATAAATATTGGTTTATACAATATTTTTATTGATTTTTTAAAGACATTTTGATTTAGATTCCTGATAAAGATCACATTGAGCTAAATACTGTTGTAAAGTAAATTTTTGGATAGTTCGAGGTATGAAAGAGGTATTTTTGACACAATATTTTTAAAAACGAATATAGTATACAATATTTTATGATATACAAGTTGAATATTCTGAAATATTGAACTATTATATAGAAAACATCAAATTAAAACTGAAATATTAAATTTGGCATGACATCATCAGTGAGGGTAAACTCGAAGGACAGAATATCCCAAAGATTTATTGCTTTCTTCTCCAAAATGAAGTTTTCCAGGTTTTATTATTGCTCCTAGAACGGCGGATATTAGCTCAATCTCGTACAAACTGATGTTTTCAACAGAATAGTAATGAATGCCCGATATTTCTTTATTTCTTGTCATTCCCTCCGTTGTTTCCTGATAGCCGATGTCTAGGCCCGTTATGCCGGGCCAAACGCTAAGTGAGTACACCCATTATGGCGACAAGAGACAACTAAGGAGCGTTGTGTGGGTCACCACTCGACTACCACCGTGGGGGAAGACATTTATAAGAGCTCACACATTACCTTATTCCAGGACACTCCTATTTACCTTTTATCCCTATTTTTATTACTTCTTCCAAATATCAACTGCTTCATTTCGTTTAAGCAAACTTCTCTGTTGTGAGATGGAGTGATGTATGTTTGGCATCAATAAATTCCAATATACTCCCCCACTACACACTGAAAAACAAATATTTTTATTTAAAAATTATTATTATTATATAACAATTTAATTATCAAAAGTTGTATTCAAATAATAATATATATGTTCGATTTCCTAGAAATAAATTGCAATTGGCTCTTGATTTTAAATCACTCGTTTTTTTTATTTTAAAAGGTTCGTTTTTGAAATAAAATCATAAAAATAAAATTTGAAAAACAAATAGTATTTTCTCATTATACATAATGTGAATAAACAATACGCTTATTTAAATAAGGTTATCTTGCTTAAAAATGTCCAAGTGCCTATGCCGGAGAGAAAATAATTTTTAAAATAATGACAATAAATTTTTATCGATTTTAAGAGGTGCACTTAAATTTCTAAATGAACCACCATTGTTTTAATAATCTTGAATTATTATAAAAATACTACACTAATTTGTCAATTTTCAATTACCTTTTGTAACCTTTTTCTTTTTCTTTATAATGTATTTATATAAAATATAATTTGATCAATACATTTATATTTTAATTTAAAATAAAATAGCTTATATAAATAAATAAATGTATATTTATTTAATATAAATTCTTATTAATATTCTATAATTTAAAGTATGGGGATATAAATATTGTGAGCAGCCTATTGTGATCAATTTCACATATGTGCAGAGTTTCTATCAACAACAGAAGATTTAAAAGGGAAGAAGAGAGGCTGTCGCCATCCCATAAAGTCCGTCCAGCCGAGGTCCTAATCTGCCGGGACTCGGACCTCCCTAAATCCGACTTTAAAGGTCTCCCCTCTGTTCCAATTTTACAAGCGACTCCATAAAATCTTCTCTCCTTACCTGGCATTCTCAGAAAGAATCTCCAGAGAGGATGCTGTAAATGTGCTTTAAGACATGCACTTTGATGAGAAGTAACACCATCTTCTCTGCGTTATATTCCTATCTATAACGTTAGAATGGAGGAACCTATAGCTTTAGCTAGGTAATTGTTGTGGATATATATTTCTCTTAAATAAAGTAAAATATGAAAAAAATAAGTGTGTTGTGCGTTTTTATCTTGATAAAATTGTTGATAAATTTATATATAAATGAAATGACATATATATATATAATATATTTGATACCCTAATAGTAATATTTTTATAATTTGTTTTTAATTATCATTAATTTACATCTATCTTTCATATAAATTATATTTAATTCTACTTATATCTATATATATATAAATCAATGTTTGTATGTTTGTTTGTTTGTATGTCCGGTATACAAATTCGCAGTAGTTCACTAATTCAAACCAAAATTTCCATACATAGGTAAAAATATGGGGAAGACGATAGGCTATTTTAAAAAATATATAAATCAATTATTAAAACTATATATTCAAATTATTCTACTTAGCTCACGAACAGCGCCCTTTATCAAAGATTAGATTAAATTATGGTGATGCAAACAAATAGATAATGCTAATAACAAACAATTATAAAAAAAAATCTTATCTAAATATATATCACTCGGGTAGATATGCACACGGGTCAATCCCGGGGCGAAGCCCGGGTCACCCGTCTAGTATATTATAAAATTTTGATGAATCTTAGTGAATATTTTGCAAATAATCGGTAACACGCTCGATTCCCGACAATAAGTCGGTGGATGAGAGGGTAACACGCTCGATTCCCGACAGTCATAAACCGGGATTAAATTCCGCGTTAAAATTTGTTAAATGTGAATAACCTTCACATATTATTCATTGTTCAATTATAATGAACTAGGTTGCTCTTGCTGAGTGGTACCTATTTATGTGAATTTGAACCAGGTGCAAATAATTTTAAATTTATATGTTAATATAGTTTAGCAAGCTAAAACCGAACAATTAAATTAAAATTTTATTATTATCATATATATATATATATATGATAATTTAAACCAATAACCCTATATTATATAATACTTATAACAAGATTGACATGATTGTATATAAAAACACATCTATAAATAATTATACGCATAACTGACATGTGTCCTTGCTTCACCATATGTAATGTACTGAGGATGAATAAATAAAACTATATAATAGATTAAAAACTGAGTTAAAAGCAAGATTGAGAGAATTACAAAGTAACTTCTAAAGATAGATTGGAAGCGACAGACTGTCGCCAGTGTCCGGTGTCCATCGACACGTGTGACACGTGCATGACCCAATTCTCGTAGTATAAAAAGGCCTTAGCGACAGTGAGTTCAGTTGCAGTGAATCTTCCGGTCAGCGTCACCCCTTGTCGTCTCCAGGGACCAACTCATCGACCATGTAAAACAGTAAGGAATCTTCTATCTCCATCCTTGCTTTTGGCTCGACTTTTTATCTATTCAAGAAATTTTCCTTCGACAACTGTGTCGCTTCGTTTTGTGTGTGTGTCCTTACCACCCATCGCTCAACAACTACGACTGCTTCTAGCCAACATGCCACACTGCATTCATCCAACAGCATAAACTACTACTACATTTCAACATTATTACATATATATATATTAAAAATAAAGAAGGCATCTCCTGACCACAAGCACATGTGTTTTTTTTTTTTTCATATATATATATATATATATATCGTTCTCTCTAAATATCTTTATATTTAGAGTTTATATATTCTATTGATATTATATATGATATTATGAATAATTCTTTGCATTACATTGTTTAAATATCAATTATGAAAACAATACTTATTTAAACTCTATTTATTATCATTTTTCATACTGTGTTATATAAAGAATTATTTAGGAAACAGGAGAGATGGAAAATATGATAACTGGATAGAAGGAAGGAAAAACTCCTCTCCCATCATTTCATATAAATTATGTTATTGTATTCCTGGTAATCCAATTACTCCCACTTACCCCGTTGCTATTCAGGAGAAAGCTGCTAACAAAATGGCCGGTGTAATACCTCTCTACTCTTCTGTGGAGGATTTATATCCAGATTTACCATCCCACAGTATAGCGAATGTTTGTCTTTGGATGAATATTTATAAAACCCTGAATCCAGAAGATGCGAAGCCCCTTACTATATTTTAAAAGCTGCAGTGTTATTTATCAGGCAACAATAAATAGTTACGAACTCCGTAAAATATTAAGGAGCCATAAAACGGTCTTATCAGAACAATTGATGAGCATTTTAAGTACCTTTTGTATTCAAGATATGGATTTAACAAAGCAAGATCTTCAGATAACAAGTTGGTTTCTTTACAAAATTTTCTGAGGTTTATATATTTTGGGAGATTCCTTTTTTAGTTTTGTGCAAGAAATATTAGAGATGTTTTGCAATAATTTCATTATTTAGATAGAAAAGAGCTTTCAACTAAAAATAGCCTTGTGCCGCTAATGTTTCTTATAAAATATCTGCGATGCTCATTGCCAAATCATGAGGTCAATAATTCGAAATTGATAATGATAGTCTGGAAGCACGGTATTTCGCATAGCCATTTGGGTAATCAAAAGTTGGATCAATAGAGAAATCGATTTGCTAAAGTCTAAAATATCGTAAACTTTCTATGTGTACTTGAATAACAAAAATATATATTTCTGAAAGAATATTGGTTGTTTTATTTGGGATTTTATGATGATGTGTGTTGACTTGTATATTCCTTTTATTTCATTATACATCTATTTTAGTCTTGATATTGATCTATGCATTAAAGACCGATTTATTCTGTATATATATCCTAAATGGTATTGTGACGTATCCATAATTATATTTAGCTCATAAATGACTAAAAATATCTTTTCAATTATTCAAGAAAGGGTTTCACTTTGTACATATATTCATCAAATCATCTCGCAAAATATTTCTCCTCAAGATTGGTGCTACAATTTCACTAATTGAACATATTTTCGGCAGATTATCATCAAATAGGCACGTCTCAATTGACTGGGTCCATAAGCCAACCTATATATTTCCGTATTTACTGAGTCAGCCAAAGAGTGTTGTGTGCCGTAACTTAAAAAATATCAACCTTTTCATTTTAATTAAAAGTATAAAAATACATTGTTAATTTTAAAAGGATATAAACACAAGGTAATAAGACCAAATCCAAATAAATAAATAGTGTGTGACGTTTCGGTAACAGCGTTGTTACCATCTTCAGACAAAAGTACTGTACTACTTCAGTACTTTTGTCTGAAGATGGTAACAACGCTGTTACCGAAACGTCACACACTATTTATTTATTTGGATTTGGTCTTGTTACCTTGTGTTTATAATCTACAATCCAAATTGTGCCTCATCAATTTAAAAGGATATGTTTTCACTGAGTTTATGTTTAAGAATGTAAAAAGAAAGCTTTGAATCTATCAATGTACGCAGAGCATAAACTTTGAACTTTCAAGTTTCCATGGTCCACCGCTGGCCATCAAACTAGATATTCAATAGACGACCTAGGATTAAAATTTCAAAAAATTACAAGTTGGAGGCTCATTTTATTTCATAGATCATATCGGATACTTTTAAATAGGTTTTTATAAAAATGTTTCATATTTCATCTTCGTAGTTTTATGCGTGTGTGTGCCAAAAAGTAAAAAAATAACAATAATTTTCTATCGCTGAAAGAGGAAAGTTGAAAGTTATTTATTAATTAAAACAAAATTTGGCGCTATCTAAATATTTTTAAGCATCGAGTCGTTTTTTATTTATAAAATTTCAAAGATCAACGGTCGTATATTGCTTCTGATTTCTATCTATTTGAGAGGAATATATTGAAAGATCATTGAATTAATTAAATAAGTATACTTCTCTTCTGTAAAATAATATGCCTTTTTATTTTGAATGATCTTGTATTCCAACCTGTAATTTCAATATTTTGTTGAATCGCTTTTCTATTAATTACAACTCTTAATGTTGGGGAGAAGTCTGACCACACCTCCCTGCGGTCTCCCCAGGACCCTTGGAATATTTGACCAAATTCTGGTACGTTTCCAAGGTGATTAACGTGGCAATGGCACCCATTTTCCAATGAAGAGAAAAACAACAACTCTTAATTCGAACAATTTATTTTGTGAATGGAATTTTGGTTAAGTGAGATATTTGAAAATATTTTTCCATGTAAGTACTGTTCAACTGTAGAAAATACTTCTTGAAAATGAAGATACTTCGGCCAGTAAATCTTTTTATTACCTCGACGTTTCGACAAAAATCTTTTGTCCTCCTCAGGAGCAAACAAAATTTAAACATCCAGCAAGGCGTCAAAAATCTTTCTAAAGTTCCAAGGGCGTTCTAACGCGATATTAAAAATTTTTGTACAACATCTAAAGCACGAGTCACAAATAAATATTTAACTCACAAATATTTAACTCGTGCTTTAGATGTTGTACAAAAATTTTGAATATCGCGTGAACGCCCTTGGAACTTTAGAAAGATTTTTAACGCCTTGCTGAATGTTTAATTTTGTTTGCTCCTGACGAGGACAAAAGATTTTCGTCGAAACGTCGAGACAATAAAAATATTTACTGGCCGAAGTATCTTCATTTTCAAGAAATATGAATGCCGGCCAGGCAGCCTCAATATTTACGATAATGTAAAAAATACGTAATCGTTATCTTAAAACTCATCTAACATCTATGAAATAACGTGAGCGTTATATTTTTAGATATATACGTTCAAATTCAACTGACCTTTGTGATTATAATCAGAAATTCTTAGTTATAAAATTTCAAATAAGTAAAATTAAATTGACCATGAGATGCTTGTGTTCTTTATTAGAATGTTGTGTTCGAAGAAATTGTAAGTCAAAATGTGATATAAATCACTATAAGGAGGATGTTCAATGGATGTTGGCAAATCATGTTGATAGTAAAACATCGTTAAAATGAAGAATTGTCATCTAGAGTGCCATATCTGATTATAAATGATCAATATTTTAGTTAATTCAAAGGACAAACATGCCAATAATGAAATTATTAATTTATAAAACATTTACGCCTTTTTCACAACACCTTTCGCACGCAATCGTATGTGATAAACATAGTTGTCAAATATTGTCAAGTTGTCTAAAATTATTTTTAAAATTAGGAGTTCATACTTCGCGAGAAAAAGAAATACACTCATAGACAAAACTTAAGGAAGTAATAAGTCTATGATGTCGTCGGTCATCTCTGTTTTTTTTTTTAATAGACAGAGACAATTTTGTTCACATAAGGTTATCTCGTGTGTCTTAATAAAAGTGACTGTATATCAAATATCTTTTAGAGTTATTGTCTGAATTCCGATATACACGATAAAATGTGCAACCTCTTCAAGTTTTTGACTATGAGCGTAGAATTTAGTTTTAATTTCTAATTTATTTAAAATTAATATAATTTTCAGTTTTCTATGCATTTATATAAATTTATATATTTTTTTAAAAGCTATTGAAAATATTTACACGTTTTATAAAAATATTTATATAATAAATCTTTCTCTGAGATTAAAAAACATTCATTCATTTTTTCTCGACATCTCAATAGCCATCAATGACTTTAATATAGTTATTATATTCTGTGTACCAAAAAAACGTATAAAAATGATATTATTCTGATGTAAAAATATTCATTATGTACAATTTATACATATATAAAATAATTAGTGTGGGATAAAATATCTTTTAAAAATTTCTGAAATCATATAGATTAATCCTATTATATGTAATACAATCAATAAATATAATTTAATTATTTTGAAGAAAAAAATACCTCTCCACTTAAAAAATACTATTATAAATACAACATTTCCTTAATGACTATTTAATTTTTCGAAGCCATTAAGATAAGAAAAGTAGGTAAATAGCTTTTGAAGCTTTCCTCCTCTAAGAGCAAACTTGTAAAGTTTAAATTTATAATCCGTAACATTACGTTATGCAAATTATTTATCGAAGGACAACATCCGGCCTATTGGAATGTCTTTAATTGATTGCTGGGCGCAATATTGACCACCGCAAGCTAATGACGGCTCGACCTGAGCCCCGAATCCATACAATTGAGACGGTTGTAGCAGTAATGGAATCTTGATAAACATCGCACAGAGGTCTTTTGTAAATTTAGAAATATTTATATACATTATATTTTATCGCTATTGCGAATAGATTCAGATATCAATATATTATCAAGCTGTGATAGAATATGTCCTTATATTTACCTATAGCATTCTATGATAGCTTTTATTATATTCCTACTATATCTATATATATATACACTGGCTGAAAATAAATTGGGTCAACTATAAACACGTTCTTACTAAAAAACATAAAGGCATGTAAAATGATTCATATATCAATATATTATCAAGCTGTAATAGAATATGTCCTTATATTTACCTATAGCATTCTATGATAGCTTTTATTATATTCCTACTATATCTATATATATATACACTGGCTGAAAATAAATTGGGTCAACTATAAACACGTTCTTACTAAAAAACATAGAGGCATGTAAATGGTATATTTTCTGAAATTTTAACTAGAAGTGCGCAAAATGGCCTTGTTTATTCATCAAAGGGTATTTAAATAGCTTCTTGGTGAATCATTATAATTAAAGTTAACCCACTCTCTATCTACTATATAAATATAGCTTTATTTATTAGATCTTTAATTTGTAGAATGCCAATGCAGAAAAAAAAGGGAATTTACAAGCAAATATCAGATTTTTCAAGAGGCAGCATCTTAGGCCACAGATAAAGTTGAATCTTGACTAGAGAAATTGCTATGGAAACCGGCTGCAAATTACTGTTGCAAGGAGTGGTCAGAAGAAGAAAGAGTTTTAAGAAAACCTGGCTCAGGTCGCCGTAGAGTAAAATAGAGAAGAGATATTAGTTGTAGCAGAAAGACCAACAACTGCACCAATTATTCAAGCTGCTCTTCAAGTGCAGAATGAATCTGGACCATCTCTGAACACCATTAATACTCGTCTCATCGAAGCAGAGCTCCGTAGACGCCAGACTTTATTATGAAATCCACTTTCTTCCAAACACAGAAGCGACATGCTCAGTTGATGTGAAGCGAAACTTTAGATATAGATTTATGATTTTGTATAGGAGACTATACTAATCAAGTATTTAAAATAATTTTGAATAAAGGCTTCAGCTTTATATTTAACACATCATTACATAAATGGAAGGTGCGGTTATATGGCAAAGCTACAATTGACAGAGACGACGATATTAGGTTATATTCAAATATATATATATTTTTATATAGGTGGTATTTCCGAAAAATGTTGTTTTTCAGAGTAGGTTGATAAATACTATGTGTCTGAGAGATTAAATTTATTATTTATTGCAATATTTAATACTTTTAGATATACCTTTTATTAATACTATTAAGATCAGAATCGAATTAATATCGGCATTTCTATATAACTCATAACCCGGCTACTAACCTTCATACCTAGAGAAAAAATATTTTGAATAGGAAGAAAATTTAAGGATGGTTTTTGTAATTTGAGTAATTGTTTAGAGAGAGAGAGAGTATTATTTTTGCTTTTATCCCTAGTACACGTGATACAGGTCATGGTAATCATGGTAGGTAGAAGTAGGCGACTGCTTTTACTGTAAGTACTCTACACATGTGAAAAGCAGTTCGACTTTGACTTACAAATGTGCCAGAGCCTCGTTGGGTTACTTGCACTTGCTGGTGGGGTTGGACTTTTGCAAGAATCGGGAGCCATTGGAGATTTTTTTATTATAAAAAAGTGCCCAATTTAGGAATCAATCCTGGGTCGTAGCGGTCTAAAACCAACGGTTTAAACCATCCTTCCACCGACCCCATTAGAGAGAGAGAGTGAATGAATTGAGTGTTGTATATATATATATGTATTAAAAATGGCATATCCTGACCAGGAGCTCATGTGCTTTACAGATGGCAGAGCGCCATCTGGTGGAACAGAAATCAACTAAACATTGATTTTGCCTGTTCCCTGATATTTGGCCAATCCAGGGAACAGGCAAAAATTAATGTTTAGTTGATTTCTGTTCCACCAGATGGCGCTCTGCCTTCTGTAAAGCACATGTGCTCCTGGTCAGGATATGCCATTTTTAATATTGATTTCAACACCTGATCTTTTTATCTTTTATTTTTTTCTTTCGTTTTTTTAATATATATATGTATATAATAAATTATTTTTTTTAAAACCTATCTCATATTTTAATACACACACGTGTATTATATATTTTAAATATGATCATTCTTAAAGAATACGCTTTATTATATATTTAAATACTTTTTATAATGTCTGGTATTAGGCGAATGTTTCATTGTTCCGCTCTTTTCTAGG
Organism: Cordylochernes scorpioides; assembly: GCA_030710605.1. NCBI lineage: Eukaryota > Metazoa > Arthropoda > Arachnida > Pseudoscorpiones > Chernetidae > Cordylochernes > Cordylochernes scorpioides. The sequence continues at coordinate 137,553,260 of CP092886.1, forward strand.
ATTATCTACAAAGTACTTATCACAAAAAAAAAATGAAAATAAATAAAGGACAACTGGCATTGCACATCCTGCCAAATCTCGACGCTAGATTCCTAGAGGTGTTGGCGACTGCTACTATATTTAGAGAGATGAAAGGAAAGGATTGCGTCGCGGCCGTATGCTAATCAAAGAAGAGGTTTAAAAAGCTAATCCCTCTCTCCTCTCACGTAACGGCTACGTGACTATCGGAAAGACATTAAATTAACTACCGTTGGCGACGTCCTCCTAACTACTTTTAAAGTACACCCGGAATGGATTCATTCGCGTACTTTAAACGGCGGTAGTGCCGCGTTAGGTACAGAGGTGTAGTGATACTACCATTATCAAAATTCAATTTTACATTTATTGTGTGAGAATTGAATCGAATCGCTTTAGATTAAGCATGTGCAAAAGTATACGAATTATAAATATTTATACAGAAAATTGAAATGATATCAAAAAAAGGAAATGCCAGATATAACTATAAAGAGATATCTATATTAATTATATCCAAGATATGTATTCATGGAAGAGGCATCCATCCTTTTTAAAATGCATTAAAATCGTGTATTTGTTTATTATCCTAGTACTGAGCGTTATGGTCTTTATAAAGAATGTATTAAAACCATACAAAATTTAATCTTTATAATATGTGGCACATTCCTGATCACAGCTATTATGTACTCTACAGAAGTGATGAACAAACAGCAATGTTTTAATGAATTTTAAAGGAATTTTAGGTCTATGAATACTGTCTTCCCGCACAATCGTATTGCAACTTATATAGATATACATTTATATGAAAAATGAAGTTCACATGTTACATTGATTTAGATTAGTTAGATTTTAATGAAAGTTATATTCGAGGGAAATTAATTTTTATGAATATACAATTTATTATTAAATAATTTGAAAATTGTGGATTAAAAAAATTGGATGCAAATGCTTCGTTTTGGGGTAATATTTGGTGTGATTAAACTAATTAAAAACATAGTGTTGAACTATTTTCATGATTAGAAATTTGAACTACAATATTTACTAGGCATATTTTTATTGCGTACACGAAGTAGAACCTTTTATATTAATATCTTCTGATCTAAATTATATATTAAATACATTTTAAAATTATATTATTATTTTGAACATATAAATTTAATATCAATTGAAAAACCCTGTATGATTTATAAATGAATAAAACAAAGCTTCAAGGGCTGCGTATCTTTTATTAGAACGAATATAATACGAGCTTTCGGGCACATACGCCCTTCTACAGGAATTAATGAAACAATAATCCAACTAGTTTGAAATAGGGTTTATATACACGTAACTATTATTTTGCATATCACGTGCAATTTGAAAAATATTAAAATGTTTAAATTTACATGCAGGTGTAATGATCTGGAAAAACTAATTCTAATATGAGATAATATGATACATTTTGGTTAAGGCAATCTTATTTTGTATTTTATATTTCAAATTTCATAAATTTTATAACTTGCAAGGAATCCCATCAGACATGTGATATCTTATCCTGTGAATGACTTTGTTTTATCTTATTTTATTTAGGTCTCTATTGAATCATATGCTTCTGGTAAATCAATTCTGCGATTTATACTGCTATATTGTTTGGACACTATTGCTTCAATTATTAATCTTTGATATTTGTTATTGATATTGTTGTAATGTACTTTAGGTTCATTTAAGTTAAATGTGTGTCCTGTTGAATTGGAGTGCTGTACTATTAATGATAATGGGTCATTTCTGTTTATGTTTCTTCTGTGTTCAGTGATTCTATTATGTAATTTTCTTCCTGTCTCCCCCACATATCTGGTTTTACAGTTATTACATTCTATAGAATAAATTACCTCTTTTCTACATGATATATATTCGGTTTGCCTGTTTTTTGTAATCGGGTTTCTTAGGATATCTGATAAGTTGGGAGAGTTGCTATAAAAGGTTTTTATTCCATATTTATCTAGTTTTCTGGAAATGTGGATGGATTTCGGGGAATATGGGATGTAGCAATTTTTTCTGTATATTTTAGTTTTTTGTGCTGACATGTTATATGTGTCCTGTGCCTGATAGAAATGTTTTTAAAATAAATGTTTTAGGGTAACCAGCTGATGTTAAAATTTGGATAACTGTTTGTGTTTCATGCGTTTTGTATTGATTTAATGAACAATGAGTATAAATTCTTTTCGTTAACGTTTTCACTGTGTTAATTTTATGACTAATGGGGCAAAATGAAGAAAATTTTATATAATTGGGGGTGAATGTAGGTTTGTATAGTAAACTGTAGTTTGCAATCTATTGTCTATTTTCATTATTTTAATATCTAAAAATGGCAATGTGCAATTATCTTCTTTTTCTATTGTGAAATGTAAGCTATTGTTATAATTGTTGAGTGATGCTAAGATGTTAGGAATCTGTTTTTCTGTACAAATGCAAAATATATCATCTATATATCGTCTGTATAATATGATGTCTGCCGGGTATGATGAAGTGATCCAATTGTCTATTTCTCTCATAACTATTTCGGCTAATGGAGTTGATAATGGGCTTCACATAGGGGAACCCTTGATTTGTTTATACTGTTGCTGGTCAAAAGTGAATATGTTAACATTAAGACATAATGTAATTAAACCTATTATTTTATCTATTGTGTTAGAGTCTATCATATTGTTATCTAAAAAGGTTTTTGTCGTTTCAAGTATTAAGTTATGGGGGAGACTGGGATATAAGGCCTCTACATCGAATGATATTAAAATATGATCTCTCTGATAATTGTAATTGGCTATTTCAGTGATGAATGTTGGAATATTTGCTATTGACATTGGAAATACGTTGTTCTTAATTAATGACTGTAAAAACATTGTAACATACCTGGCTACTGGTGCTAGTGGTATGCTGTGATAGGCAACTATTGGTCTTAATGGGATCCCTTGCTTGTGAACCTTGGGTTCACATGATAAGAAACGAGAATATGCATATTTCAAGAAAGAAATAAACAATATGTCCAAAAGCAATATGATATCAAATGATGAATATAAATTATTCATGTCTAATTTAGACTCTGAAAGTTATATATACGTTAAACCCAAGGTTCACAAGCAAGGGATCCCATTAAGACCAATAGTTGCCTATCACAGCTCACCACTAGCACCAGTAGCCAGGTATGTTACAATGTTTTTACAGTCATTAATTAAGAACAACGTATTTCCAATGTCAATAGCAAATATTCCAACATTCATCACTGAAATAGCCAATTACAATTATCAGAGAGATCATATTTTAATATCATTCGATGTAGAGGCCTTATATCCCAGTCTCCCCCATAACTTAATACTTGAAACTACAAAAACCTTTTTAGATAACAATATGATAGACTATAACACAATATATAAAATAATAGGTTTAATTACATTATGTCTTAATGTTAACATATTCACTTTTGACCAGAAACAGTATAAGCAAATCAAGGGTTCCCCTATGGGAAGCCCATTATCAACTCCATTAGCCGAAATAGTTATGAGAGAAATAGACAATTGGATCACTTCATCATACCCGGCAGACATCATATTATACAGACGATATATAGATGATATATTTTGTATTTGTACAGAAAAACAGATTCCTAACATCTTAGCCTCACTCAACAATTATAACAATAGCTTACTTTTCACAATAGAAAAAGAAGATAATTGCACATTGCCATTTTTAGATATTAAAATAATGAAAATAGACAATAGATTGCAAACTACAGTTTACTACAAACCTACATTCACCCCGAATTATATAATATTTTCTTCAATTTGCCCCATTAGTCATAAAATTAACACAGTGAAAACGTTAACTAAAAGAATTTATATACTCATTGTTCATTAAATCAATACAAAACGCATGAAACACAAACAGTTATCCAAAATTTAACATCAGCTGGTTACCCTAAAACAATTATTTTAAAACATTTCTATCAGGCACAGGACACATATAACATGTCAGCACAAAAAACTAAAATATACAGAAAAAATTGCTACATCCCATATTCCCCGAAATCCATCCACATTTCCAGAACACTAGATAAATATGGAAAAAAAATCTTTTATAGCAACTCTCCCAACTTATCAGATATCCTAAGAAACCCGATTACAAAAAACAGGCAAACCGAATAAATATCATGTAGAAAAGAAGTAATTTATTCTATAGAATGTAATAACTGTAAAACCAGATATGTGGGGGAGACAGGAAGAAAATTACATAATAGAATCACTGAACACAGAAGAAACATAAACAGAAATGACCCATTATCATTAATAGTACAGCACTCCAATTCAACAGGACACACATTTAACTTAAATGAACCTAAAGTACAATACAACAATATCAATAACAAATATCAAAGATTAATAATTGAAGCAATAGTGTCCAAACAATATAGCAGTATAAATCGCAGAATTGATTTACCAGAAGCATATGATTCAATAGACCTAAATAAATTAAGATAAAACATAGCCATTTACAGTATAAGATATCACATGTCTGATGGGATTCCTTGCAAGTTATAAAATTTATGAAATTTGAAATATAAAATACAAAATAAGATTGCCTTAACCAAAATGTATCATATTATCTCATATTAATTAGAATTAGTTTTTCCAGATCATTACACCTGCATGTAAATTTAAACATTTTAATATTTTTCAAATTGCACGTGATATGCAAAATAATAGATACGTGTATATAAATCCTATTTCAAACTAGTTGGATTATTGTTTCATTAATTCCTGTAGAAGGGCGTATGTGCCCGAAAGCTCGTATTATATTCGTTCTAATAAAAGATACGCAGCCCATGAAGCTTTGTTTTATTCATTTATAAATTTAATACCTTTATTAATTTTATCCTTTTTCGCACGTGGCAATTTTTAATTTCATCTACGAATTTGTGTATATATTCAAATATCTTATTTGGATGAACGAAATTCAAAAGAAAATTTGTATTCCCAAGTAGTTTCCGTTTTATTATAACGACATCTTTGCCATGAATATCTGTCAAATAAACAGTGTTCAAATAAGATCGTGGAATACCTAGGATAGGCTTGACTGTAGCGATATAAGTTACTTTCATAGCGCTCTGAATTTGTATAGGTAAAAGCGCACAAAAAATAATAAATCTTCAATAAAATCTTCAATAGAAGAAAAATTTTATTTTTCCCGAATAAGGAAATTCTTATTTTATAGGTTTTGACTTGAATTTGAGTGGGGCACTTTGACTCTTATAAAACATATCCTCACATATGTGTTTATCAATTTAATTCCTTATATTAAAATGTGATTCTCACTTTATATCTCTGATCATAACTACATGAGCTTTTATTCTATTTTTTAATTATTTTCACATAAATATATATACAGTAGAACCTCCCCTTAGCGGACACCTCTCCACAAAGGACAGTTTTCATTTGCAAAATCACCATTTTTACAATTAAGCAAATCTTCGGTAAGAGGACACCTCTCCACTTTGGTTCTGCAATTAGGTGTTCTTTACAGGGAGGTTCTACTGTATATATATATTCATATATAATACATTTTAAACTAAAAAACTGTAAATAATTTAAAAACTTTCTCTCTTTCTCAATTCACCTCAAATATATCTCTCACTTTATATCGCACTCATGTTTCTTATTATTAAAACTACCTTTGCCTTTATTTTCTATCATTGCAGTACGGTCACTGCAGGGATAGTGTTAATGAACATAAATTACATAAACCTAAAAATACCGAAATGTGTAATTTAATGTGTAGAATATTATTTTTTTAATATCATCTACTTTTTACTCTCTAAATAAAGAAAATATATTCGGACAAACAGGCTCAAAAATGTACATTTCTAATTCATACTCAGTCTTAAATTCCATTCCGGGGTATATCCACTTTGTTTTTGAGTAAGAAAGAGCGAGAATATATAAATATGTATGTATATATATATATGATATTTAATATATCCTTTCACTATAAGAAATGCGCTTATATAATTCAATATAAATTTCATTTTAGTCACATATATGAATATAATATTCCTTACAAAAGCCAACAAATTTATAGTTTTGTATCATTTGCATTGTAGAATGTAAATTTGGTTTATTACTTGACAACGGCCACAGTTGTATAAATAGTGGGAATGCCATATAGTTAAAAGAAAACGTTGCTTGTTAGTTATGTATCCCCTAGTGTAAGTGTACGTGGAATATTTTAACAAAGGTTTTATATAAACTCAAAATGTGAGCTGACATTTCTTATTGGATAAATTTCCATTATAATTAAATGAAAGACATTTCTAGGATTATTTTCTCTTCAGAAGTAATTCTTTCACACATACACATTGTATTTCTATGAAATAGAACGTAAATATGTAATTGTCCTTAGAATATTTTAACCAAAAAGAAAGTTAGTACTTTGAGAATCCCAAATTCTGAAATAATGCATTAAAAAATATATGTACAGTAAATCACGAGAATATACAGGGTGATCCAAAAGTCCCGCACAACTTTAAAAATTAATAACTCCCCGAATATTTGCGCTAGAGCAATGCGGTAAACACCATTGTGTTCAGGATGCAATGGGATTTTTTATGGCAAATAATGAAAAATTCGAAATTGATTTTAGTTACAATTTTATTCGCCAGATGGCGCTCTACCAGATTCAGAGATTCAGCGGTCAAATTGTTTGATAAATTGAAAATTATAACTGATCGACACGTATTTTTCCTTTTTGAATACCAGGAAAGAACCCTAATAATATCAAATAACAAATTAATAAAACACCACTTCGCCAAATGTATGAAGAATTGGTTAACGATTTTCAAATACAATCAGAGATATGTAAAATAGGTAAATGCAAATTAAAACATGTAGCAAAAAGAAAATTGATATTTTAGATACGGTTTGTTTCCGAAGATAATAAATTTCTAATATTTTTAATTCAACTCTCACTCAGTATCGATTATGTTTATTTTAATTCATTTGAAAAATATGTATCTATCTCTGATAATTTATTTTACTCTGGAATGCCTTTGTTGTTTTTGTCGTGTCCAATAAATAGCCTCAGATGTCTCCATGCATTTCTATCACAGCAGCAGCAGCAATGTCCACTATCTTGGATGTATAAAGCTGCTGCTCTGGGTCTATGTCAATTTTCTGCAAGGCTGCGGGAATGAGAATATGTGGGTAGGTGTTAGTTCCACACCAGGACAGTTGTTGCATGTTCTATAGGTTCTTGTGCCATCTGGATGTATTTTCATTCCTTTATAATGTTTTGTTCTAAGTCTTGTTATAGTTTTTGTCAGTTTTATCTCAGAGTTTATTTCACATATTTGATCTTTTCTTATTTTTTGTTTAATTATCTTGTATTTTGCCAAAGCATCAGCGTCAAATACTGACATTTGTTCTTTATTTTGGCTCGGCTTTCTGGCTTCCTTTGCCAATTCAACTGCCATTTCATTACCCTGATCTCAACACGGGCAGGAATCCATTGTAGAATGCAGTTATTCCCCAATGATTCCAGTTGGGTAAGTAACGAGTGTATTTTCTGTGTGATTCTAGTATTGCCCTTCTGAATTGCTTCTAGAGCGGATATGGAGTCGCTGTATATTAAAATTCCTTCTGCTTGATGCAGGGATGGTTGGTTAAGGCATAAATCAAGAGCTTTCCAGATAGCTGTCAGTTCACAAGTGAAGTTTGACGAAATCTGTCCCGCTCCTTCTTTGATTTTGATGTTTGTTCCATCTTGCAGTATTATGTTAATTCCGGCCCCTCCATTACTCAGAGTAAGGTCTGAAGATCCATCTGTATATGCTGTTAAAGGGCGTGGCCTAGCATTTTTAATCAAGAATTTGTACTATGAGGGCATAGCCGTTAATATTACAAACACATTAGACCTCGAAGCCCAAGGTATCAAAGTCTACCTCAATCAAATCAAAGCCATCAACATATACAATATGTATCACCCTCCAAACAATACATTTATTGACAATGGAACAATGGCTCAATTTCTTACAGACAACACTATTATTGTAGGTGACCTTAATGCCAAACATCAACTATGGGGATGTCCTACGCCAAACCCAAGAGGCAAAATACTATCAAACATATTTGACGACAATGCCTTCATGTGCTTAAATGATGGGAATCCTACCCATCATTCATACAGGCTATAATACTGCACAAGCCCTTGATATAAGTTTTTACTATCCTGACATTTTCCACAAATGCAAATAGCAAATATTAAAAAGTTTTGGAAGTGATCATTTGCCTAATTTGATAGAAATTAGCACCAAGACCATAACTAGCTCAATTAAGAAAAATTCTGGAACTTCAAAAAGGCTAATATGATATCTTTCGAAAACACCATTATTGAAGCAGCCAAAGTTTCAATACCAAGAGGTAATATTAAGAAATGGATTCCAAATAAACACACCAGGCAAAAAATATTCAAGCACTTATAACTAAAAGAAATGAACTACAAAAAAGTGCACCCAAAACCAAACAAATTGTATAACTGAACTGAACATTGTGATTGCAAAAATAAAAAGATTATACGTAAATGTGAAAAGGAAAAAATGGAAACAAACTTGCGAAAACCTGAACCCAAGAAACCCAAATACAAAACTTTGGAATTTGGCAAAACAAATTGACAGAGCCCAGCCAAACACTGAAAACACAAATATGATTAAGAATACAGATAGTACACCAGCAACTAATGACAAAATTGCTGCCAATCTTTTAGGTAATTCATATCAAATAAGTAGTAAAATCAAGGTTGAAAAAAGGCCCGAAAGATTATTCATGACTGTAAAATGTCACCAGCACTCATAATATTTTCCATGAAAAAAATCAATATGAAAAAGCTAGCTTATGCATTAGAAAACACTGACCTAAACAATACTCCTGGGCCAGAAGGAATCCATGGCCGAATGATATCAAACTTGGGCAAAAATGGCAAAGAAAGACTTCTTAATATTTTCAATAACTCCTGGAAAACTGGAAAATTGCCTCAAGACTGTAAAAATGCAACAATAATTCCCATTAAAAAAACTTGACAAATCTGCTGATGACCCAAAAAACTACCGACCTATCTCCCTAACAAATATTTGCTGCAAATTAATGGAAAAAATTATACTCAGACGACTCACCTACCACCCCGACACAAGAAATCTCTTACCAGAAGAACAATATGGATTTAGGAAAGGACATGGGACAATAGACCAACTCTTATTTTTCACACAAAAGTTAAAAGATGCACAAAACAAAAAAAAAAAAACAACTAACCACACCATAGCTGCTTTTTAGACCTTACACAAGCTTTTGATAAGGGGTATGGAAAAACAAGTTAATTACAAAATTATACAAACATTTCAAAATTGATGGAAAAGCTATCATTTGGATAAATATCCCCTTAAAAATATATAAATCAGGGTCAAATATAATGGCACTCTATCTAAAACCTTCAAATTTTACCAAGGATTACCACAAGGATCAATCCTTAGCCCAACTCTCTTCACCCTATTTATTGCAGGCATAGAAGAAAAATTTTCAAATAAAACCAATATTGGACTTTTCGCTGATGACATTATTCTATGGAGCAGTAACACTAACTGGAAAAAAGCTGAAAGAGATTTGAACAAGACTCTTCTCCACCTAGAAAAATTTGCTAATAAAAATAAATTAGAATTTAACCCCCAAAAATCTGAAACCTGTCTTTTTACTACCGATAAGAAACTATACAAAATAAGACCAAATATTATTCTGAAAGAACAATAATTACAATATAATAAACATCCTAAATATCTCGGCTACACCCTGGATCCAGAAATTAAAACCAGTAAGCATATTGAAGGAGTTGTTAGAAAATGAAGAGACCGACTAAAAATCTTGAAATATATTTCAGGAAGAGTAGGGAGCTGAAGCAACAACACTAAAATTAACTTACACATCTCTAATGAGACCTATCTTGGAATATGGATATCAAATCTATGGTACAGCATCTGAAACAAATCTAATATCACTGGAAAGGATACAACTAAGTGCAGCCAGAAATATTACAGGTCTTCGAAAAACCTGCCCTAATAATATTGTACTTTACGAGGCAGACATTATGCCCTTGAAGGATAGAATAAGCTACAATCTGCCAAAATATATAAACAAAATCAAGAGTTATGAAAACAAACACAGAACTTTCAATTACATACTTAATTGGGAACCCAATATAAGATTCAAAAAAGAAGGCCCTCTCCACCTGCCAAAAGAAATGGATTTTTAAAATATAAAGTGGAAAAATATTATTTAGCTGAAAAAATATCCCCATGCGAACCATTAACAAAATGTTATTTTTAATGCCACTTTAAATGAACCCACCAACAGACAATACCAAAATCCAGAATACTTAAAACAATTATCATTAGAAATAATTAATAAAATTCCTAAAAATGCAATAACTATCTATACCGATGGTAGCAGAGACGAGTTGGGACACACTGGCAGTGGCTGTCTCATCAAAACCACAAATGGCATTGAGAAAATAAACAGAAGAACCCCAGAATTTTGCTCAGTCTTCAGATCAGAACTTATAGCCATCTATGAAGTCTTAAAATCCATCAGAAACATTAAACATCACGATATATGGATTCTTACTGATAGTAGAAGTACCATACAACACTTGAGTCACACAGGAGATATTAGAGACAAAGTAAGCAGGAACATAATTGGTTATCTCCAAAAACTCTCAATACCTCAAAAATTCACCTTCAATGGATACCCTTACATGTTAGCATTGAAGGCAATGAAGCTGCTGATGCGCTAGCGAAAATGGCACAAAAGAACCCTTGCTACAGAAAAATAAACTTACTTTTAAAGAAATAGAAACAGTAGCCAAAATAAACAAGAACTGGAGGATCCCACCTAAGCACAGTTGGTATACCCTAGAAGCAGATGGCCACCCAGACCTTTAGATCCACAATCCGGCATGCGAAGCATGCCCTTCGCTGCTATTCTGTTCAACTCATAAGCCAAGTAACAGTATCCAAGCTAGTGCTTGGACATTGTACCTGGAAACACCACCTCCCAGACAACGTGTCTGGAAGGATTTCTATGCCGGTGGCCTTTAATCACAGCAAAATAGGAAACTATCTACTGTGTCCAGCAGGGACCGCGGGGAGGCAACCCCGGTCGACTCTGTTCATTCACAGCTGAGGAAAATCTCAGCTGCCACGTCGTGGGCTTTCTCAAGAAGCTTGCTGTGATTTCTGTGATTTCTCAGCAGCTTACTCTCGATCGCGCCCTTCTTCTCTCTTCCTGCACACCCACTAACCTTGGACAATCCAAGACGTAGTGGTGTGCATTCACATCCCTTTCTCCATAGACGCAATCAGGGTTTCTCTTAATTTTAAATCTGTGGAGACTTGGGGAAGAGCCCATGTCCCGAACTACCCTAATGAGTTTGTGGGACATTACCTTACAGAGGTATTTGGGTTTTGTTACCCCATTGAATACCTCTCTCCCCTTCACACTGTTCCTCCATCTGTCCAACCATAAGTCCTGGACGTGCCCCCTCATCCTCCTATAAACTTCTTTCTTGGACACTGGGGTCCTCAGTGATCTACCTCTAAAGCATCCTGCCTTAGCGATCCTGTCTGCGAACTCATTACCTTCGATGAGGCTGTGTCTCCTAAACCAAGGGAGCTCCGGAGCCCGCGTCATCATCTCCAGCTCCTGGATTATTTGATGCGCGAGTTGCCCTTTCTCCAGATTGATGGCGACGAGGGCCGACATACAATCTGAATAGAGGCAGTCCGGGCTGAAGTTCTTCTCGGCACACACTCTGAGGGCTACCCTGATCGCAACCAGCTCGGCTGAAAAGACCAATTCGTCCACTCTGAGTGTTAAACTTTCTTGGAAGATCCGCTCTCCATTAGTGAATATCACTACCCCAGCTCCAGTATTGGTTCCAGACTTACTACAATCAGTGAAAACCTCCGTTCCAATCCCTGTCGGCCCTCCAGGACTCCAATTCCACTTTGGCAACCACTGCGGAGGCTTCCTTGGATCCCTCTTCGATTCCAGGGCCCCCGCTTCAAGTCCCAGGGCATCTTTCCTGTTCTCTGATGTCTGATGGCCTCCTCCTCTAGTTTCAATCCCAGGGAAATATGCCCAGCGAGGACCAAAAAGGCCTCACTGCTGGTAGTGCGATATCCCCTTGTGATTCTAAGTGCCGCTGTCCTCTGCACTCTCTCTAGAGTTGTTGCCACCTTCTGATCCCTGTTTCGGCGCCATCAAGCCCTGGAAGCATATAGCAAGATTGGCTCGACACAGGAGAGGCAGAGGTTCCTAAAAATAGTACCCTCCTTCTCCCCCCCCCCCCCCCCCCCCCCTGTTGAGAGCCAACCAGGACAGGCCTGCACAACGCCTCCCTGCCTCTCGCCACCATCTCCTCCGCCTGGTATTGCCAACCCATCTTGTCATCAATGACCACCCCCAGAATGGTCATCTTATTGACCAACGCTACCCTCCGTCCTTCCATCCGGATAGCCGGCTTGTGTTCCCATTTGATCCCTTTCCTTTTAGTTCTTATGTCCCTAGGCTTAAAGCTGAGGGCTTTAGTTTTGGAGACATTGAACTTAAGGCCAGAGTCATGGGCCCAGATCGAGAGAATTTGGAGAGAAGTTCCAACACACTTCTCAGCCTTCGCTCTCGAAGCAGCCTCAATGATGAGGAACTGGTCGTCAGCATAGAGAACCAGCCTGGCTCCCTGAGGGAGCTCCTCCTGGAAAACGGTGTTTACCAGGATATTCCACAGAATAGGTCCGCAGCAAGAGCCCTGGGGGCAACCCCTAGCACAGTTTCCTTCCAACTTCCGCCCACCAAAACTGAGGCTAATCCGTCTATCCCTCAGGAAGTCACGAACCTAGCTGCACAAACTATCAGGACAACCCATGTCCATCAAATTTCTCATCAGCTTGTTCCAGCTCATGGAGTTGAACGCGCCATCCATGTCCAGGGCCACGAAAAGAACCCAAGCACCCTTATTTAAGCCCATCTCAACCCCCTCTAACACCTCGTTCAAAGCTGTGGTTGTGGACTTCCCTTCCCTAAAACCATGTTGGAAAGAGGAAAGGAGTTCATTACTCTCTAGCCAATGCTTCAGTCGCTGAGCTAGTAGGCTATCCAGGATCATACCTAGACACACTAGTAAAGAAAGCGGACGATAATCATTAGGAGAATTACCCTTTCTACCAGACTTTTTGAGAAGCACTACTCGGACAACCTTCCATGCCTCAGGAAATGCACCAGTGTCCAGGCACCTATTGAATAACCTGGAAAGAAGCGATGGGTGCATCCTTACCAGGGCTTTCACGACCGTGTTATCGATCCCTTCGGGACCAGGAGATTTCCTTTTCCCGAACTTGAAAGCCGTCAGTTTCACCTCATTCTCAGAAAAGGGCGGATCTACCAAACCACAAGTGGTCAGAGAGATCTCGTCCTCTGGTTCCTCGTTTCCGAAGTGCCGATCCAAGTTGTTTTTATTTTGTCTTCTGCTTTCGAGCAAGTAGGTCTAGAACACATTCTCTCTGAATTTTCTCATTGTTGGTGGATGAAACAGCACCAGTGATTATTTTGGCCGCTTTTGCTTGAGCACTGTCTAGTCTTACTTTTAGTGATGAGCTTGAGGGAGCCCAGACCGGTGTTGCATATTCCATTATCGGCCTTATTAAGGTGGTATATCTTGTTCTGAGAATTCTGGGTTTTGCTCCCCAATTTGTTCCACATAACCTTCTCAGAATGTTTAGTTTTCTGATAGCTCTATTTGAGGTGCTAATTATGTGTTCTGAAAATTCCAATTCCTCATCAATAATAATTAAAATAATTTTGTTGACACATCTTGTCAATACATGCACGGTCTGCACTATTAAAAAAAGATAATATGCATTATATACACTATGTACAATGAATATGGCGCCTCTGCCAGCGCTGCAGAATTTGGTGGAGAATCGCCAGTGGGTCTCCAGCGACACCACGCATTTTGCGATCTACGATGAATACGTAGATCGCGTACTTCGCCGCTTAGGAGTTGGTGATGGCGTGGTCCTCGAGACCAACTTGAAAGATCCAGGACTGCAATATCACACCTAGGTATTATGGATTTCTAATTTTAGCAAATATTTGTTTGTTTATGCTTATTTTGTGGTTATATTTATGCCTTTTCCCCTGTGAGTGGAGAAGACGCATAGGTTTGATTTTATTGGGTTTATGGTCATTTGGTGTTCCATTGCCCACTTTTCCAGTCCTCTCATTGATGTGTTCAGTATATTTTTACGATTTTTCTATGCTGCTACTTGTGTGCCATATGGCTATATCATCTGCATAACAGGCAACCTTTGTGTCTTCAGTGAGGTAAGGATGGATGTCGTTAATATATAGCAGATAGAGTAGATGACTGAGCACAGATCCCTGAGTTACACCAGCCCATGTTCTTCCTTCCTTGGAAAATTCTCCATTGACCCGAACCTTTAACCTTCTTCCCCTTAAGAAGTCTGCAATCCAGATTAAGGTTTTTCCTCTTACTCCGATGTTGTGCAGCTTTTCACGTAATTTCTCCCTCCACACTTGATCAAAAGCTGAGGTCATATCAAGGAAAATAGCCGTGGTCTTCTTTGGCGGTTTTTCCTGGAAAGAATCTAATATTGATTGACAGAAGTAGAACAGTTGATCATTCGTACAGTGCTGGGGTCTATAGGCAGTTTGGTAGAGGTTTATTTTATTATTGTTAGTGAGCCAGACTATGAGCCTAGAGTGGATAATTCGTTCTGGTATTTTACAAAGTATGCTGGTGAGAGCAATTGGCCGATAGTTCTTGTATTCCTTGGCATCTTTGTTTGGCTTCAGTATTGGCACTATAATTGATATCTTCCAATTCTTTGGTAGTTTACCAGTTTGTCATGAAATTTTCAGTATTCGTAGGAGTTGATTATTAGCTTTCTCTTCAAAGTGTTTAATCATTTGACTTATTGGTAAGTTTAGCTCATTCAGTGTGAAGTCTCTCGAGAAAATATCTTGTTGATGGAAGTTTCTTGCTTGTGTTTAACTAACTGGTTTATATTATTTTTAGAATCCTGTCTTCATTCGTATAGTTGAGTATGGAAGTGCTTGAAAGATATTCAGCAATTATGTCAGCCATCTGTTTGTTCTCGTTCTCGCTGTTCTATTCATATCGGTTAGAGTATTGGAGGATTGGTGTTGGTTTTGATTGTTCTCTAACACTCTAATCATATTCCAGTGTTGGCTGTCCTTTCTTGGATCCATTTTTTTCGCAGAATTCTGCCATTTTTCTTGTTTCCCTATCCAAATTTCTTGTTCTATTTTGTGACTAATTTCAATGAGTTCCTTTCTGTTTTCTTCTGTTTTATTTTTTAAAGAAGTTCATTGATATTGTCTCTCTCTCTGAAATCATTGCCTCGATGTTGTGGTCCTTCCAATAAGGTATCCACAGGTCTCTACGTCTACCTCTAGGTATCGATGCTTTTGCAGCTTTTGAAATGTTCGAAGAGAATTTTTCCAAGTTTTTGTCAAGCGTTCTGTAATTCAATTTTTCGTTGCACAGTTCTTCAAGCTTTTCTGTGAATTTTTTTTCAAGTCGGCTTTACTAAAGTTCCATGTTCTTTTATTCTAATGGACATTCTCAATTTTGAAGTTTAGGGTTGTTAAAATTGGTCTGTGGTCACTGATTGCACCTCTCAGGATTTTCCATTGTGTTGTGGGTGCGATGTTGTAATTTATCACTGTGATGTCTTTTGCGGATTCTGTGCCTGTAGACTTAGATAGGTAGGTGTTCTCTCCGTTATTTAACGGTGTAAGGTCGAGGTCGGTTAGCATGTCCTCAACCTGCTGACCTTTGTTATCCTGGACAGGTGATCCCCAAATTGAACTTTTGGAGTTAAATTCGCCGAGTATGATTGTGTGGGTTCACTTCTTTTATTATTGGGCCATTTTTCTTTGAAAAATCAATGGAAGAACTTTTAAAACCGTTTTTGAAACTGATGAACGTTATGTTCAACCCTTGAGAGAAAAGGGTATTCCCATATTGCAGGGCAAAAGCACTAAGCGAAATAACATTCATGAAAGATGGAGGACCTCCTCATATCTCCCGAGGTGCCAAACAATTGCTGAAGGATACGTTCTGTGAAAATCGTGTGATAAGTCGCCACATTATATACCAGTGGCCACCAAGATCACCAGACTTGACGCCTTGCGATTTTTGGTTATGGGGGTACATTAAGTCGCGTGTTTATCGATGCTGGCCTACCACATTGGCCATGTTGAAGGCTTCTATCAGATGGCACGTTTATCAATTTCAACAGATATGTTATTTAATGCTGTCCATTCTTTCATTTATCGTCTGCAGGCGGTGATTGAGAATGAAGGGTGCCACATTGAGCAAGGATTGTGACCTAACACAGGAGAGAAGGCAGTTACCTCATGTGTTATATAAGCCGCCATGTATTATATTATCTACCAATATTTTGCATCTCTTTGTGTTGGGATATGGGGATAATAAATGCTGTCCTCACATCTTGACTCTTTTTTTTTGTGAACAGTAATATTTTGTTTGTCATTTGCTCAAATATTATGTCGTGCAAACCAGAGTGTTATAACTTCTCGAATAACACTGGTACACACAATTTTTACCCTTATGTTTAGTTTTCGCTTTTCGCTCATTAGAGGAAATAGCATAAGGAATATTTTCTGTACACCAATAACTTTAGAAATTTTGTGAAAAAAAAAATAATACAAAATGATTTTACTACCACGTTTTTCAACGCAAAAGGTCGATTTAAAAATTATTTTTATTTGAGGGGACACATTTCTTAAAATTGTGTACAGTATAATAAACAATGATAACATTTGACAAGCCCATAGGATATTTGGAATAAAGTACGACAAATATATTTTGTCACTCCCCTCTATATTTCATTTGTTGGATCATGACAAATATCCAGTTAAATAGTCAAGGGTCGCCAATCAGTCAAGAAACTACACATTTCTTAGAGCAAGAAATCCTATTAATGGTGCCATCATAATTTTTGGTACTATATTAACATTTCAAAAATTCGTGTATTGATATCAGCAGTGTTTTTCAAACATTCAATCTATTTCACAAAACCCCATATAAAATATAAATATTTTTGCTACATGTTTTAATTTGCATTTACCTATTTTACATATCTCTGATTGTATTTGAAAATCGTTAACCAATTCTTCATACTTTTGTCGAAGTGGTGTTTTATTAATTTATTATTTGATTTTATTAGGGTTCTTTCCTGGTATTCAAAAAGGAAAAATACGTGTCGATCAGTTATATTTTTCAATTTATCAAACAATTTGGCCGCTGAATCTCTGATTCTGGTAGAGCGCCATCTGGCGAATAAAATTGTAACTAAAATCAATTTCGAATTTTTCATTATTTGCCATAAAAAATCCCATTGCATCCTGAACACAATGGTGTTTACCGCATTGCTCTAGCGCAAATATTCGCGGAGTTATTAATTTTTAAAGTTGTGCGGGACTTTTGGATCACCCTGTATATATATTGATATGTGGAGAGAAGGAAATATAATGATTAGTAGTATTTATATTTTTATTTTGAGACAGAGGTGAAAGTTGATTGTAAAAATCAATGAAAGATATTTGTACATATTTAATATTAATAATTATAATAAAATAAAAATAAATATATAATCAACATAGTTTTATTATGTTTTAAAATTATTATATTGACATGAGCTTTATATAATTGATTAAAAGCAGATAGGTGTTCTATCGTGGTATTGAGAATAGCGCTAGCTGTCTAAGTGAATCTAGCAGCCTATCTAGTGGATAATAACAAAATATACATGTCCTGATTATATATATATATCTATATAGGATACTTCTTTGATAGTTAAAATATATAGTAGAGCATGAACAATAAATATATAATCAACACAGTTTCATTATAATTTGATGTTATTATATTGAAATGAGACGTATAATTGCATATAAGCAGATAGGTGTTCTATCGTGGTATTGACAATACCGCTAGCTGTTTAAGTGAATCTAGCGGCCTCTATATGGACAATAACAAACTATACATATCCTGGTTATTTATATATTTATCTATAAAAGATACTTCTTCAATAGTTGAAATATAGATTAGCATAAACAATAAATATATAATCAACAGTTTCATTTTAATATGATGTTATTATATTGAAATGAGACTTATATAATTGAATGAAAGCAGATAGGTGTTCTATCGTGTATTGAGAATAACGCTAGCTGATTAAGTGAATCTAGCGGTCTCTATACAGACAATAACAAGAGATAAGTGTAATGTAAACAAGGCAGGTAGGAGTAGAGGACACAACCACACGTACCAGCTCATGCCGCGGCGCGGCTGGAATTGAGAGTGATAGGGTGAGATTGGGGAGTTAATGGCCGCTTCCTGCCTGCCGCTCTCTGCCGACCGTGTCTGGAGCGTGTGCTCTAGTCGCTCTATACTTTCATTTACATTCATCATGTTCCTCTATTATTTCACATCAAACATCATTTTAATCTGTGAAATGACCAAATGTGTTCTTTGTATATGAACCCACACATTACTTTCCTGAATTCACGTTTTCTCGCGGCCAGGCTGCAGTTGTATCATTTTTGTTTAAAGCTCAGTTTGTTTCCTATTTTAATAGTCAATTGTTCTTTTTGTTACCTGTTGAAGGGCGTGACTGCCCGAAGCTTGTCACAAGTTTAATTGAATAAAAATCTTTTCTCCTTACTCTTCCTTATCGTTTATACAATCTATGGAGAAAGTTTTCAAGTAATTTTATTATGGTGATATATCCGCTGAAAAAATATGAATTATACAAATTGATTTAATCAATTTAAGATATAATTTATGTACAAGAGAAGCATATCATCATTTATTTTTCGCTTGAAAATTAAAATTGAGAACTTATATATTCAAATTAATCGAAAAAGAAAGGTTACCACTTTATTAAAAAAGGATGTAAAAACGAAGCGTCATCTATTGATCTCCTCGCACTCTTCAGCCCAGTGATTTGTTGAGATCCACATGTAGTTCATGAAATCTTCAGAATTTGGCAAAGAGATGTTTAAACGGCAAATTGGCCGAAACAATTTTATATGCACAATAAAGAAGGGAATTTTCTTTTGATATATCATCTAATAAGGAAGTCCGCCTCTTGCTTCGAAAATGAGGAAATATTTTCATCTATATTTCGGCTAATAAAAATGGCCTAGACTCTTTACCAAGCAAATTCTGAAGATTTCATTTATTCCTGAGAGGATCTGATTAAATCAGAGTCCACTTTGGACTGACGAAGACCATTAGCTATAAATTAGAAGGACTTCTAAATTTTCCAAATCTGGGTTGTGGCTTTGTCACCGACATGAATCTGCTAGATCACATAGGTTCAATAGAAGTCGTAAGTTTTGCGTATCTTATTGACAAGATAATTCATCTTTCATTTTGTCAATTTTTTCATTCTTGTGTGTATATATATAAATAGAAATATTATAGTTTTATTATTGAATATATAATATTCTGAAAATTGGAATATACGAGGGCCATCCAATAAATAAGTTTCCCTATTTTTTTTTCTGCGAACGAAACGTTGTAAAAATTAGTTAGTATAGATGAAATGGTCACTAGGATGCGTTGGAAGCTGGTGACCTTCAAAATCACGCTAACTCGTACGCGCAAGTCCGTAGCCCTTAGTTTCCATGGAGCTACCACTGGTGAACGTGTCCACTTGCGAACTCCGTTCTGTAATTCGTTTTTTCACGGCGAAAAATTAAACTGCGGTCAATATTCATCGCAATTCAGTGTCAGTGTATGGTGAAGAATGTATGAGCATCCAAATGGTTCGCCGATGGCGTTCATGGTTCTTAGAAGGATGGCAAAACGTGCATGATGACGAGCGAAGCGGCAGCCCCGTTACTGCTACGGACAATGCAGCCGTTGCTGTTGTTCGGAATGTGGTGGAAGCATATCGCCGCGTCACCATTGACGAAATAATAATTCGACTGCCTCCTGGAATCGAAATTAGACGCTCTTCGATTGGAACAATCATGTCAGATGTTTTGATTTTCGCAAAGTCTGCGCAAGATGGGTCGCAAGATTGCTCTTGGAAAATCACAAGCAACAACGGATGGAGGCAGCCCGAGTTTTCCTGGAAATGCATCAAAGAGATGGAGAACAACTGTTTTCCCGTATTGTCAATGGAGATGAAAGCTGGGTGCATCATTCAACTCCAGAAACAAAACGACAAAGCATGGTGTGGAAGAAGCCTGAGGAAAGTGCACCAAAAAAGGCGAAGGTCACAATCTCTGCAGGCAAAGTTATGGCTATGGAAAACTTCAAATGGGAAATTTTCACACATCCACCTCATTCTCCGGAACTTGCCCCAAGCGACTTCCATCTTTATCCAGCACTCAAGTGGCACCTTGGAGGTAAGCACTTTGCGAATGATGACGAAGTGCAGGCGGAGGCGAACCACTGGCTACTAAGACAGGACACGGCTTGGTACAACAGTGGTATCTAAAAATTGCTACAACGGTACCAAAAATGTTTGAACAGAAATGGTGATTATTTAGAGAAGTAGTCTATGAGTTGTATAATGAAAATAAAATAACTGCATTATTGTAAATAATGTGGTTTATTTGTTAAAAAATAGGGAAACTTATTTATTGGATGCCCCTCGTATAATAGATATGTACATAAGAAGAGAGAGAGATAGGCTCTTAATTATAATAACATGTATAATAAAAAGAACATTTTTATACTTTTACATGGAATTTGACTATATATATATACAAAATATTTTCATATTCTAGTTAAAATATTTTTCCTCTCTCTAATAAATATATATTCAAAATATATATAAATAATTCAAATGTAGTATAAAATATATTTGTTTTTTTCTTTTTGAAAAAAAATAAATATATGTTTTATTACGCGTATATTTATACCTAAATAATGAATACGTTTGAGGAGATGTATATTTCTGTTGATAATATTGCTGTCATCCTCCAAAATACCGAACTTTCCAGAATGGTATAAGCAGCTTTGATATGCTCTGGTATATTATGTGGTAAATATTAAGAAAATACGCTAGTTTTAGAAAGAAAAAAGAAGAGCTTTTTGTAAGTGTGCTGAGAAGATGTAAGAAAACATCTACCTATGTTTCCCCACGTGACGCAGCGGAGCGTGACCTCGGCTGCACGGGTGAGTCAGTTGTTGTTTTGCTCGCTCTATCGATGGACATTAAAACATGGTGGCAGCGATAACTGGATAAAATACGAACCCGTATATCGCAAAATATCGATTTTTGCGTACCTTGGAAGATAATTCAACATGGCTCAGATTCAACCTCCAGAAACTTTCGACTTCTCGACTCCCAACGAATGGCCCAAATGGAGGAAGAGATTCGAACGATACCTCGTGGTCAGTGGAATGAAGAAGAAAGAGGAGGCGGACAAGATCGATTTGTTCATGTACTTGATGGGCGACCGCGCGGATGATATATTCAGGACCTTCAAGTTCGAAAAGGAGGAAGAGGCAACGAAAATTGATTCCGTCCTCAAGGCGTTCGACAGCCACTTCTGTGTCAGAAAGAATATTATCTACGAACGTGCGAAATTTAATTCAAGAATCCAAGAGGATCGGGAGCCAGTGGACGAATTCATCACTTCATTGTACAAATTGGCTGATAGTTGCGAATTTGAGGGTCTTCATGAGCAGTTGATCCGTGACCGAATTGTGGTTGGAGTGAGGGACAAAGCTTTATCTGAAAGAATGCAGTTGGACAGCGAACTGACTTTGGAAAAGGCGGTGAAAATGGTTCGACAGCAGGAAGCCGTTCGACAGCAGCAAGTCGACCTGCAGCGTCCCTCAGCAAGCCAAAAGGTCAATCAGGTGAAGTTCAACTCGAAGAAACAATCACCGAAACAACAACAGCAGCCTTCGGGAAGAAGGAGAAGTCAGCCAAAACAAGATCACGATGTCCAAAATGCGGAGGTTTCACCCACAGGGAAGGACAGGCTTGCCGTGCTGAAGGACAAAGATGTAACCTATGTTCAAAAACTGGCCATTTTGCAAATTGCTGCCCAGATAAGCAGGCGAAGACTGCGGAAGTCAAAGCTGTTTCTGAACTTGATGAAGAAATTGGTTTTCTCCTGGAGGTCTCAGCTGTGGAGGATTCATCTAATCTCGATGATGATGAAGGCGAGCGCAGGAGGCGATGGACAGCAGAAATCCAAGTGAACGGGAAAAAGGTGAAGTTCAAGCTCGACTCCCAGGCGGATGTTACATGTGTTCCTCTGTGTCTCTTCAAGAAGATAATGGGACAGCAACGACTAGTGAAAAGTGATATCAACCTTAGAGCTGCTGAATTCTCCGAACTTCAGACTGTGGGTATGTTTATGTCAACGCTGCGAAATGGCAGTTATGAAATCAAGGAGAAGATTTATGTCATTCGTCGTTTGAGTGAACCTCTTCTGAGTCGCCGGGCATGTGAGCTCTTGAGCCTGGCGAGGCGGATTGAAGTGGTTGCGACGAGAATTAACCCGATCAAGAAATTCCCTGAAGTGCATATCCCTGGAAAGGAGCTGCTCGACGCCGATGCATTATCCAGACAACCACTTCTTACAACCGAGGGAGGTGAAGACGAACGGCCAACCTCGGCGCATATAAATGCAGTTCTCTCGTGTGTAACCGACAAAGACGAGATGTTGACGAAGATTTTTGAAGCTCAACAAGAAGATACGACCCTGAAAGCAGTAGTCAACTACCTTGAGCAAGGCTGGCCAGATAAGAAGAAGATGTCACAGGCTCTGCTCTCTTATTGGCATGTCAAGGATGAACTCGGCGTTCAAAATGGACTACTGATGCGTGGCTGTCGTCTTGTTATTCCAGCAGGTATGAAACTGGAGATCCTAGATAAGTTGCACGCTGGGCACTTCGGGATTACAAAAACAAGACTTCGCGCACGTGAGACGGTATGGTGGCCTGGAATTTCGGAAGAGATCGCGAAAACAGTCAGAAAGTGCAGTGTTTGTATCCAGGAAGCCGTCTCAAAACATGAACCTTTGATACCAACCAACTTTCCTACACGACCGTGGCAAAAGATTGGAATGGATTTGTTCAAGTTCGAGAATAAGTGGTATCTAGTCGTCATTGATTATTATTCTCGATTTCCTGAAGTGGTTCAGCTGGATCGGCTCACAGCCAATGTGGTGGTGCGTAGTTGCAAATCCATATTTTCCCGACATGGAGTACCAGAAACTGTTGTAAGCGATAATGGGACGCAATTTGGAGCTGCTCGTGAATTTGCAAATTTCGCAAGGCAGTACGGATTCACACATGTCACTTCAAGTCCTCGATTCCCGCAGAGCAATGGGATGGCAGAAGCAGGTGTGAAAATTGCTAAGTTGATCCTCAAGAAAAATCAAGACCCATCGCTTGGACTCCTGGAGTATCGATCGACCCCTTTGGAGAACGGTTACAGCCCTGCTGAGCTTCTCATGGGACGTAAACTCCGAACGACCTTGCCAATTGCACCAGAGAATCTTAATCCAAAGTTGGTGGACTCTCAGACCCTGAAAAGAAAGGAGGGGAAAAGGAGAAAGGATATGAAATCCAGATATGATCGACGCTGCGGAGCTACGGACATGGAGGAGCTATCCAAAGGTGACACGGTTTGGATTACAGATATGCGAACCTGGGGGATTGTAAAGAAGAAAGCATCGACACCAAGGTCGTATATGGTTGATACTCCAGTTGGGACTTTACGTCGAAACAGGTTCCATCTACGAAAAGGAGTTACAGTGCAATATCCAGCCGACCCATCGACGCCGACCTTTTCGGGGGAGGAACTGGTTGAAAATGAAAAGACCCCAGTTGTGGATTATCCCTCTAACGACTCAGAAGACGGCCAGATAAGAACCCGGAGTGGACGAATTGTTAAACCTGTGGATCGCCTTCATTATTAATTATATTATGCATTTAAAGTTTGTAATGTATATATATATTTCAAGTCTTAAAAAGGGGGATGTGCTGAGAAGATGTAAGAAAACATCTACCTATGTTTCCCCACGTGACGCAGCGGAGCGTGACCTCGGCTGCACGGGTGAGTCAGTTGTTGTTTTGCTCGCTCTATCGATGGACATTAAAACAGTAAGTAAATTGATATCTATATATATAAAAATGAATGTTTGTATGTTTGTTTGTTTGTTGGTCTGTTGGTATGTCCGGTATACAAATTCGCAGTAGTTCACTAATTCAAACCAAAATTTCCATACATAGGTAAAAAATAACGGGGGTGACGATAGGCTATTTTAAAAAATATATAAATCAATTATTAAAACTATATATTCAAATTATTCAACTTAGCTCACGAGCAGCGCCCTCTATCAATACTAAAAGGTTATAAATACGTTTAAACCAATCGTGATGAAACTTTGGGAAGATGTTTAGTATACTACCGGGATGGTTTCTGGCTAATTACTCTTTAGAAATAACCTTTCGTTGCATTTTTATTTACAATAAAACGTAAATTCACTCGCAATCAGCGCCCCCTCGCGGCAGACGTATGGCCTTAAATAGCCTCGCATGAGCTTATTTGTAACGTCAAGCTTAGCCTATAGGTTAGGTACACAGCTTCGTACCCCCGCAACCTAGGTTCGAGGCTCAGCGTGGGTGTTTTTTTTTTCATTTCTTTTATATTATTGTAGCAAATTATTAAAAATATTATTTTATTAAAAATGTACGTTTTATATATATAAAAATATATATAAAAAATATTTTAAAAATATATATATAAAAAATATATATAAAAAATATATATAAAAATGAATGTTTGTATGTTTGTTTGTTGGTCTGTTGGTATGTCCGGTATACAAATTCGCAGTAGTTCACTAATTCAAACCAAAATTTCCATACATAGGTAAAAAATAACGGGGGTGACGATAGGCTATTTTAAAAAATATATAAATCAATTATTAAAACTATATATTCAAATTATTCAACTTAGCTCACGAGCAGCGCCCTCTATCAATACTAAAAGGTTATAAATACGTTTAAAATCTAAATCTTCTCAATATTTTATTAATAATAGTTCGCTTAATAACACATATAATATAAATATTTATATAATAACTGCTCTAATTTGAAATATTTGGTAGGTTTTATTTATTTATATATTTTCAATTTTAGATATAACTGATCTAATTCGCCGTTTAAATTACTAATATAGTTCGCTTAATAACACATATAATATAAATATTTATATAATAACTGCTCTAATTTGAAATATTTGGTAGGTTTTATTTATTTATATATTTTAATTTTTAGATATAACTGATCTAATTCGACGTTTAAAATAACTGCTCTTGAAATATTTGGTATGTTTTATTTATTTATATATTTTCATTTTTAGATATAACTGATCTAATTCGCCGTTTAAAATAACTGCTCTAATTCGAAATATTTGGTATGTTTTATTTGTGTTCACTATATTTCTATTTATTTGAGGTATTATAATTTCCATGTTTCAAAAACCTATTTCAAAAAGGTCGTTAGAAATATGTAAGGCCTGAAATAGCTTTACATTCGAATATTTATGATGCCAAGCGTGGCTTAATGGTTAGGTGTATGGCTTCGTATTTCCACAACCTTGGTTCGAAACTTAGCCTGGGTGCTTTTTTTTTAATATTATTGAAGCAAAGGTTTTTTTTTTACAGTACCAAAATTTCCATATATAGGTAAACAAATACGAGGAAAACGATAGGCTATTTTAAATTATATATAAATTAAATATTAAAACTATATATTCAAATTATTCTACTTAGCTCACGAACAGCGCCCTCTATCAAGGTTATAAATACGTTTAAAATCGATATCTTCTCAAAATTTTATTAATAATAGTTCGCTTAATAATTAGAATACTTGATCTAAATCGAGATATTTATAGACGCTCGCTCGATTTGAAGATTTACACATGTGTATATCGTAACTAATCTAACTGTAAAGTTTGGAGCGGGACGTTTCACAAAAGTGACGTCCACGGTGCCAATTTATAATTGTAACGAATAGTATTTGAATAAAAACATTTAATCGGGTAAAACCCGGGCGTTGCCCGGGTCATTCGTCTAGTATTTAAATAAATAAAATATAAAAAATATTATTTTAGCTTCTTTGACAGAGAGAATATGATTCTGTTTTTAGTTTATGGGTCACAAAGTCAAACGTAATAGCAGGTTTTGTGTGGGGATGGCCCTATGTTAATAGGTCCTTCCTTCAACTTTTACCAGTTTAGTCAATAAAGGTTGATACAAAAGCACAAGATTTTGTACTTTAGTTCTTTACTTAAACTTGAGATTAGTTACTTTCGGAATTGGGATTGATAAAAAAATATATAAAAGATTTTAACTGTTTTTTATAACGAATGTACTTTGGTGAAATATAAACATTATAGGTAATATAATTGTAGGGTAGTGACACAAATTGTATAGTTCAAAACTGCTGTATATCTGTGATTTGATTAATTATGGAGTGAGATATAAGTGTTTTAGCTCGTTGATACATTTTCGTCCTTATTTTTATTATAAATTTTTAATTTTTAAATCAAGAGTGGATTTTAAAATTTATTTAAAATGTAAACTTCATATTTAGTATCATTAATATCTAAAAAACGAATTCTATGTGTGTATTTCAAGAATAAAATTTATTTAAATAGGTGAAAATCCCATTTTAAAAGTTTACACGAGTATTAACAGAAACAGCATAGTTTTTCGATTTTGAAAATTATTTTTTGTAATCTAATTGCATTTTTACTTTCTGTCGCTCTCACACTTTAGATAACTAGCTTGGTATTTCCTGGCAGAGTGTCATATGGTTGGAATGTAAAATCGATAAGAAGATTAAGAGAAACCAAAACTAAATAAATTCCAATATTAATTAGGCTCGGTGGCTGGAGGGAAACTGTGCTCGGACCTGATAAACACTGAGAGAATTTTCCTCTTTCACTTATCGTCTTTTCATTACTGGCCGTCGGTCGATGATCCGACAACAAATGGCGCCGCCGCCACCGCCGATCCTCGTGATTGGCCACTGCCTTCTTGGACTTCTCTCCACAGTTTCTTTTCTTCCTTAATGGAAACCTCACCTCTGGCTCTTTCCTTTCTAAACTATACTCTTTTTACTTTTGTGATTCCAAAACCTTTCTAAATAGGTAGAAGACAATATACAGGGTGATCCAAATGTCCCGCACAACTTTAAAAATTAATAACTCCGCGAATATTCGCGCTAGAGAAATGCGGTAAACACCATTGTGTTCAGGATGCAATGGGATTTTTTATGGCAAATAATGAAAAATTCGAAATCGATTTTAGTTACAACTTTATTCGCTAGATGGCGCTCTACCAGAATCAGAGATTCAGCGGCCAAATTGTTTGATAAATTGAAAAATATAACTGAACGACACGTATTTTTCCTTTTTGAATACCAGGAAAGAACCCTAATAATATCAAATGATAAATTAATAAAACACCATTTCGCCAAAAGTTAGAAGAATTGGTTGACGATTTTTAAATAGAATCTGAGATATGTAAAATAGGTATATGCAAATTAAAACATGTAGCAAAAAATATTTATATTTTATATGGAGTTTTGTGAAATAAATTGAATGTTTGAAAATAACTACTGATATCAATACACGATTTTTGAAATGTTAATATAGTACCAAAAATTATGATGGCACTACTAATAGGATTTTTTGCTATAAAGAATGTATAGTTTCTTGACTAATTGTCGACACTTGACTATTTAACTGGATATTTGTCATGATCCAAAAATGAAATATAGAGGGGAGTGACAAAATATATTTGTCGTACTTTATTCCAAATATCCTATGGGTTTGTCAAATGTTATCATTTTTTATTATACTGTACATAATTTTGAAAATGTATCCCCTAAAAAAAATCATTTTTAAATCGACCTTTTGCGTTGAAAAACGTGGTAGTAAAATCATTTTGTATTATTTTTTGCGCAAAACATCTAAAGTTGGGGGGGATACAGAGATTATTCCTTATGCTATTTCTTCTAATGAGCGAAAAGCGATAAACTAAACATAAGGGGTAAAATTGTGTATACCAGTGTTATTCGAGAAGTTATAACACTTTGGCCTGCACGACATAATATAAAATGTGGGCAAATGACAAACAAAAAAATTACTGTATACAGAAAAAAAAGAGTCAAGATGTGAGGACAGCATTTATTATTCCCATAACCCAAAACAAAGAGCTTCAAAATATAACACATGAGGTAACTACCTTCTCTCTTGTATTAGGTCACAATCCTTGCTCAATGTGGCGCCCTTCATTCTCAAACACCGCCTGCAGATATAGATGACAGAATGGTCACAATTAAATAGTTGAAATTTATAAAACGTGCCATCTGATAGAAGCCTTCAACATAGCCAATGTGGTAGGCCGGCATCGATAAAAACGCGACTTAATGTACCCCCATAACCGAAATTGTAAGGCGTCAAGTCTGGTGATATTGGAGGCCACTGGTATATAAAGTGGCGACTTATCAACGAATTCCACCGAACGTATCCTTCAGCAATTGTTTGGCACCGCGGGAGATATGAGGAGGTCCTCCATCTTGCAAGAATGTTATTTCGCTTAGTGCTTGTCTGTCCTGCAATATAGGAATAATCATTTCTCTCAAAAGTTGAACATAACGTTCACCAGAGAGAGAGAGAGAGTTACAAAAACGGTTTTAAAAGTTCTTCCATTGATTTTTTCAAAGAAAAATGGCCCAATAATAAAAGAAGAAGTGAACCCACACAAAACTGTAACTCTGTGCTGAAGAAGTGGTATTTCTGTAAAAATCCTAGTGTTTTCTGTTGCCAAAATGAGGCAGTTTTTAATGTTAAATTCTCCCTTTAGATAAAAGTGAGCATCATATGTTCTTAGAACATTTGACAGCCAGTTTTCATCAATATCAATTTGCCGGAAAACAAATGCAGCGAATTCTTGACGCTTCTCAAAATCGCTGACTTTCAACTCGTGGAAACTTTGAATTTTGTTAGAATATTTCTATAGAAAAATTCTAAATGTGTGTTCTCTCCAAACTGTTCCATACGAAATCCCCGTTTGTCGAGAAACTTGTCTAGCACTTACTTCTCCATAAGTGGATAACGTTTCAATAGCTTCAGCATTCTGCAAAACCGTAACAGCCACTGACTTGCATGTCGATGGTCTTCCACTCCGAGGTTTTGCTTCCAGAGATCCAGTTTCCTCAAAACTTTTAATCAATCGCTTTAGAGAGTAGCAACTCATTGGTCCTTTACCGCTTCGAATATCTTTAAAGGAACGAAACGCTCGTAAAGCTTCAGTGGCAGATTCTGAATCACAATTAAAACAATTCACCAAGAGTGCTTTATCCTGTAGTGACGGCATTCCAGGGGGAGGGGGAGAAGTTCGACCACACCTCCTTGCGGTCCCCCCTGGACCCTTGGAATATTTGACCAAATTCTGGTTCGTTTCCAAGATGACTAACGTTGCAACGGCACCCATTTTCAAATGAAGAGCAAAACTGATATCTCCAGTAATGCTACCGCGTCCGGGGTAACCGCCGCGTCAGGAGCTGCAGCTCGAGCTCATGATGAGAAATCTACTATGAGGACACAATTCAATCTACTACAACTCAATATAAATGGTACCCAGAGGAATATAAAGAGCTGACTTGTCTTCTCTGTGACAACAATGTACATATTAATTGTCCTCAGGAGACAAAATTGAATCAGAATCTGAGATTCAATATCAAAGATTATACAAAACTACGAATGGACAGACCGGGAAAATTCGGAGGAGGACTTGCCGTGTTGATTAAAACTCTAGAAATCAAATTTAAGGAAATCGCCTATAATTAGAGTAAGCCTAGGGAAAGCACGACAGAAGCTCAGGCAATAGAAATCTATCTTACAGGTAAAACTATACCAATCATAAATGTTTATCACAACGATAATACTAGCATCAATACAGGCCTGATAGAGACATTAAGTGAAGCGTCTTCGGATATCGCAATCATACTTGGTGATTTTAACGCCGAAAGACCAACTTGGGTATCACCTGTCCAGGATAACAAAGGTCAGCAGGTTGAGGACATGCTAACCGACCTCGACCATACGCCGTTAAATAACGAAAATAACACCTATATATCCAAGTCCACAGGCACAGAATCCGCAATAGACATCACAGCGATAAATTACAAAATCGCACCCACAACACAATGGAAAATTCTGAAAAGTGAAATCAGTGACCACAGACCAATTTTAACAACCCTAAAGTTCAAAATTGAGAATTTTCAACAGAATAAAAGAACACTGGAAAAATATTTACAGAAAAGCTTGAAGAACTGTGTAACGAAGAATTAAATCACAGAACGATTGACAAAAACTTGGAAAAATTATCTTTGAACATATCCAAAGCTGCAAAAGTATCGATACCTAGAGGTAGACGTAAGGACCTGTGAATACTTTACTGGAAGGACCACAATATCGAGGCAATGATTGCAGAGAGATACAATATCAATGAACTTCTTAAAACAAATAAAACAGAAGAAATCATAAAGGAACTCATTGAAATTAGTCACAAAATATAACAAGAAATTTGGATATTCAAACAAGAAAAATGGGCAGAATTCGGCGAAGAAAATGGATCCAAAAAAGGAAAGCCATCACTGGATTATAATTAGTGTTATAAAACTCAAAACCAACACTAATCCTCCAATACTCTAACCGATATGAACAGCGAGAACGAACAAACAGATGGCTGACATAATTTCTGAATATCTTTCAAGCATTTCCAGACTCAGCTATACGAATGAAGGTAGGACTCTAAAAAATAATATAAACAAGTTAGTTAAACAAGCAAGAAATTACCATCAACAAGATATTTACTCGAGAGACTTCACACTGAATGAGCTAAATTCATCAAAATAGGAAAGTTAAATCCAAGATGTCACCTGGAGATGCTCGAATCTTTGGTCAAATGATTAAACACTTTGGAGACGAAGCTGAAAATCAACTCCTACGAATACTGGACATTTCATGGCAAACTGGTAAACTACCAAAGAATTGGAAGATGTGAATTATAGTGCCAATACTGAAACCAAACAAAGATGCTAAGGAATGCAAGAACTATCGGCCAATTGCTCTTACCAGCATACTTTGTAAAATAACAGAATGAATTATCCACTCTAGGCTCATAGTCTGGCTCACTAACAATAATAAAATAAACCTCTAGCAAACTGCCAAAAGATCCAGACACTGTACAACTGATAAACTGTTCTACTTCTGTCAATCAATAATAGATTTCTAGGTAAAACCGCCAAAGAAGACAACGGCCGTATTCCTGGATATGACCTCAGCTTTTGTTCGAGTGTAGAAATTATTTGAAAGGCTGCACAACATCGGAGTAAGAGAAAAAACCTTAATCTGGATTGCAGACTTCTTAAGGGGAAGAAGGATAAAGGTCCGGGTCAATGGAACATTTTCGAATGACCGAAGAACATGGGCTGGTGTACCTCAGGGATCTGTGCTCAGTCCTCTACTCTTCTCGCTATATATTAACTGTTGTTTATGTAAATAGATGAATATTATTTGTATTATTTAAAGCCACATTATGAAAAATATATGTATATATAAATTGGACAGTTGTTGTTGGCCATGGTCAAGTTTGAGCTCTTGTACGTCTAATTACGACACAACAAAAGTGGCGACGAGGATGCGCGATCAACAGAGCCAGTAAAAAGCTGAGGAAAACGGCGTCTATGCAAGTATAACAACTACATCTTTTAAACAAATCTGATTCTCGGATTATGGAGAGGAAAAATAAGAAAATGGGTTAAGATCACATCTTTAAACTATCTGAATCAAGAAAACAAAGGAGTAGAAAAGATCAGCATGACAAGTTCAAAGTTAATAATACCTTTTAGATGCTATAGCCCAGTGGAGGACACTTTAATCTTTTTGTACAAAAATGTGAGGCTTTCTTTTTGGTATCTGAAGAAGGAGATTAAAGTGCTGATTTTTGCCTCGCTACCAGATTCTGAAACTTTGAAGCAGGGAAACGACATTTTCTTCCTGGTCTAATGAAAGATCAACCCTATGATACTATCATTCAAAGGATTAAGCTGCATTTGGATTCAAAGAAGAAAGTGATACCACAGCGATGCAGATTTTTAAAGAGAATTCAACAGGAAGGAGAATCAATTTCGGAATATCTTAGAGAATTGAAACATTTGGCAATAAATTGTAATTTCGTCGATATGTTGGGAACCATGATGCGAGACCGTTTTGTGGCTGGAATCAAGTCGGAAATCCTGCAAAAGTAGCTACTACAAGAGGACGACGATGTCACCCTGGATAAACTTTTTGCAGTGGCGATCTCGTTCGAAATGGCGGAGATAAATACAAGAGAATTACAAGATAAATTAGTGGCCAAGATATCCCCTGTGAATTGAAAGGATAAAAAGGGCTGGTACAATAATAGTACGGCGCAGTATAGGCCTTTCAGGCAAAGTGGCAAAGGCAAAATAATGTGTTATATATGTGGTGAAAGACATTCACACGTGGCATCTGTTTTACCTCATAGAACAAAGACTTGTTTTAAAATGTAATAAATTGGGTCATTTAAGTAGGGTCTGCAAAGCTTGTAAAATAATGTGGGGATGTAAATTTGTACAAGAGGACTCTATATATTCTGTACAGGGCGAAACTGATGCCACAATAAATTTAACAGTAGATGATTATTCTTTGTGCTTTACAATAGATACAGGAAGTCCAGTTACGTTAATACCTAAAGATATTTATAAGATTATTTCCAACAAATTTAATATTAAAATCCTTTTGTGGTAAATCAATAGAGATTATAGATCAAATAAATGTTTTTGTAAAAGAAGCCAACCAATATTTACGATTAATAGTTGTAAATGAAAAAATACAGGTCATTTTATTAGGAAGAGAATGGCTTAAACAGTTGAAACTTGATTATTCTATATTGTTTAGCATTGAAATTTTAAATAATGAATATAATAGAAATATATTTAAATATATAAAAAATTGATGGATAGGTATGCAGATTTGTTCAACAAAGATTTGGGCTGTCTAAAGGACGTTAGAATAAATTTTAATTTAAAAAAGGATTTGACTCCTGTGTTTTGTAAGGCCAGAAGTTTACCTTTCTCTCCAAAAAACAAAGTAGAGAATGAAATTGATCGTTTAATGAATTCTTGCATTTTATAACCTATAGTTCATGCATATTGGACCTCTCCAATAGTACCGGCATCAAAAAAGGATGGTAGTGTAAGGATATTTGGTGATTTTAGATGTACAGCTAATTAGATAGGTATCCCATTCCATTGATCGATGAGATCTTTTCAAAATTATCTACAAGCACCGTACTTTCGACTCTAGACCTATCACAGGCTTACTTACAAGTAATGTTATCGGAAGAAGCCAAAGCTGTTGTTGATATAAACACAACAAAGAGGTTGTTTTCTTATAAAAGACTACCATATGATGTAGCGGTAGCACCAAATAAATTTCATAGGATTATGGAAGGCTTATTTTCTGATTTGCCAGGTGTGGCCTGCTACATAGATTGTATTTTGGTTGCAGGAAAAGACTTTGAAGATCATGAACAAAAGTTGGATCTAGTGTTTAGATTATTGCTATAAAAGGTTTAAAGTTAAACAGATATAAATGTAAATTTAAAAATAAATCGGTGGAATTTTTAGGGTTTAAAATGGATAAATATGGACTGCATCCCTTAGAAAATAAAAATAAAGCAGTGATAGAGGCGCCTGAACCTAAAGAATGTTTCGCAATTGAGATCTTTCATAGGACTCTTAATTTATTATTATAGATTCATAAAGAATATAGCAAACATTTTAGCGCTATTCTATCAACTTTTGAATAAAAATTGTAGATGGAATTGGACGAAAAATATCGAATGTTATTTAAAAAATGTAAATCATTATTAATGGACTATGGACTAGGCGTAATTCTGAGTCATAGAAATGATAGAAAGGAAGAATGCCCTATAGCTTTTGCTTCTAGAACATTAACTGAAGCGGAAAAACGGAACTCTCAACTAGAAAAGGAAGCGTTGAGCATAACTTATGGCGATGTGAAATCAAGACAATACTTACTGGGACGAAAATTCGTATTAGTCACAGACAACCGACCCTTAATTCATATATTTTCACCTCAGAAACCAATTCCCATATGTGCAGCATCCAGAATTAAAAGATAGTCCTTAAAATTAGCTGCATTTAATTATACTGAGGAGTTTCGAAAAAGTAGTGATAATTCCAATTTTGACGCATTGTCACGTCTTCCTTTAGAATCGAGTGTCAGGGAGTTTCTTGATGAAGACCAGGTACTTCTTCTCAGGAAGTTGAATGAGGTACCGTTCTCTTTTAGGGAGGTGGCATATGAGACGTCCCGAGATAAAATACTGTCTATAGTATTGAGGAATGTTAGAGAAGACAACTGTGTGTGTGTGTGTGGAAATTCACAAGGGTACTGACGGAAAACCCACTAGCCCCTTATTATAAGATCAATGAGGAATTAAGTTTGGAGTTTGATTGTTTTCAATGGCGTGAAAGAGTGGTAATTCCCCAAAAATTAAGATCTTTAATTTTAAATGACTTGCATGAAATACACATGGGGATTGTTAAAATGAAGATGATTGCCAGACGGTATTTTCTGGTGGCCAGGCATAGACAGTAACATCAAAGAGTTAACTAGAGAATGTATAGTATGCCAAGAATCGGCAAGCATGCCCCCGGCTACCATCTCGGAATGTACTTGGCCCGAAAAACCGTGGCATCGACTTCATCTTGATCTAGCAGGGCCGTTCATGGGAAGAATGTTTTTGGTTCTCGTGGACGCATACTCAAAGTGGATAGAAATTTTTATCATCAAAGATATTACCAGAAAAACGATTATAAGTCATCTTAGAGAAATTCTCGCCAGAATTGGATTGCCCTAATATTTTGTTACAGATAACAGAAGACAGTTTGTCTCCGGTGAATTCGAGCAATTTACCAAAATTAATGGTATACGGCACACTAAGACCAGTCCGTATAATCCTAGTACAAGAGAGTTTAAAAACCTTTTGAGAAAGAATAATGGGAAGGATGATTTAGAGTGGAATCTACAAAATTTCCTCTTTGCTGATAGAGCATTCCCCCAAACTGTAATAAAGAATTCCCCGGCGGAACTGCTAATGAAGAGAAGTTTAAGATCAAGATTCTCGAATTTAATACCAAGATGAGAAATCCGCGAGAGGTATTTCTTGAGGCCGTAAGAAGGCAGGAGCAGTTTACTACAGGTTGCGAGGTTTATTTCCGCAACTATGCAACTGAACCTAAACGGTAAAAAGGTACCATTTTGGAATTATTGAGCTACCGTCACTACCTTATAAGTTGCGAGGGCGTCGTGTATAAGAGGCATATCAATCAATTGCGACCTGTGAGAAAGAAACAAGTGGAGACAAGAAATTTAATACTTCCTCGAACATCAGGAGAGAAGCCTGTAGGTGGAAGTCAGAAATAAAGTGAAGAGGAGGTTCCAAAGGTTACATCAGGAAACAAGGAGGAGACTGCTTCTGTGCACGTACCCTCTTGCACTCCTATACCAGGGCCTGTTGCTGTGCACGTGCCCTCTTGCACTCCTAAACCGGAGGCTGCCGCTGTGCAAGTGCCCGTCCGCAGTCCTAGACCTCAGAGATCCAGGAAACCCCCAGACCGACTGGAGTATTATTAAGGGGTAGGATGTGTTGTGTGTATGTAAATAGATGAAGATTATTTACATTCTTTAAAGTCTCATTATGTAAGAATATATGTGTATATAAATTGGACATTTTTTGTTGGCCAAACGAAAAGAAT
This sequence comes from Cordylochernes scorpioides, assembly GCA_030710605.1. Lineage (NCBI taxonomy): Eukaryota > Metazoa > Arthropoda > Arachnida > Pseudoscorpiones > Chernetidae > Cordylochernes > Cordylochernes scorpioides. The sequence goes on from CP092886.1 coordinate 137,589,341, forward strand.
CTGAGGCTCTTTATTGGACACGACAAAAACAACAACGACATTCCAGAGTAAAATAAATCATCAGAGATAGATAAATATTTTTCAAATGAATAAAATAAATATAATCGATACTGAGAGAGAGTTGAATTTAAAAAAATAGAAAATTATTATTTTCGAAATATAAATAGCTGAGAGGATTCCAGCAAACCGCATCTAAAATATCAGGTTTTTTTTTTGCTACATGTTTCAATTTGCATATACCTATTTTACATATCTCAGATTGTATTTAAAAATCGTTAACCATTTCTTCTAACTTTTGGCGAAATGGTGTTTTATTAATTTATCATTTGATATTATTAGGGTTATTTCCTGGTATTCAAAAAGTAAAAATACGTGTCGTTCAGTTATATTTTTCAATTTATCAAACAATTTGGCCGCTGAATCGCTGATTCTGGTAGGGCGCCATCTAGCGAATAAAGTTGTAACTAAAATCAATATCGAATTTTTCATTATTTGCCATAAAAAATCCCATTGCATCCTAAACACAATGGTGTTTACCGCATTGCTCTAGCGCAAATATTCGCGGAGTTATTAATTTTTAAAGTTGTGCGGGACTTTTGGATCACCCTGTAGTTTGTACAAATATATAAATATAAATAGATGTTTTTACAGGAAGAAATGACCTATAAGAATAAAGTCGACTCTACCGTCAAAATAGACGCCAAAAACTAGGCGTCATTTTCAAATGGGCGCTTCTCAGTTTGCCGAAGTTGGTATTGTGGCTTTTTCATCGACCAAAGTCCGCTGGCTTGCGGAGAGGGTTAATAGTTGGCGCCTAGTTTTTAGTGTCTATTTTGATGGGAAATGCGAAAAAATAATTGATCAATCGGTCATTCCATGATATGTGTTTCTCTACCTCCAGTGTCTTGGTTAGCTTTCTGAAAATTTGAAGATTTTGCTAAGCATATTTAGATCAAGTTGGAGCGTTAACTGTCCTCAAAATAGCAGCTTCAAACTGGCTCTGCTCATGTTTAATTTGCATTAAGATATCTTAGTCAAGAGGGATATTTCAAATTACATAAGCAAAGCTTAGAGCCAAAGTTCTTCAAAAGGCTTATTATAGGTAAAATATCCCTATATAATCACATAATTTTCAGAAAAATATTTTTTTCAATTAAAAAAAATTATTTACTTTTTTTTTCAGCCTCTATATATAATTAATTTATTCAAGGGTTGAACCGCCAATTATTTGCGTATATGAATTTTCTATAGTTTAGAATTAATTATATCAACAATGTGACATTCCTCTGAATAAAATTACTGATAAAGATTCGGAAATTAAATTTGGGGAAAATTAATCATATTTTTTATACCAAAATGCATTGGTCACAATTCTTGTAAAAGGTTATAATTAAGCATGATGATTAAGGATATATGCAAAATGCTATTTTTCAAACAAAGAGCGATATAAACAAACAGGACTTTTTATTTATATATCGCGTGCTCTATCCCAAAGTCTTCTTTTAAATTACGAAATGTGTTGCACGCCAGGTTCGAGTCAATTTAAAAAGAAATGAGTCTAGCAAGGCGGCTTATCTCCAACACATGTTTCTCCCTGACATTCCTGCTCCTACATCGTGTGTATAGTTCTCTATCTCGCCCTTTATTAAAAAACTTAGATGGCTTTCAATTGAAACTTGAAATAATTTACCGTTTTATTAGAATTTGTCTTTCCCGAATAAAACGGAATAATTTAGTATGTGTATCCATGTACTAACTACGTCGAAGTTGTCATTGAATCTACTATCGCCAGTATTACTATCGGGCCACAGTCTGTTGCTAACTCATTGTTTTGTGTGAGCAACAAAGTATTAAAGTTGATATAAAAAATATCGTGGGTTCGAATCTCAGAATTTCTCTCTCTCTCTCAACTAAAGATGTTATCTTCGGCTGCTATTTGAACAATTCAAACACATTTTTTCAAGGTCGTATAAATGAAACATGTAATTCTAAAAATTTGAAATTGCACTGGTATATTATTGTTAAATTAAGTAAAGAGCGTCTCCTGGTTGTGCAACTGAAATTACTGATGGCTTCCGCGCCATCTATCGGGATAAAATCAACTAATCGTTGATTTCAAATACTCCAAAATATTTGCTTCTTGATTAATGCTATAATTTCATATAGTTTTGCCTTTTCCTTTAGTTTGTCTTTAAATACTCATTCTTTAATTTTTCAGGATGCCTTTGGGACCAGCAATTTTAGTCATTGAGGTATTTGGCCAATAAGCTGAAATAATAGTTGATGTTTGTTCTATTTATTTTCTCCTTTAGATCCCGTCAAAACAATATGCAACTCAAAATGGAACCCAAAGGAAAGGTTTATCATAGAGATGACAAATTTCGCTTTTATGTAATGGTGAATTTTATTGATGATAATAGTTTGAAGTTATTATATTGACATACCTATTTAGGTTTAAATATTCTCGTGAAATATTTAAATTTATATAGGAGGAGCCACTGTTAGGAACACAGAGAAAATCAATCAGTCAACTGACTATCATTAGGGCAGTCCATATAAAACGGTAAGTTGCTGCTTGCGAGTTGAATATTGGTTGTGATCGCGTGACAATGTTGTATAACCTTTATTTGATATAATAAACTTCAAAAATAGTTGGCAATTGAGTCATACATTCTTAAAAACATTTGTAATTCGGACACGAGAGAGTTTACATAACGACCCCTAAAAGTTTCAGGAATTCCAGAATATTTTCTGGGGAAATTTCCATGAAGATAGTTCTTTTTTATTACAAAATAAATCTTATTCTTACTTGATATATAGTTGAAATATTGGGTAAAATAATTAGGGAAATTTACCTTTCAGCATCTATATCGGGATTCAGACAACACTCGGATGATATTTTATACACAGTGTTATTGTTGGTAACCAAGTGTTATTGCCTCTTTCTCCTTTAAAGGTAAACGGATGAACGGAGATTTCTAAGACTCTTCCCTACCTTGCATTTTCTAGAACACCATTCGTCGGGTAGCAGCCTGCATCCAGGTCAGTGGGGCTCCAACGACAGATTAATTTTCTCAAAATATGTGATGCTCAAACTCTGGAATAAAACATTTGATTAGGTCTTAATTTTAATCGTTTTTTCTCTATATAAGTACATCCCCCATACACAATATTTGTCCCAATCTGACAACTATTTCTTTGAGCTTCGAATTTTATTATTGTTATAGAGTATATTATGATTAAAAGTACGCTTCATCTATATAACAACTCCCTCGTTACAGATGTGATGCATATTGAATATCAAATATATGGTATTGGGTTATTTCCGCAAAGGGAATCTAGCATTATTTAATAAATAAAAGTACTTAGCCTCTCTTGCTTCTTTCTTCTATAAAAATATTATTGTGATATCAGAATTACACATATTATCAAAATTTTGAAATCAACTCGGCATCAAATTCTAATTAAAGATCTCCAAAATCAATAGAATTAGCTTATTGGCAGCTAAATAAGCCAATTAATTATTGACAGGTATGGATTAAACTGCTATATTACTCTGTTATCAGATAAAATTCCGATTAGTATACGATAGATTCTAACTCGTTTTCATTTCTATTTTGGCAAAAGATAAACCTTCAGATTTTCACTCTTAATAGTGCAACATCTTTAAAAAATGATATCAGTTTGTAGAAAATTTATATTTTGAAAGATGAGTGGCTCGTTGAAAAAATCGAGAGTTCGAAAGCTTGCTTCATACCGAAATATAAAATGCTGTTACATACTATTTATATATATATTTTTTTTGAAAATAGAGCAATCCATAAATAAATCTTTAATTAAAAAGGCATATATTGGGTCGAAATATCATTGGTAAAATGAATTATATTTTGATCCAATATATGCATTTTTAATTAAATACTATTTATATTTTCTTCATTACCGCGTGTTTGAGAATATAGAAACAAAATCTTCGAAGATTCGCATCAATACGTCTTTCATGACAGATTCATGACCTGAGTTTGGGGATCAATGTTTTCAATCTATATATATAAATATTTTTAGAACACGGCGCACACACATTCAACACACACAATATTCAATGTTTACTGAGCGGTGTGGTGTTTCGCGACTTTAAATTTATAAATTACTTTGATATATACAATAAAATATCGTTAAATTTCTTTTAAGCTACCGGGGTAAAAGACCTAATTATGGGTAAAACCGAATTCTGGCTGTAATTGGCTGCTTATCATTTTAAATTATACACATGGGAATCCGCTTCCTTTAAAACCAATTATTGAACTTTTGAATAGGTAGTCCACTGACCTTTTGTGTGTGTGAATATGTATTAATGATATTAATAATTTTTACTCTCATGTGATTATATTATAAATATTTTAAAATACACGAAGAAATCACAATATCTCAACATTATCAAAACTTATTTTTCATTATCAAGTTTTAAGAAAGCACTAATGTCTTAAATTCTCAAACCAGAATGAAAGAAGATTGCAGGAATATAAGGAATAATAAGCCTAAATTGCCAATAGCCCAACACATAATAAAAGCTGGTCACATTTTAATCTGAAGAATTATATTAATGCCATTATCAAAATATAGTTTCGAAAACAAAAATACGATTTAGAACTATTTAGAAGTAATCGTATCATCTTAATACATGAGTTTATATAAACAGAAAAAAATTAACTTCTCCTTTCAGTTTATGCAAATTACAAGACAAAGTAATAGATCAGGGGTCGGCAACCTTTTGAGCTGGAAGAATAAAAATTACATTCTAAAAAAATTTCAAAGTTTTTAAAGAGCCACGGCATTTTTCTTCAAATTAAAGACACTTCGGCCAATAAATCTTTTTTATTGTCTCGACGTTTCGACAAAAATATTTTGTCCTCTTCAGGAGTGAACAAAAAATTAAAACATTTGGCAAAACGTTAAAAACAAGACGTTTTGTCTTGCCAACAATAAATAGTGCGCGCATAAATAAACCCAATATTTTACGAGTACTCTACACGCAACTTTATATCCCAAGAGTCGCATGTGGCACCGCAGGTTTCCGCGATCCCTATACTAGACAATTAAGGCATATTGAAACAAAAAGATAATATAAACAAAACGATAGACATAAAAATAAAAGTTAACATTTGAAATAAATTTATTATAAAAAATATTCAAAGCAAGTTTGATAGACTTGAATCCAGTGGCACGTAAGGGTCTTTTACATATCTCTATTTTTAAATGCTTATACTTGGAAGAAACGCCTATTGAAGAGCCTTTTTACTCAAAAACCTGTGAATACTAATAAATTGGCGAAAATAACCTTTGCGGAAAACTTAATTAATTATTTTAAAATATACATATGTTAACTTTTATATAAAAAAATAATTGTAGAACGAAAATTGCAATTTTACCGCAAATGTTTTTTTTGAACGAAAAATCGAAATTTATTTTAAGGAGAAATAGCGATTATTTCTAACCTTAGTGATGAAGTATGAAAGAATGAATTGTGAAGAGTATTGATAAACGGAAAAATAAAAGTGTCCAGGGATGGTAACCGAACTCACAATGTTCCGCTTACCGGGCAGATTCATGTCCACTAGGCTACCCTGGACATATTTTTCCGTTTGTAAATATTATATAAAGTAATATATAATACAATATAATGCGGCTTATGAATGTAGAACGAAAATTGCAATTTTACCGCGAGTGTTTAATTTGAACGAAAAATCGAAATTTATTTTAAGGAAAAATAGCCATTATTTCTAACCTTAGGGATGAAGGATGAAAAAAATTAATATTCACGCAGTGATGGTAAAGTGAAAAATATAACGCAAAATAGAGCAAAGGTAAGAAAGGGTTTTCGCTTTAGATATCTTCGATTGAATCCATCATATATGTAAAATATTGCCACTATGATATTTTTCTTAATAGGTTATATCTATGAGTACTCATATAATGTACCTTCATTCTAAAATTTATTTGATCTTTATTCATTTCCAACTCTGATGCATACGTTGTTTTTTGTTTGTTTTTTTGCCACTGTTAGTAAGAGCAAGCGGTGGTGAGGATAAACAAATTCCTCAGTGACGTCAAAGTTCACCTTCTGCTGTCTATTGGTCGGTAGGACGCATGCGCGAGTTCCAAACCAAGTATTTAAAAAAAAAATGGGGAGCGACATATTTTAAAGTTAAATTAAAATAAAACTGAGTTAAGCGGATTACACATATTTAATACTACGCCATTAGCCCGTTCTGCATACGGGTCTATAATGATAGCCAGTTCTAAGCCTTATTAAATTTTTATCTTGATAAAAGCTAAAAATAAAGTAAGAGACGATATTTTTTACTAATAGATGCTTAACTCTACTAAATGGAAATAAATGGAAAAATTGATTTCGAAGATATATTGTTTCATATAATTCATTTATCTATTTAATCTATGATAATATCAGCCATATCTTAAGCCCTTAATTTTGTATAGATAATCAAGAGCGTTTTGAAATAAAATTGTTTTTTTCCTTATCCCTAGAACACATGATACAGGCCATGATAATCATGGAGGGTAGAAGTAGGCGACTGCTTTTACTGTAAGTGCACCACATTTCTACACAATAGAAAAGCAGTTCGACTTTGCACTTAAAATGTGCCAGAGCCCCGCTTGGTTACTTGTACTCGCTGGTGGGGTTGGACTTTTACAATAATCGGGTGCCATTGGAGCATTTTTTTTTAAACATAAAAAAGTGCCAATGCGGGAATCGAACCCGGGTCGAAGCGGTCGAAAACCAACGGTGTAGACCATCCTTCCACCGACCCCTCAATAAAATTGTGACTATTTCAGCATTTCCTATTCGTATTCAGTTTTTTGGAACAGTTTTAATTGGTCATATTTTAGATGATAGAGCCATTTGATTAAAATGTATAAAATCACTCAATGTGCGCATAGGGGCTTATATAAGAAAAAAATGACTCAATTTTTGAAGACCTCTAAATATTTATTTGATGTATTTATTTTTTATACGTAAATTTGTGAATATTTAATTCTAAGTTTTAATTTGTAGTTGTTTTGTTTGTGTTTCCACTGTAATAGGCGCATTTACTTCAATATCCCGCCTGTGTGTGCGTGTGGTTGATTGATAAAAAAATAAGTAAAATGAATACAAATTTAGATGAAATAATAAATATATATATTAATTGAAAAAGCCCTGTACGATTTATGAGTAAATAAAACAAAGTATCAAGGGCTGCGTTTCTTTATTAAAACAAATATATACGAGCTTTCGGGCACATACGCCCTTCTACAGGAATTAATAAAACAGTAATCCAACTAGTTTGAAATAAGATTTGTTTATAAATTTAACGTGCATATCCACGATACACGTGCATTTCAACTTGCAAGGTATCCCATCAGACATGTGATATCTTATACTGTGATTGAATTATTTTTATCTTATTTTATTTAAGTCTATTGAATTATATGCTTCTGGTATTAAATGAACCTAAAGTACATTATAACAATATTAATAATAAATTTCAAAGATTAATAATTGAAGCAATAGTGTCCAAACAATATAGCAGTATAAATAGCAGAATTGATTTACCAGAAGCATATAATTCAATAGACTTAAATAAAATAAGATAAAAATAATTCAATCGTAGTATAAGATATCACATGTCTGATGGGATACCTTGCAAGTTGAAATGCACGTGTATCGTGGATATGCACGTTAAATTTATAAACAAATCTTATTTCAAACTAGTTGGATTACTGTTTTATTAATTCCTGTAGAAGGGCGTATGTGCCCGAAAGCTCGTATATATTTGTTTTAATAAAGAAACGCAGCCCTTGATACTTTGTTTTATTTACTCATATATATTAATATTTGTGAAAAAAATCGTGGTTACCTTTTCTTGATTTATCAAGAAAATGGGTTGTGCAAATATCAAGGAACAGGTTAAATCAACGTTTAGTTGATTTCTGTTCCTTCAGATAGCACTATACCATCTAAAGGTTTATGTGAACGTGGTCAGAATATGACCTTTTTGATTTAAATATAAATATATGTTTTTAATATATAATTTTTAGTTGGTAGTTTGTTCGGAAAAGAAATGGATACATCAACCAATTTTTATTCATAATTACTTCACACCAAATACATATATAAATATGCATTATTTTAATTTAAACAGAATACTTAATTACAACATATAAATTAATATTTATCTTGATTTTCCAGTTTTTAAATTATATTTACAAGGAAGTTCAAGATAGAAAACTGTAATTTTGGATTCCCAAATTCCTTCTTTTAGGTAACGAACAAATACTAAAAATAATCAAGTATTTACTTTAGTTCTTAACGTGCATTACAGACAGACATTGTATTTATATAAAGGATATATTTCGAAGAATATTATATGTATAACAATCATATATATATATTACAAGTCTGCGTAATATGTTTCAAAACTAATATTCAAGCCATCATATGAAAGTTATAGACGATCATTTGAATCACTGTGAAAATCCAACTTTAATTTGGGAGGACGCCCAGGAAGAAGGACAATTAAGAGGAAGTCGTAATTTGAAGTTCCCGCGTGAAGGCATCTCTGGCATCCACAATAGGCTCAGCTCTCAACTATTCAGATGCCTCAACTTTGGAATTGGCAGCAATGGACAAGTCTGGCCCTTGAGATAAAACCTCTGCCAATTTTCAAACTTCCCTCATCCCTCATTTCGAGAAATCTTTCTTATAACGCACCAATGGTTCAATGAATCTAGCTCCAACGAAAAAATGTTTCTACATATCTCCTTACATTAAAATATCTGATAAATCATTAATGAAACTCTATCTACTTATTAGAGGTGCGCTTAAAATCCATTTTGACAATAATTATTGTGAATTTCTCTCTCTAAATAATTTTGTTTCAAAATAGAACAATATATTTTATCGATATAATATGTAATTATGTAATTTTTGAATAGCATGACTTCAATAATTATTTTATTGATGTGTTTATAATTCCATTGAAGAGAAAAACAATTTTGCATTTAATAAAAAAAGAGTGAAAAGAAATATTGAAAAAAATAATTCTCAAATATACAAGCATGAGGCAACATTCAATTGAAATGGGAAATATCTGGATCATTAAGGTATTCATAATATTTGCAAACCTTTTATATTTGATATGTTGATATTTTCATTCAATAAATCATTTAATAATAACTCTAAAAAGAAGATATATTTTGAAAAGAATAATTTGATACACTTAGCGTGACAGAAAAAAATAATAATGAGCTCAAGGGTAGAATAAATAAATCTTTCGAACAGCTAGATAAAGCAACGAACAATTAGGTTTTTTTTCACTACAGAAGACATCTATATACTTGTGGAAATATTTTCTGATTACTAGGATCAATCAAAGGGCATGTTAGTCGCTGTCCTGAGATTTGGATTTCCATTTCTAGTCAACCATTTGCCAGATTTAGTCTTCTGAAGGCATCGGTGGCAGTGCCCACAAGGGACGACCAATCACGTCCTAGATGTTTATGTCGATAAGAAACCAAGAGAAACCAGTGACAAGAGGAGCCCCTGTGCACCTTGCAAAGAATAAATTATACAGCGTGATCTATATGCACTCAGACCGGGAAATGGCTATGCACATCTACCGAGGCAGGTCTGTCGTCTACTGCTGTCGACCGGTCATAGTTTTCAAAACCTTTTGGCGCGTTTTTGCCTGGTATGGTGTTCCAAAGATGCCGACAGTATGAACCAGTCACACAACTGTCACAGTCAGTTCAAGGTCATCGGCTTCGGACATCTATACATGGTGACCGTTATTGCTGAAACAGTAGTCATGAAATTCTCTTAGAATACAACTCTGTGCTATAGCGTTCTCTCCCCGTGGTTGCTTCCCGACACCATTTCAATCGTAAATGCTCAGTCATTGGCAGTTTTCTTCCAGATGATAGCATGGCAGCTTTTGAGTCATTAAATGCAGACCATATGAGCAGACTTAATATTATTAGTGGTTTAATAATTTGGATTGACAAAATGGACGTCAGGGTCACAACTGATAAACTCAAACTATCCAGAAATCTGTTTTATGCTCACATCTGCCATTATATTTTGTTGTCTTTAAAAAAAGAGAAGTTGCGTATATTTTGATGTATTTTAATTTCAATTGATATTTCGGTGAGAAGAAATAGTTTATATTCTATAACAGAGCCCTCACACTAAATATACCAATATATTGTCATTTGAACTGCTGATGGTAAAACTTAACATTTATTTTCAAAGGCGTGATATAGCGGATATAGTAATGTACGGAAAAGGGACCGGATGTGATAAATGAAGAATACACAATTTCTGGGGGAACATGTGACGTGTTTTTTTTTTTTATTTCCACCGCCGAGAAAACTTGTCTTGAGGTCTGTTTGACTTTATATAACACCACAGAATTATGAATATTCCTTTTAATGGAAGACCATATTTATGGTGCTATTTACCATACACCCTCACATACATGTGAGTTTGTGCTTTATTATTTGTTTTCATAATATATTTTGAGTATACACCTTTTGAGGCACTCGACCTTTTGAATATGAATATTCTTGCTGATTTGTATTAACTATTAACTGGAATTTATTGCTTACATAAATTATATATAATGAACGCACGGCGCGCTATTTAATAATAAATTATATATATATACTAGCCGAATGACCCGGGCAACGCCCGGGTTTTACCCGATTAAATGTTTTTATTCAAATACTATTCGTTACAATTATAAATTGGCGCCGTGGATGTCACTCTTGTGAAACGTCCCGCTCCAAACTTTGTGTCTGAGAAGCGATATTTTTATAGAAAGATGATCTAGCTTTTGTTTTCTGCTCGAATGAATGTTTTTCTGTTAGAATTTTGTTCCTGCGTACAAAATAATGAACTGGTTTCACCCGTGGTCTCTGCTTTTTGGAATTTTTCCCGATATAATTTTGTATCTGATAATCAAACATGATACAGCAATATCATCATCATAATTTTCTGAATAAAAATATATAGTTTTAATAATTAATCTATATATTTTTTAAAATAGCCTATCGTCTTCCCCGTATTTTTTTACCTATGTATGGAAATTTTGGTTTGAATTAGTGAACTACTGCGAATTTGTATACCGAACATACAGACAGACATACAAACATTCATTTTTATATATAGAGAGATGAGGTATATATAAAATTAATTAATGAATCTTTTCATGGGTATTTCAATACAATTAAATCTGCAATTATAAATGCAAATGTCATTATCGTTTTAAATGCCTGAAATAGAATTGATGCGCATATAAACATCGACCCTTATACTTTCTAATAAATATTGCCATCATACGATAGCTTTTCTATAAAAAATATAAATATTTATATTTTTATAAATATTTATATTAATTAATAATTAAAAATAAGATTAAAATATTGATTCAGAAAATCTAATAAAAACATCAAACAATGTTACTAAATTGTGGAGAAATAAACACATCAATTTTGTGAAAATAATTATCTTTAATCCCTTCCATTCTTGTTCACTAATTACCTGTTGAAGAACACTTAGAAAGGCGGTGAGAGGGTCCCTAGTGATTAAGTTCAAAGGGTCATTAGAGTAAAGAAAAACGGATGTTTATTGCAAGAGGACAATCATGGAAAAGCGCCAGCTAATTTGAAAGGTGTTTCTCTATTGTTGCCTTTACGCTGAATGCGCACACTTGCAGAACACTTAAATTTTGAAGTGATCTGAATCATCTGCTGGTCATTTTTCTTGACTCATTTTTGTGAATTTATTTGAAGTCGCACTTTAATAGAGTTATTACTTCATATTAGACGCGTTTCTAAGAAAGGAAAATTTGATATTTTTGTATTAGTTTAGTAAGGATATTAATTGTCTCATTTTATTACAATCGTTAGAATTTAATAAATATAAATATATCAATCCATTATTATTAACTATAACAAATATTGAAATTCATCATTAGGTTTATATATCTAAAGCGAGGATACACTTGAATGGCGGATTATATCTATAAAAAGTAGAATAGATATTTTACACTTTGAAATTATTTTACATCGAATTTTTTAATTAAACTTTCACAACGATTTCAACCAAATATTTCTGAAAGATCATATTTCTAAGTGTGTAGTATGTTTTTACTGGAAATTATTATTTTCTTTTATGAATAAAGATAACTATTCATTAGCTGAATAAAATTTACTGGAATTTCTTTTTATAAATTTCATAAAAGGTTTTACTATAGAGAAAATTCCTGGTAATTTTTATTGAGGCTATACATACACAAGAAGATTGAAAATATTTCAAGACATTTTATACTCTTCCCTTACCCTTAAATTCAATATTTTTCTATAGAAACTCCTTTTATTTTATAAAAAAATATATTAATATACTTTTTCAATTAAGAAAAATATATTTCTTAACTAGCCGAGTGACCCGGGCAACGCCCCGGGTTTACTCGAAGGGCCCGCAGGTGAGAAACTATAGGCATTGGTTCCTATGCCTAAAAAATTATTTAAAATGAAAAAAGAAGAAAAATACTAACAAATCAGAAAATAAAAGTGCAAACAACACATCTACACTACTTCAAGAACATGAGAGCACATGCACTGTGTAACCATACGTGTACCATTCTTAAAGACCCTGCTTAGGATTAAAATATCTCCTAAGCATAACAATACAACCAACTCATGTTTGCTAAGCAATTTCAGGAAAGAAACTATAGGCATTAGTTGAAGAGTTTAAATAAATATATTTAGAGTGAAAAAATGACACAAATCAGCAAATAAAATTGCAAAAAATGCTACTATATCGCAGATAAGACAACATATAAAAGGAATGAAAATATTTAAAGGACCTCATTAAAACTACATTTCTAGTATATATATATATATATTTTATTTCCAAAATATTTATTTAGACTTTCACCAATGCCTTTAGGATCTTTGCGATGGAACACGTATGGTGTTTCAGCGCATGTGCTCTCATGTCCTTGAAGCACATATACTGACAGTGCCCAAAGTTGAACACACTGTATAGTGTCTGAAATATCTTTGGCCCCTTCGGATACCAACCTTCGCTTCATTCTAGAGAGGCGTTAGTTTTCACTAAGGTTGGCTTTTGCTATGACTATAAATAAGGCTCAAGGACAAACCTTGGCTACAAGAGCCTGTGTTTACGCACGGACAACTTTAAGTGGCTTTTTCAAGTGTGCGAACATTGGATAGCATACATGTAAAGATGACCCATATCTTTTGGTCCTTCAGATTTCAGACTTCCATTCATTCTGAATATTTGGGTTCTTCCTACAAGAGCCTGTGTTTAATTTTAAAGTGGCTGCCTTCGCCTCTGTAATACCTTTTTACCGGTAAAGTTGTATTTAAACAACAATCAACCTTGAAAATTTGATTTTTAAAATGGTCGAATTATCGAAAGTGTCGAATTATCGAAAGTGTCGAAGTATCGATAGTGTCGAATTATCGATAGTGTCGAATTGCAGTTTGTTTATTTATTTTTTAATAAGGTCCTCTTATCTTATCTGCAATATAGTTGTATTGTTCGAAGCACATATACTGACAGTGCCCAAAGTTGAACACACTGTATAGTGTCTGAAATATCTTTGGCCCCTTCGGATACCAACCTTCGCTTCATTCTAGAGAGGCGTTAGTTTTCACTAAGGTTGGCTTTTGCTATGACTATAAATAAGGCTCAAGGACAAACCTTGGCTACAAGAGCCTGTGTTTACGCACGGACAACTTTAAGTGGCTTTTTCAAGTGTGCGAACATTGGATAGCATACATGTAAAGATGACCCATATCTTTTGGTCCTTCAGATTTCAGACTTCCATTCATTCTGAATATTTGGGTTCTTCCTACAAGAGCCTGTGTTTAATTTTAAAGTGGCTGCCTTCGCCTCTGTAATACCTTTTTACCGGTAAAGTTGTATTTAAACAACAATCAACCTTGAAAATTTGATTTTTAAAATGGTCGAATTATCGAAAGTGTCGAATTATCGATAGTGTCGAATTATCGATAGTGTCGAATTGCAGTTTGTTTATTTATTTTTTAATAAGGTCCTCTTATCTTATCTGCAATATAGTTGTATTGTTCGAAATTTTATTTTCTAATTTGTCAATTTTTTTCTTTTTTTTTTCACTCTAATAATATTTATTTAAATCTGATAATTTTTATTTAATGCAATTTATTTAATAATTTATTTAATCCAATGTCTATAGTTTCTTCCCTGAAATTGTTTACCAAACATGAGTCAGTGTTTCCTCAGTGTTAACAGTTGGAGTGTTAGAATGCGGAGAAGCAAAATAACTCCCTACTGAATTTCTCAATAGTCTTACTCCCAGAGGAATGCATCCACACCAGTTAAACTCTAGGTTGGTGCTATTGTTATGCTTCTGAGAAGTTTTAATCCTAAGCAGGGTCTTTGAAAATGGTACACGTGTGGTGATACTGTGCATGTGCCCTCATGTCCTTAAAGTAGTGTAGTTCTGTTGTTTGCACTTTCATTTTCTGATTTGTTAAAATTTTTCTTCTATAGTTTCTCACCTGCGTGTCCTTCGGGTAAACCTGGGTCGTTGCCCGGGTCACTCGGCTATTTATATGTATATAAAAAAGCAAAGCCCAATTCTAAACCCAAATATTTTTTTATGAGAAGAACATCAACATATTGCATGATTACGGCAGTCCATAGCTTCCCTGACAAAAATTCACCAAGAAAGTTAAATATTCCAAAATTTTTCTGTGTGTAAATTGCTAAATATGTAAAAAAACATGTATACAAAAAAGCAAAGCCCAATTCCAAACCTAAATATTTTTTTTATGAGAAGAACATCAACATAATGCATGATTACGGCAGTCCATAGCTTCCCTGACAAAAATTCACCAAAAAAGTTAAATATTCCAAAATATTTCTGTGTATATATTGCTAAATGTGTAAATAACATGTATATAAAAAAGCAAAGCTTAATTTTAAATTTCATTATCCTTTTCACAGGAAAAGCATCAAAATACTGCATAAGTACGGCACTTTTGCAGCCCCCCTGACAAAAATTCACTAAAAGAGTTAATATTCAAAAAAATATTTTGGTATATATATTGCTAAATGTGTAACAAATATGTATATAAAAAAGCAAAGCTTAATTCTAAGTTTTAATATTTTTTTATAAGAAAAGCTACAAAAGCAAATAGGGAGAAGTGGGGCCATTTAGCCATTTTCAAAATTTGATTATGATAGAGTAAATAAATGAATAAATAAGGACAGATATAAAGAGAAAGTATTGCTAAATGTGTAACAAACATGTATATAAAAAAGCAATGCTTAATTCTAAGTTTTAATATTTTTTTTTTAAATAAAAGCTACAAAAGCAAATAGGGAGAAGTGGGGCCATTTAGCCATTTTCAAAATTTGATTGTGAAAGAGTAAATAAATGAATAAATAAGGACAAATATAAAGAGAAAGTATTGCTAAATGTGTAACAAACATGTCTATAAAAAAGCAATGCCTAATTCTAAGTTTTAATTTTTTTTTATAAGCTACAAAAGCAAATAGGGAGAAGTGGGGCCATTTAGCCATTTTCAAAATCTGATTGTGAAAGAGTAAAAAAATGAGTAAATAAGAGCAAATATAAAGAAAAAGTATTGCTAAATGTGTAATAAACATGTATATAAAAAAGCAAAGCTTAATTCTAAGTTTTAATATAAAGAAGAAATAAGACACAAAAATGGAGCTAAATTCAAATGAAAAACTATAACAAATTAATAAAAAAAAAAAGACCTAATCCAAATGTCACCATCATCAGACAAAAGAAAAAATGAGATTTTATTCTTTAGTTCATTTATTCTTTTGTCTGATGCTGTTGCTGAAACGTCACACACTATTAAATTATTTGGATTAGGTCTTATTAATGAGAAAAAAAAAGATGCCAAAGAAGAGATGAAAAGATGCCAAAAAAGATAACCAGATACAAAATTTGTTATAAATTCAAATGAAAAACTATAACAAACACTTATAAAAGATAATTATTATAGAATAAAAGTAATAATGCAATCTACAATTCGAAAAATTTATATATTTAAATGAAAAACTATAACAAAGTACTTACAAATTATAATCATAATCAAGAAATATATATTATTTCAAAACACATTTTTACGCATTTCAAAACAAATGAATTGATGATGATAAATGCAAAAAATCTACGATTGTAAAATAGATTAAATTAAAAAATAAAAATAACTGTTAACATTAGGAAAATAAAAACAGGCCTATCATACGAAGAAAAAAATAACGAAAATTTTGGTATATAGATTGTTATGTGTAGTTCAGAATCTTCGGAGGAGATAGCTCAGGACTTTACAATGGAAAACTCTGTTACGGTATTATCTATATAGATTGTGCAGCTCAGCGTTGATGATGTGTGGTTTGCGAATTTTATATTTAGTCGCTGATGTACAGACTGTGCTAAGCCAACGGACCATCAACCTTGAACACATACGTGATAAAATTTTCTTGATTAATCAAGAAACGTTATTTTGCCAATATTCTGTAATTAAAAAAAAACACAGATTTTATTTTATTGTTTTATATACCGATAGGTGACGCAAGAAACCAGCGACATTCCGTCTAACATAAGAAGCAGCTATCTAATTATTTTTACCTTATCTTGTATATTTCCTTTTGCTCTACCTTTCAATTAATTGTTAATCTAAATCATGTTCAATATCAAATTCCCCAAATACCCATAAATAATGCATGATTGTGCGTATGTATTGGCAATGGATAGAACAATTCTACTTTGTTTCTTATCACGTGGTGTAATTTTAGGTATTTCATGTCAAATAGGTTCTGCACAACATGGGTATATGTATATATAATTATAATAATTTAAATTTACATTTATGTGCATTTTAGTATGATCATTCTGTTTTTAAAAAATAATCAAGACTAGAAATATAAAGTAGGTTCTATGATAAATTTAAATTAATGTTAAATAATTATTAATACAAATGGCGCGTAATTTTCTTATTATCAATTGAAGCTTCCAACAGGTGTTTATAAAATGAATTGTTCGCGGAAGACAGATGATTTCTCGATGCATGTAAATATTGGGAAAATGTATATGTTCCTACTGAGAGAGAGAAATCAAGGTTTATATCAATAGGTTCTTTAAATACATATTCCAAAATTCTTTCTGAGGTACCGAATAAATAACAGAAAAGTCGAAAACTGACGAAGTTGCTTGAAGGTTTCACCACTGAAAAACTAGGTCTTCCCAATTATATATGCAACACAGAAAGGACAAGAATAGGTGAATTTTATTTTTGTATTTAATGAATATTTGTATAAAAGGAATATTTGAGCTAAGTAGTCAATTTTTTAATTGTTTATAGGATCCAATAATTCTCAGAAAAGGAGGAATGTGATTGGGCTGTATAGTGTGCGGCCATATGATGTGCAGAACTCTGCCAATCCTAATTTAACTATCGATTAATATCTCCATCCCTCCTGGCGCTCTCCCAAGTGGAACAATAGCTCATTGGTAGGAAAACAATTTAAAGCGCTCCGCTGTCGCCAAATCTTTCGTTTAACCCTAAGAGCGACTTGATCCCCTACTTTAGGAGTTGGGTTGCAGTTTTATTTCTTTACTTTGTCAGGCCTAAAACTTTTGAATTCCCCTTTAATTTCTGGATTCTAAAATAAAACAATCAACTAGAACAATAATCCGTAATTTAATTTCATTATATGTATTGTGGTAAGACTGTTTCAACATAATTGAAACAGAGTGATCAATTCTCGGCAATAATATAAACGTATTCCAGATTTTGAAAGGTTTGTCTTATAAATACCGACACTTTGACTCTGTTTCACACACATCAAAATAAATATATAGTACTGAATATATAGAGTAACATAGTTGAATATAATAATCTGTTCTCGATTTAAAATCATTTAAACCTAAGGAGATGAGTTTACTAAATTTTCTACTATTTATTTTATATTATTTTGATGTTATAGTGCTGTTGACTTGCTACACTGGTGTTATTATTTACAAGGGTTACTCTTTATTGTGATAAAATTGTAAATTTAAATCATTGTAATTATATATAAAAAATGTTCCTTCCTTTCTATATAAATAGGACGTCTGTATTTAAAGATGAGGTTACTTTAATTCGGAATTCGCTATGAACTAAGATTGATATTTGAAATGAATGTTTATGATATTAAAAGAATAAGAAATCCAAACATAAAGAAATATCTATCTCCAACTGTTGTTTCTCGGGTTGTAAGCCAGAAATATCAAATTTATAGTTATCTTCAACCTACGGCATGAGTGAACTATTCTACGAAATATCTGGAGGAATCGGATCCTTGGTTCAATTCAAAATCCATCCAAATGTACAATGATGATGTTCCATGTTCAAATTGATGTTGCTTGAGAGAGAAATACTGGAAGCCATGTTTATTATTAAAAGGCTACCGCGGATATATAGATAAAATTAATCAAATTTACTCTAGTTATATTATTCTCACCGAAACATTGTGAAAATAAATAATTCTAACCCCTGAGGTATGTTTTAAAATACTAAATACAAAATAATTTGAATTTATAATTTATCAACTTCAACAACAGTTCTTCAAAAACGTTTTTATGCTGTATATGTGCAGGATTGTTTGTTTTTTCTTCTATATCTCATAAATAAATATATAAATTTATTTATATAAGTATAAATATATAAAAATAAAAAAGATATACATATATCGCTCAATTAAAAAGAATAAATAAAACAAAAAAATTATATTTCTAGAGAATTATAATATCCCATATATATATTATGAAAATTTTAAGATTAATAATTTTTATAATTTAATTTAAATGTGTGAGGTTTGTTTTTTATTTTTTTTGTAATAAATAATTAGTTAGATTATATTTAAGAAAAAAAAAGTAACACCAGCAAACACCAGTTTACTTTTCCTCTATCTTCCAAATATAAAAAATTACTCTTAATATATATATATATATGTTATAAAAATAAAAATGATTTTCTGCTTGATTTTTGATGATCTTGAGGATTATGCTCTGGTAAAGTAGTCGTGGGAATAATAAAAGAGTTTTGATCATTGATTTCTTTAATTGAACTTAAGAATTATATAAAAAACATAATTTGGTAAAAGTACTACCTGACTTAAGGCGAGTAGAACAAGGAAAACAAAAGATTATTTACATAATGTACAAAAGTTTTGAGCAGGCCGTCGGGAAAGAACAACAACGAGTTTTTATAGGGGAAGCATGACCTCTGGCGGTCGATTTAACATAATATTTGGATCTATGAAATATAATTTTAAATAGAATAATATTTTAATATAACATATATTTTTTCTTTAATAATTTATACTAAAAAAAGGAATGCACAAGTAACAAATTTGGATAAAAATTCAAAATGTCAACCTATATATAGTATATTGCTAAAATAAAGCGTTCACATGATCCAGAAAATGGTCTAATAAAATAGCAGACGATCTTATTATCAGAGGTAAAATATCAAAAGATCGGTGGAATTGTCGTCCTCCTCATAAATTGTTGACGCCGCCAGGATGTCTGGCGAATCCCACCAAATCTTTACAAACTACACTTTACCTCCTTTATTTCCTCCTCCTATATTAAGCGAAATAAATTTGCGGAATTTAAGATAGCTTTTGCGAAAGTAAATTTTCCTTCTAAGTGGAAATTTAACTTCCGCTTTTTCTCTAATGGCCATTCAGGACATTATCTCTAGAACATTTATACGCCGCCTTGTAGAAATGTTATTCGGGATAAACTATTACTGTCTCTCTCTCGACTCTTTTTTTATTCCCTTTCAGAACATGGACATAATGAAATATTTAGCTTCAATATTTGTTAAAGGAAATATAAAGATTTCTGGCTATAAATATAAGATGTTTCTTTATTATCTTTTTATAAGATTTACACATTTCGAACATTTATAAAAAATGTAAGATCTTTCTCTATTTACATAAATGGAAATAAATTCGTCAATTTGACACGACACGAACATAGATGCCTAAGTACCTTTCAATCAATCAAGCTTGAACAATTAATTTAACTTGAGAGATAATTTGGAATTTGTGAAAAATATCACCTTTTTTGTAAAAATAAATCCGCACAAAATTTGAAATTCTAGTATGCGTTTATAATTATTATCATTAAAATTCTCTAATTATAATTAGAAGTAACGATATAAAATCTCTTTATATTTAAACATCAAATTTTGGCATATAATATGTAAATAGATGTATTCATTATATATGAGGTAATTTTGTTGAAGGTTTTATTAAAACTCAGAATATAAATATGATACTGTTTCT
Source organism: Cordylochernes scorpioides (assembly GCA_030710605.1). NCBI lineage: Eukaryota > Metazoa > Arthropoda > Arachnida > Pseudoscorpiones > Chernetidae > Cordylochernes > Cordylochernes scorpioides. The sequence goes on from CP092886.1 coordinate 137,609,787, forward strand.
TTTTTAAAATACGATTTTAAAAATAATTCTGGAAGTTTTCAAAAATAATTTGGTTTATTTTTAGGAGACCATGTAGATATATTGAAGTAAATAGACTTGTGGAGTACATATTTATACATATAGAAGACAGCTTCCTTGTAATACGACAGCCATGTTGATTAATTTTAAATATTAAAACACCTATTTTATCCATCATCTATTATGTTCTATTTTACGACACTTCTTTTACGAATAACCCGACATCTTAATGTATCTATGAAATAGATTTCGCCACTCTCTTATTAAAATAGACACTGAAACTAAGCGCCATTTTCGTTAGTTTGCGGAGACGGGGTCAATAGATAGTGCATATAGTTTTAAACTTCATTTTGACAAGAGAGGAGATTTTTAGATATCAAATTCCTGCCAGGAAATTCCCATCTTTATTTTCCCATTGACTTGGATTATTCACTCTACCAGCTAAGCACCTCTTTGGAAGATTGTAAATATATCATTTGATCCCTTTTGGATCCAATGGAATATAGCCCGCTCTTAATAGACGAGGGCCATTAGCCCGAAACCATGGTCTACAGGTGGAGCTTCTCGGTTTACCATATCTGGTGTTGTGGCTTTGTCACCGACCGATATAATTTATATGTAAACCTTATATATATTATATTACGCAAACCCCAAAGGCGAATCATTCAGTGATTTAACAGAAAGTCTATAAATAAAGTAGGTTTAATATCTGTTGCCTGAACAATCCGTTCAATAATTTCCATTGTTATAAATGTGTGTAGCATGCCTAGGAATTTGTCTTGTTAAAGAAATAACGCTAGATATTTTAAACAGTGTTTCGATATTTCTTTTGGTCTAAAATTATTCAATAAGTTACATTATATTTACAATTACTTGAAACTTAGAGGAATTTTAGCTTCCAGTTTGAAAGGTTAAATATCAACAATCATTAATTTGTCTAAATTTCTTCTTCAAATTCCTCTATCTAGTCAAATCAATTTTTTATTAAATGTGTTTCTATCCTTTGTACGTTCAACTAGATCAAGCCATAAATCGTCCAGAATAGTAGCGACTTTCAATTTGATGTTTCTCAGATTTCGCTTTTAGAGAAAGTGAGAATTAATATCCCTTTCTCTGCAATATTTTATTATCAAGTATACAAGAGAGAGATTTCCATACCACATATCTCCTGTAGAAGGGCTTTCTTGCCTGAGAGCTAGAGATATTTATAAATACATGATTTGTAAAAAAAAAAATTCCCTAGAGGCCTAATGTTTGTATTTTAATATAATATTTCTATTTGGAAACTTTTAAAACAATACAATTATAAGGCTAGTAAGAAACATTCCAGCTCTATTTTATAAAGATCCAGCTTTGCAGCAATTTTCTGTATGACTATAGACTCGATTTATTTTAGTATCCATTAAGAGCGTTTGTGATAGAATCAGCTTGTCTGTCTTATCTTTGATGTTCTACGGCTTCTAGATATTCCGATATTTGCAGGAAAATAAATTCAGGAACAACTAAGATAATGTCCGTCTTTTCTAAGCTCTGTGTGTTATACGACATCCATTCTATTGTTAGGTTTATTATATCCTTCTATTTGCGCCTGATCTTTTCTTTTTTCAATTGTTTTATATTAGGAAAATATATAGAGGCTTAAATGAAGAACATTTTTATTAGTTTCAAATATATATCAAAAGTGAAAACGCTATACAACAAAGGTTCATAGAAAAATATATTTTTGAGTTTTACAAATATTCAATTTCTGAAAACTTAAGAAAGTCTGTTTTGAAAGAAATATGGCTTAATATTTGATAAATGATATTATGTTTGTATTTCTAAATTAAAATTTTGTCTGCGAATATTTTGTGGGTTGCTGTGTACAATATATTATTCAACATCACAATAGGAAGGGGTGTGTGTGCGAAAATATTTTATTTTATTAATTTAATACAAATTCATTTTCCTATTTTAATATTAAAAATGCACTCATGGGCAAAAATTAAGGAAGTCGTACCTTTTAGAATGTATATCGAGATTCAGATAATAACTCTGAGGAATATTTGATATATAGTGATCTTTATTGAAGATACTTGAGAAAAAACCAGGTGGGAACAGAATTGTATCTGTCTCCTCAAAAAAAAAAACAGACCGCGATACCAAATACTTCCTATGTTCATAAATGTGTATCTTTTCTGAAATATAATGAATATATATAAATTTACTTTCATGTTTTTACAAAGGATTTCAATTTGAATATAGTATTCATTATCAAAATTTATCACCAGGCTCTCTCTTTCATATCGATATATTAAATAATGTGCTAGCTATAAGCATAGTGTTACGTCGACGTCCGACGGTGGCTAAAACCGTCCACCACCTGTAGACCGGGGGGCGGACGGACCAATCAGGAAGAAAGAGGCCCAACTGGACAATAAAGGTTTGCTCTTTTTTGTTTACGAATAGTTAAATGATCCTTAGAAGTTAGAAGTTAGAGTTAGAACACCACTACGAGCTTTTATCAGTTCAGGACGGCTTTGGTTTCATGCGGTCCACAAGAAATCCGTTAATTCTTAAATTTCTATCGACAAACTTTTATATATGTTTTGGCCGTAAAAGTGGCCCAGATATCTTGATATCGGAACACCTGTTTGGTAGATACAGAAAATGTACCAATTTTCTTTAGGTTCAAGCGAAACCAACACTACAAATTGTATTGAGAGAATCATATCTCCGAAAAATAATCTCCAGGTCGCATAATGAATTTGCCAAAGCTTTGTACCGACCATACTCTGCTAGATTTAGAGACGGTCAAAAGATGAGTCATAACCGTTGCCTCTATATTGATGTGTTATTTAACTAATTTATAATATATCACGTATTTTCGAATATAAACATTGAATATTCTATACATGTGTATTCTGTTTTGTTTTTATATATGTACTGTTAATATTCTCATAAATAATCCAATTTTGAAGATTTATTTACAAAAATATACCTTCAATACCTAGAAATTCGATTGGACGAGAGATAATTCTTCTATAAAATTATCTTCAAACTCTAAAAGCTCTAAGATATTTCATATTTAAAAAGGATCGGGATAATAATACCAAGGTTATTGTTTTCCATGATTGATTCTGTGCAAATAGATTTGTCTAAACCCCTTCATATATATGTTATATTAAGATATTATTTAAAATGTTATATTGAAATATTATTTAAAATGTTATATTAAAATATTTTATTTAAAAAAAATTATAATTTCATGGATATAAATACTCATTGTTGTTGTTCCCCGTTGGCCGGCCAAAACATTTGTACATTATGTAAATAAGCTTTTCTTTTTTTATTCTTACGCCTTAAGCCAGGCAGTACTTTTACAAAATTATGTTTTTCATATGTAATTCATTCCTCAGCTCAATAAAGAAATCTCTAATCAAGACTTTATATTTTCAAGATTATAATCTCTTCCACGACTGCATAACCAATACCATATAGTACTAAGGAGAACCAGCAAATAACTCCATAGCATAATCTTCAAGATGATCAAAATACAAGCAAGAATATCTTTTTTCTTTATATAAGATATATAAATAAACAAATAATCCAGCCTCGTCAGGTTATTACCAAGTTACACCTAAACAATATACTTTAGACAAGTTTATTATTATTTCTATTATTAGCAGTAGTAATAATGACGTTAGGAATTTTAATGACCCTTTCCAAAATCCCAGTATATATATAAAGAATCCCATTATCGGACTAATTGGCATATTCCGAGTTTGAAACTATGAAACTTTGACCTAAATCTCCCTCCTAACAAAGTTTCAACGGAATAGGTTAAATATTATGGAAACATATATGCGGCATAAACATTCTCAGACAGCTAATCATTTTAATGAGAGAATAATCATATATATATATATATATATATATATATATTAAGAAAAAGGCATCTACTTATCGTGCAACAGAAAGTTGCTGATGGCTTGCGCCATCTATCGGAATAAATATAATATATTCTCGTTGATTTTTAATTATTCCAGAATTGTCCAAATACCCATTCTTGATTAATCAAGAAAAGCTAACCACGGACGCGTTTCGGGCTGTTGGCCATCATCAGCGTGGTGCAAGCTGTACCAAAACGACCAAAAATTTGGTCATTAAGGCATCCTGAAAAATCATGAAACGGGTAGTTAAGGCCAGAATTGCGTGAGAACGCTACACAATGTGAAAAAATAGTACAAATGTGATATTGTACTGGGATAAGGTGCATAAATTAATCCCAGTACAATATCACATATTTACTATTTTTTCACTTTGTGTAGCGTCCTCACGCAATTCTGGCCTTAACTACCCGTTTCATGATTTTTCAGGATGCCTTAATGACCAAATATTTGGTCGTTTTGGTACAGCTTGCACCACGCTGATGAGGGCCAACAGCCCGAAACTCGTCCGTGGTTAGCTTTTATTGATTAATCAAGAATGGATATTTGGCCAATTCTGGAATAAATAAAAATCAACGAGAATAGTTGATATTTATTCCGATAGATGGCGCAAGCCATCAGCAACTTTCTGTTGCACGATGATGAGATGCCTTTTTCTTAATTTATGCACCTTATCCCAGTACAATATCACATTTGTACTATTTTTCATATATATATATATATATATATATATATATATATATATGAAAATAGAGCAATCCATATATTATATTATTTAAAAATGCTCATTTTGGATTATAAAGTTCATTCCCAATATTTCGTGTGGCAACTCGCCAAACTTCTTCGGGGAACAAGATTGTTTTTAGATAATCGCGTATCAATTCACGAGTATTTTAAATTTTATAGCAGTTGTACATACTCGTGAATTGATACGCGAGCATCTAAAAACAATCTTGTTCCCCGAAAAAGTTTGGCGAGTTGCCACACGAAATATTGGAAATAAAACTTAATGATCCAAAATAAGCATTTTAAAATAATATATATATTTGAAATATATAATATTTTATAAAATCAAATATTATCTCCTCTAAGACACATTGGTTATATAGAATTATAAATGTAAATCCCTTTTTTTCTAATATTTTATTCGTGTTAACAAATATACCTTTCCCCAGTAGAAGGATGTATTATCCAGTAGCAGCAGAAAGATGTAATGAGAAAGAGAGGGAAGGAGTGATTGATGTGTGTAATGGCAAGATATGAAAGGTCTCTAAAAGTTAAATTGGCATTGTCAAGATGGCTTTCCTATTTATCACTTGTCGGTAGAACTTGCGAAATTTAGAGCGAATGATAAACTATAATTGAAAACGATGGTGAAAATATTTTTCAAACTCTCTTTATATATAATAAAAGGTATATATAACAGACGAGATTTTTAATACCGATTTTAAAATAAAACATTTCATAAATATTAACAAGTAACTAATATAAAGGTTTATATTTCCTATTAATATTTTAGTTATAAGGAAGTGTATAAAATTTTATAAAATTCTTCTCGAAATCAGTTTTAAAGCGCAAGCTTATTTATTTTGTCGAAAATTGTAATTTAAATTTAAAATGTTTTCAATATTTAGCAAATAGTTTACGAGTATCAAGTAGAGAGCCCCGCGGACATATATTTACCTTGTAAAAACTCGCTAGCAATGTTTCCCAGGCGTAATGAGCTGTGAAATAATTATTCTTTATTGGGACGGGTGTGTGCTAATGAGTTTTTACCTTCTTTCAACACCTTTTTAAGAATTCGGGATATTTATGTAGGCCATTATATCTTCACGCTGAATGGGTGTTCAAGTCTATGTACTGGAGCAATATTTAGAATACCTCACTACTTCTGATGACCTTCTATATTAATTACATTATAGATGAAATTAATTTATATTTAACTTGATAATGTTTTTTTTTTTAAATTAAACCAATAGAGAATTACGATAAATTACGATTAAGCGGTATTTGATATTAACAACTTCAATATTTCAAATAACTTTATACATTTATGAATTTTTACATTTTTCGCTATATATATATACATATAAAATAAATTTTATAGACTACCGTTTTTTATACAATAGGAATAAATTAAAATATATTTGTATAATACCAATATTTAAAATAACTTTTGGTAAATTTTATTCGATTTGCCATTAATAAATAAATATATATATCAAGACGTATTAACTTATAGTTCTAAGAATTTATTATTTTTTATAGTTTGAAAAATATAGTAGAGAAAAAGTACATCTTGGATTATAGTTTTGAACTACGTAAATGTAAATTTGGATACGATTAAGTTGATAGTATCTGCCCTTTCAAAGACAGGGTAATTGAAATTATCAGAAAAAGGATTTAGTCCTTTGATCTAATAAATTTAGCTTCCCCGCTCCTATATTGACACACAATTTTTAATTTGATAGTATTATAAAAAAAATCCTTTTCTTATAGTTCTAATATCTTATTTTCTTCCAGTTTTAACTTCTAAAATGAAAAAAAAAAAAACACTTTTTAAATTAGGTTTGAAAATACAGAAAATGATACTTTCTCAGTTTCATTAGTTGATTTGTGTTGTATCTGCAGCTTAGCTATTACCCCATTTCCATTCCAACCTAAATTTACTTTCTAGTTGGTCGAAGAGGCATGGTTTAGCAGTAATGTAGGTGGGGCTGAAACTGCTGCTCAGGTCTTAATCTGAAGAGACCCGCCTGAGTACCATCCTCTTTCTATTTGGTCTAACCTTCATGGTTTTCATTTGGTCTAACCTTTAAGGTTTTCATTCTTCCTAATTGGTTCATTAAATGAATATACTATCTTATATTGTGTGCTCCAGTTTTACAATAGATTGTCTTTAAAATAAGCTTATAAAATTATATATATATTAAAAATATATATCTTCTTTCATCAAGAGAGAAATAAAGGTCAAAATAATACTTCTCTTTCTCTAATTAGCTTAATTTTATATTTGGAAAATTATTATCATGGTTCTGTCTTTGCTCTTTTCTATAAAACCTTTTCTTCGCTTATTCTTTTTTTTTACCCAGCCCATGACGTGTAACCACCGAAGCTTTGCTGGAGTTACCTTTTTTATACTACTATATTCTAATTAATTACAGAGGGTGTTCACACTTATAGGAAACAAGTTTTATTATAAAATAATAAAAATTAACACCATATTTGAAATTTTTCAAATGTTCTATTTGAAAGCCTTTTCGTTTATTTACAGAACGGCACCTGATTTTCCACGATAGCAGACACTTTCTGATCATGGTCATACTCAAAAGATCCCATTCTTCCTTTACCACTTTCCAGAGACCTTCAATTGTCCTAAGGTGTCTCTTTCCAAGTGCTCTTTTAAGGCATCCAAAAATGCAAAAATACATCGGGGTTAAATCAGGAGATTTTACAGGGGTTCTGTTCTTCGGAATAGTATTGATTCCTGTTCTTTGCCTTAGATCTTCTAAATAAGCTTGGGTTGAAGATGAGGTATGACTTGTGGCGTTATCATGGTGAAACCAGACTTTGTTGCTCTGTTTTCCATAGATAGAGGGAGTATCATTTAAAAATATAGGTTCTAAAATATTGTTTTGATAGTACTCCGAGTTTATTTTGGCATTTCTTTAAACTTTTCTTATTTTAATTTTCCTTCATATGATATACCGCATGCCACCATAAATCCTTTGGGGTAACTTTCGGCACATTCCTTCAACCAAATTGGCTTAGATTTTTTCACCCTTTTTTGATAGTATACAGCTCTTTTTCTGTCGCAATCGGTTAAATATACCCTACTTCGTCATATGTAACAATAAATTTCCATCTATCAGCAGCCAAGAAATTTTCATAAAAATATCTGCTGATAGTGTGTCGCTGACGAATATGGATCTAAAACAATTTGTGAACCGCATGTTTTTTTGTAGCTTTTAGGCCTAAATCTTTATTATTTTATTTATTGTTGACACCGATGTTCTTATTAATTTGGCTATATCTCTTTGTGGAATAGGATTTTCTTTTGTAATATATTTTTTCACTTTTTTGACAGTTGCAGGAGTTCTCACAGATATAGGGTGATAATCTTTTGTCCATTTCTCCGTAGGTGCTTTGAATAAAAACTTGATATTTTTGTCGTGAATAATATTATAAATACCTTTTTTAGAAATGTTGATATCATCTTGTTTGCATATTTTAATTATGTCCAAATAGGTAAGTTTAGCTGTGGAAAGTCCTAAAATATAATCTCTTATGAAATTATTGTATTTGAAGGGCATTTTTTATTTTTAATTAAAAAAAAATGTATTGCGTGTTAGAATTAGCTTAAGCCTTTAGAATTCCACGTTGTTGATTTTTTGAAATAAAGTAATAGTTCCTTTTTTACACCGGGCGCTCGTTTCCTATAAGTGTGAACACACTCTGTATTTATTACAAAAAAAATAAAAAAAACAAACCTCACATGTTTGAACTCTCTCTCTCTCTCTCTCTCTAAATAACAAATTTTATATATCTTGAAATTCTCATAACGATACTATTTGATACAGAATTAGCTTGCAGTTCTGACTCAAAATTAATTCAAAGTCTGTAGTTCTTAATATTTTACTTTTCCTCTTTTTTTTTTCCGAAAATAAAAAAAATACTATATATATATATATATATATTAATAGTAATTTCTTTTTAGAAAAAAGAGGAAAAACACTTACTCAGACCTCCAATAAACACCCACGTTATCTCTCTAGAGCGATACGTTTAATATAAAAATGATTAAAGGCGTTAGAAATGTAACCCTTTTTAAAGTCGACCAATGGTATGTATCCCTCTCACCCCTTCTCACAGGAGAGCCCGCTTGAATCGGTGCCGTGAATATCGGTCCTGGATCCAGTTTCAGTGGACAAATGTTATTTTTGTGACATGCCAAGATTCAGTGCTTCAGACACCAATTCTCGTTGAGTCTTCTGGAGATAATCTTGGACCTGCCTTCATCCTACTGAATTCCAAGAAATGACCGATTTTGAGGGAAGGAGTTTCGTGGTCTTTTATGGGCTAATTTTTAAAATGTCTCAACCCTATTTACGTGTATTAGAGAGACATTGACTGCACAAAGAGTTTATGAATTAAATGATGCGATAACATTCTGTGGTTCCATTGACATTCGGCTCATTTTTATAGATTATAACTTTATTTCCCATATAGGGCAGTTATAGTCTATGAATTCCTCAAGAGTGAGGTTATTCAGAATGTGGATTGGTCGGTCTGATCTCCTGACTCAAATATAATAGAACATGTCTTAGGGGGACACATTTGATATCGTTAGACCCCTCCCAGTACCTTCCACCAAACTAAAATATTCTCTTTTAAATATGTAAGATTTATTGCCTCGATACCTCCTTCAAAAACCGTTAATAAGCATTAAACTCGTTATGAAAGCTGTCTACCTGTTAGGGGTGACCATACTCCTTATTGATTCCTATTGCTTGGAGATATACGGCCTCATTTTTGTGCATTCTAAAAGTAATTTGAATATTTCATATTTTAATTTTATATAAATTCATAAAAATGAGTGCAAAAGCCAAAATTTAGATTTTTTAAACTAAAATATTTTATTAAAATTATTATAAAGGTCGCAGAAATGGTCAATTTAAAGCACTTCGAGTATATTAAACCCGTAGGGCTTGAATAAACAATTTTTTTCCTTTATAATAATTTTAATAACGGAATTCTATTTATAAATTCTAAATTTGGACTTTTTGCGCTCATTTTTGAGGAATCGCTGCATATTAAATTAATATCATTTGCTATAATCTCAAAAATATATTTTTAAAAAATGTTTTAAAGAAACTCCTTCTATTTCTTTTTACAAGTATATGTTTCTTTGAAAAAATAACAAATTTCTACTCTTCTTAAAGCAATGATAAAATAATGTAAGTGGAGAGACTCTCCAGTGGTTATCGCTGTAATATTGCATTCGTTTTGTTGCACATGTTTTGCTTTTATTCTGATACTGAAGCTTACTTACGACTTGCTTCAAATTTCCAACGCCATCTGTTGAAGTACATGCAAATCATTTCCTTTCAAACATCAATTCCATAGACCCAGTCGTTTTCTTGGCAGCTCTAAAAACGGCTATTCTTGTTGTGAAAATAAAAATGGGAAACGTAAGAAAAGGTTGGCCTTTCATTTTGGTAGTTTTCCATCGCATTCGGGGCGTGTTAAATTCTATTCTGAATATATAGAGCATGAATAAATTTTAGGTCTCTTTGTTTGACTAACGTGAATCAACTTGAAATTATCTTATAAAAATATATATTCTAAAACTCCGTTCTTGTTGGTCTATCCATGCGCATTTAAACCCTCACAAAGAAAATTTGAATTTCGTCAAATTATTGCGCTTATAATATAAATCCTATAGATATATGATAAATATTAAATGGAGAGCCATTCTGAATGGGGTTTCTAAAGACGGCAGATTCGGTAGAAGAAGGAGAGTGCAAGCGGCTATAGAGAACCCAATAAATGAGGGGAGAAGGGGTTACACAGATTAGGTCGCTGTCTTTTGGAGTCCTTTCTTCCGAGAGTCCTCCTCCATCAATACACCGGGTTGTTCTTCCACGCTTCTTCACAAAGCCCCCTCTAAATACCATCCGCTCCTTCTTCTTTCTTCGTCTTCTTATTATTTACCTATTTATCCTCGTAGAATATGTTGTTTCTTTTCCTTTCCATTTTCAACGTTATTCTAAATGCCTATGTTATTTTCGATTTGTTAGAATTTCTTCTAGCTTTCTATTCCAATTATATATCGTTATATAATTTGAGACTTTTGATTCTTTTGATCATTTATTTAGTTTAATATAAACACATTTATAAAAACAATCTCACAAATAGGTTCAAATAGGCGTTATAATATTTATATATCCCTATTTTCGTGTGTACTTAAAAATGTGTGTGTTCAATTTTCATATAAATATATTTACAAAAATTATTTTGTTCATAATATAAATATATTTTTCAAATTTTTCTCCCCATTGAATATAACAAAATTTTTTAAAAACTTAATGCTGTTGACGTTATGTGGCGCTGAGTTTGTTGTTGACACACTTTAAAATGTTATAACACCTTGATAAAGGTTGGCGTTTAGCCAGCTAAGAAATATTGGTAAAATAAATAATTTTTGATCCAATATATGCCTTTTTAATTAAATATAAATATATATTATATTTTAAAAATTATATTCACATTAAATAGTCAAGGATTAAAAGGTTTTACACTTTGAAATAGAATTAAGAATGAATAAATATTGAGATGGCCTGACTCATCTGTATTTAACTTATATAACTAAATTCAATTGTACCAATAGTGTATGTAGTATATCGTGCAATACTTATAGGTGTTCCCCCAGTGGTATACCGTAAAATCAATTTTATAACCGACTAGAAGAATGCCCTGGCTTTGCCTGGGATCTTCCCAAAGTAAACTATTGCCTTTACAATATTTTATTTATATAAATGTATATTATTATTATATATAAGTATAAATAACGACACCACACCCCATAATAATTATGTTAAAATTATAAAATTGCAAGGAAATTTATAGATTATCAATTATTTGCAATTTATTTTTCATTATTTCTGAAAACTAAAGCTTTCAAGACAAGGGGGAAATCCTTATTGGTTTTATATAAGATACTAAGACCAAAAATAGTTAATTTTTATCACGTGTTGCATATAACCCATCAACTCGTGAACCTCGCAATGAGAATTGATCCGTTTAAAAACTCGTGGCTCGAAATCATGCCTGTATTATAAATAGTGAGGACACATTTTGCTACCCCAATTCAAATATTATATATTTTAAAAATTCAGACAAATTATCTCAATATAAAAATACTTAAAATGATAAAGCATCCATCTCCTCTATAACATATGGTGATAACATTTAATAGCTAATATTTTATTAGTGATAAAATAATTATTAAAACTTCATTCAGAATAAAAAAGTAAAATAGATAAGGATAAGATAAAAATCTTTTTAAAACATAAGGCAACATTTTATCTACGGTGTACAGAGTGAGCTGGGTATTCCTGCCGCCAATTATCAGGATAGAAACGGCTCCGTATTTTGTTTGTGCTTGAAAGGATATATACAAATTCGTCTTTTCTCGAAATAGTTTACATATAACGAAGTAAAACTAGAAGATTTACCTCTTTAAGCCTATCTCTATATCACGTCGAAATTTCATTCAGGTATGTCAAATGTTGAGGAACCGTATAAAAACAATTACATACACATAAACAAATTCACAAACATTTAATATTTAGTTATTTACCTTCTACAAAGTGTAATTTAGAACACCGTTGTAGCCTAATGATTTAGTATAGGAATATAGTGTATAGTAATATAATAATTATAAAGTAATAGAAGAGATATGATAAATATATCAAGATTTTAATTAATAAATGGAACATTTCTAGAGGTTTATAGTATCTGTATTGAAATTTCATTGTGTTAACTTATTTGTATAAGAAGAATGTCCTATTATTATTAGCACATTAAATATATAAGAAATTTGTTTCTATTGATCAGAAAGTAATCCTTAAAATTCTTTATAAAGTAATCTTCTCAAGAAACCAAAATTTCAGTGAGATAATGAGAAAAAGTCTATTACTGTCCTGCTCGTAATAGAGATATGCAAAATGTGAGAGGGACACACACAAAAATATATTTCAATCTAGAAATATTATTCTCTTGAAATACTATATGCCAATATTTCAATGTTAATTTGACCAAAGTAAACTAGGGAATAACCCGTCTATATTCCTCTATAAAAAACGGTGAAACTTAAGTAGTTTTAAGAGACGGTGAGAAATATATCCTGAATTTGTTAAACTGATTTCAATTTGTTCTTGGGCCATATTAGTGCTGCATATAGCAATTTGACAGGGCTACCGAGTACAAGAATAAATGAAGGGTGGGTGTGATTGCGTTATTTTTATCTAGTCATATTATTTTCTAAACTTCATTTATAGAGGCTGAAGTTTTATTTTTGAAAAACACGAAAAAAAATTTTTAGTTAGGTGAGGTGTGTGTGACTCGGTTAACAAGATGTGTATATTTGGTTGTTGTCCTTGTTTCTAAAAGAAAATAGATTTTATTTTTCAGATAGATCTTTATTTCTCCTAGAAAATTCACCCATAAAGGTTTCAATTCATTCGTTGAGATTTCAAGATCATAATTCTATCTCTATCTTGAATATCAATATTCTGAATTATTTCCAATTCAGCCATTGGAATTGTGGATTAGATCCAGGGAATCTGACGGGTGCAGCTTCGCGCTGGCTCATCGCGAGACGACCCGCGGAGGATAATTGGCAATTTACTCAAGATGACACGCCACGTTCATCGATCTGATAATGGGCTGGAGCAGGCGACCGTTGAGCTTTGACCGGTCGCCAGGACTCAAGACTGTCTCCCTCTCGCGTGTATTTGGTACTGTTCCGAAATCTTTGTATTTGTGGAAGTTTATACATTTTAAATACGATGTATTTTATCATTAAAATGAGAAATCATGCTTTTAATGATTTGAAATTTTATTAAAAAAATTGTTTCATATAATTTTAAAAATATGAGAGAGGAGTTAATATTCAGATATATACAATAAAATATACACCACATCTTTCAATAAAGGCCTAACATTCATTAGCTCGAAATCAGGTCAGTGAATAAGCCACAACACAAGCTTTGGCGAATTCGAACAGAGGCCAACATGGCTTCGGCCTATGGACATTGTCAGTACAGAAGTGACTACTATTCCATACTCCAGCTCCAGTAATATTTATTTGGCGCCACTCATCAAAAAGTACTTGAAGATTTCACAATATCTTTCGAGAAAGTTATGAAATCGGCCAAATCTTCCAACAAAGTGAAGTGGTAGTGATTCTTTGATAAAAATGAATTTCCCCTTGCTCTAAATCATGCGGATAGTCCAATGTAAAGGTTATTCTGATAGATTGCCAAAAGACACATTTATACGCTCACTTTTGTGTTATGGTATTGCTCAAATATGATAGCAATTGATGAAAGATCATTATATATCATAAACAAGCTGAGTTTCTAATGTTATCATCAATTTATTACGAGCTTTATCTCTGTGGGATCTTGCTAGGATTAGGGATTAGGAACTTCTTCGCAACCTCTTTGACAACACGTTGAATGAGGTTTAAATGCAGGAGGCTTAATCTTGTTGCGATCTACCTGGGTTATATTGCAACGTTCCTGATTTCTCTCTTTTACTTAAAAAAATAATTGATAATAATATACTAACAAACTTATCGTAAATATAGAAGCTGCCTGGCTGGCATTCATAGTTCTTCAAAATAAAGATACTTCGGCCAGAAAATATTTTTATTATCTCGACGTTTCGACAAAATTATTTTGTCCTCGTCAGGAGCGAACAAAAATAAAACATTTGGCAAAGCGTTAAAAAATATTCTGAGGCTGCAAGGGCGTTCTCACGCGATATTTCGAAAATTTGATCTGTCGAATGTTTTGTCGAAACGTCGAGATAATAAAAAGATTAACTGGCCGAACTATCTTTAATTTGAAGAATAAATAACAAACTTGTCACGTTCGAAATGAAGCCTAATATATATACTAAGCACGCGCCCTATATTCTGAATCCTTAGTTTTAGGTTTCTTGCACAAACAAATAAAATAAGATTTGTATATTAAACTTGAAGTTACTCCCACCTACTGCATTTCGTGTAAATGAGTGAGTAATGTTGTGATCATTGTGTAACCCATAATTATTTAAACAATCACTTCATTCTCAATATACGACATTAACTTGAATATGCGCAATTTGACTTCGGATGAATAGATATTCATTTATAAACTTGAGACAAAAGCCACACATTGATTGAACAAATATTTGATAATGCATTAATTTGAATTAATATTTTAACAAAAGAATGAGGATAGAAAAAGATGGAATTATTAACGTTCACAAAAATCAAGTTTTGTGCGATTTAATCATTTAAGTATTCGATGCTTTGCTGATATATAATTAAGTCGATAGACTTGAATTGTAGAACATGGTTCACTTGCAATACGTTATTTGTTTGAAATTGAAAACCAGCTAGAAATTGAAATAGCAGTTCAACCTTTTGATGTAATAAATATGGAATATTCTGTGAGATTATTGAAAATAAAATATTTAAAAAAAATATATGATACATTTTGAATGATAGAATGTAAATTTTATTTTATTTTATATATTTTTTTTTACTAAAGATTTAATTAAATGGTGTATGGAAATTTTTGTTTTGTTTAAAAAGATTTGAAAAAAAAAAATAAAGACGATGATTATTGAGGTGGAGACAACCACAAACGACTGCTTAATTGTCATTTCCACACATTGAACTTTGGAAAAATTACAATACGACAAAGTAGTCGACAGGATTCGAACTTGTTCGCGGAAATTTTATTTAATCTCATGGCATGGGAAAGAGGAAGGCAAGCCCAAAAATTACTTCATCTATTAATAAGACTGATCTTAAAGAAAATTCGAATATGGAATATTATCCCAAAGATATGATACCAAGCTTTAACCCTGAAGAAGGGCTTAAATACTCGCAATGGCTGAAGGTTTTCAACCAACAGATCAAGCTCCGGAATATCAAACAAGAAGATGCTCTTTTCATGATACCTACTCTCTTTAAGGGCAATGCTCTTGAGATTTATGCCACAATTTGTGACGAAATTGACACATTGGAAGATTTACATTCTAGGATGATGACATTCTTCCCAGAGTTTGAACGCGGCCTACATAAAAGGTTTTGGCAACTAACTAAGCAAGAGATGCAATCAGTTCGTAGTTATTATTTTGAAAAGATAAAAATTGGCACACAGCTACACATGCCAAAGGATTTAGTCTTGGAATCTCTTACATCTGGTGCCGGCCCACTCGAGAAGTTTCTGATTGCTTCCTCGCCACATTCCTTAGAGGACTGGCTTCGTATTGCCGAATCATTGGAGCACACAACTCAACAAAGGGACGGAAGATGGAATAATGGACGGAGGAACAACTCTGCTGGAGGAAATCGCCCCAACATGGCCTCGCGGTGGCGATCTATCACGCCGCAGCATGGAGATGTCAACGCCGGCCAACTCCACGAACCTGGCCATCCTGGGACTTCATCCATCGGCCTACAAAGTGCGTCGAACCCCGGTAATCAAGACCAAGTGGGATATTGACGGTGCCCGGGGATCAGAGCGGATGTGGGGACAGCAGACTCATGGTTCCTGGGTATGTTAATGATTCTGTTTGATTCAGGTAGTGAGATTAATATCTTACCTACTCATTTTTTGGCCAAGAATTTTTCAAATAACATAAATATTTCTAGTTACGATAAAATAAGTACTGTATCTAATAATGTTAACATAAAAGGCCATATTTGTTTGAATATAAAAATTGGAATTATAACTAAAAATATTTTGTTTTATATTATTGATAATCTAAATTTGAACTTTTTGATAATGTCCACAAAGTACCTAAAATATTTTAAACTGAAGATTGATTTTGATAAAAATGTTATTATGCAAAATGATGGTGTTTTATCTAATTTTGATTATACTTTTTCTAAAGAAGAACTTGATGCCTTACAATATGATAATTCTAAAAATTATTTAAGTCTTGTTAGGTCTAAATATTGCAACAAACATAATTATTGTTTAAAACTATCAGGGAAATGTAATCGTATAAAAAATGTACATGCCATAGGTAAAACTATAAATCAATCTAACATATATTTTCCTTCTTGTTTTAAATCGAGACCTATTTATCAACCAAACTTCCGACCTTTGCCTTTACCAAACTCAGAAGATAGTTATATACATAATGACGTCAGACTGGGAAATAATTTCCATGTTTTGATGAATGACTATGATGATATTTTTGGTGAAAATAAGTATAATGTTAGACCTTTAAAGGTAGATCCCCCGAGACTAACACTCAGAGATAAGACTCCTGTTTGTCTCAGACCTTATAGACATAATCTAAAGGATAACGGAACAATTAAAGAACAAATTAGTCAGTTGTTGAAATATGGCATAATTAAGCCTGCTTCATCACCATACAGTTCACCAGTAACCCTAGCCCGTAAAAAAGGAGAAAGTGATAAGACTAGACTATGTATTGACTTTAGAAAATTAAATTCAAAATTAATGGGTGACAGTTTTCCAATTCCGTTAATTGAAGATATCATCCAGAAGGTTCAAGGGTCGAGAGTATTCTCATGTCTTGACATTTTAAGTGCATACTGGACTGTTTCCTTGCATGAAAAGGATCAATACATGACATGTTTTACCACCACAGAAGGTTCCTATCAATGGTGTAGACTACCATTTGGTCTACGTACAGCTCCCGCCATCTTTAATAGGATACTTAGTTCAATATTACAAAAATATGACCTTAAAAATGTAATTTCTTATTTTGATGATATATTGGTTTTTTCAAACGATACGCAATCCCATTTGGAACATCTTAAGGAAATATTTGAAATTCTACAAAAAGAGGGTATCCAACTTAGGAAGGAAAAGTGTTTATTTTTTATGAAAAAGATAAATTATTTAGGTTATGAAATTTTTGGAGACCAAATGTCTCCCTCGGGCATTAATGTTGATATAATTAAATCATTGCCACCTCCTCGTAATGTTAGGTGCTTAAGATCATTTTTAGGAAGCGTTACACATTATGCTAAGTTTATAAATCATTTTAATAAATTAAGAGCTCCCTTAAATAATCTTTTGAAAAAAGATATAAAATTTACATGGACTGACGAATGCCAAAAAAGTTTTGAGGCTCTTAAAGAAGCATTAGTTTCGAAACCAATCCTCCAAATTTATAATCCGTTATTAACTACGCATATCTTTTGTGATGCTAGTACTGCAGGTTTAGGAGGCGTGCTCAAACAGGAGTATCCTGATGGCACAATGAGACCCATAGCGTTTTATAGTAGGGCCTTAAGGGGGGCAGAATCCAAATATACCATTACAGAGCTGGAATTATTAGCAATAATAGAAACGTGCAAGAGATACCATCCCTACCTTTCAGGTCAGCGAGTAATAGTTCACACTGATCATCAAGCACTAATTTGGTTAAATAATTTCAAACATACAAATGGTAGACTATTTCGATGGTCATTAAGATTATCAGAATATGATTTGGAATTCAAATATATTAAAGGATGTGAAAATTATGAAGCTGACATGTTGTCCCGCTTACCATATTCTTGCTTCCTATCCATACAAGATTTAAAAGAAGGACAAGAATCCTTAGCTAAGCCTTCATCTAAATTATATTTCAATAAAGACAATATCACTTATATTCGATTAAAAAATAAAGATAGAATAGTAGTACCACCATCCTTACAACAAGAATTGATAATTAAGGCTCATGAAAGTTTAGGACACCCAGGTATTAGTGCAATGGCTAGGGTAATATCAACACAATATTATTTTAAAGGTATGATAGGTAAAATAAAAATTATATTTTGAAATGCAGGACCTGTCAATCTGTAAAGAAGCCGACTACACCCTCATATGGACTCATGGGTACTTTACCGCTAGCTGAGAAACCATTTGATGTAGTTGCTCTTGATAGTATTTTAGGCCTAGGAGAATATAATAGTACAAAAAATTGCCTTCATGTAGTAGTTGATCATCACTCTAGATACATTTGGGCTTTTCCTTCTAAGAGTACCTCGATAGCAACGTATATAAATATTATAAATCAGTTATTAAGTATAGGTAAGCCAAAGATTATTGTTACCGACAGACATCCCTCATTTGTCTCCAAAAGATTCAATAAGTTCATACAGGAAAAAGGCGTAAAACACGTTATGACATCCCCTTCTCATCCACAATGTAACGGGCTGGTAGAAAGGGCTAATGCCACTATCATTTCGAAGTTAAGACTCCACCATCAACAAAATCCCAGAATTCCATGGCACAAGCTATTACAAAAAGCATTAGAAGAATATTGGAATACTCCCCATTCAATAACTACAATTCCTCCCGTTTATTTACTTTTCGGCATTAATCCATTTTATACCAGTGACCTAACAATAGCCTATCCCCCCATAGAAGAAGCTAGGAAAACCGCCAATGATAATACAAAAAAACTACATCTTAAATTAGTCAAAAGATATAATGAATCCCATAAAACACCCAATTTAAAAATAGGAGATAAGGTACTGTATAAGATCCCTTACCAATCAGGCCAAGGTAAACTTATGCCAGCTTTTTACCCAGAACCTTATACGATAATTGCCATACCTTCCCCCCAAACAATAGAAATAGATAAGCCATGTCAACCCGAAAATAAACGTACAACAATAGTTAATATTTCTAAAATAAGACTCTGGGAACCAGTATTTGAAGATACCGAGGAAAACCTACACACAATTTTTCCATTTCAAGAAGAGGACCTGGAACAATGCTTGGGCACTTAGCTTAACAGGCAAGTTTTTCCACTACAAACCCTAAATTTTGCATACTTCCATTCAGCAATAAAAGTTGCTATTGAATGGGATTATACCTATGTGTATGAGGGTATGTAAACATGTAGTGCTTGATATTTAGAAATTTTTCCCCAGTTGTCTGCATTATGTTAGTTAGGTTTTGTAAGGCCACCTTTTCCTGTGAATTCCCCACCTAACAGGCCTTGGTCGCCTTTTGCCTCTAACAATATAATTACTTGTGTAATATAATTTTTGCATTTTTTTTTCTTTTTTCTTTTTCTTCTCTCTTTTTCCCCTTCGAAATGTATCTCATCCTTTACCTTCCATCCCCTCCCAACCTCCGTTGAGGAAGAAAATTTAATACAAATTTTTCTTTTTTTTTTGTGGGGGGTAGTGATACATTTTGAATGATAGAATGTAAATTTTATTTTATTTTATATATTTTTTTTTTACTAAAGATTTAATTAAATGGTGTATGTAAATTTTTGTTTTGTTTAAAAAGATTTGAAAAAAAAAAATAAAGACGATGATTATTGAGGTGGAGACAGCCACAAACGACTGCTTAATTGTCATTTCCACACATTGAACTTTGGAAAAATTACAATACGACATATATGTAGTATATTTTGAGTTAGATAGTTCACAACCTTCTTCTGATATTTATTATAACCCATCTCTATATAAAAATATGTATCGACCTTGTAACAATGGAAGTGACAAATAAAACAAAGAAGTAAAGGTAGACTAGACGACGACAAAGGCCAGACGAAGAAAACAACCAGGCGCCGGACAGTTTGCGTGATTATAGGAACCAATCAGGACTCTCCAACATATGCGGGAGTCCAGTATATAAAGGCCCAGAAATTAGACAAAGCAGTGGTTTTCAGAGCGACGCCGTTATACGGTCGGTCGGATCTCTCACCCCCCCCCCCTTCTATCCGCGTAAGCTTAGGGCATCCGCGACACCCGTGGTTCGACTGCCTTCGTCCGTGGTCTACCTCTACTTCTTGGAGCTACCATCTAGACCTGCCTCTGTTCCTTGCTGTCCCCGTGCGGGAATCCCATCACGCACCCACTACCACGTCTGCCCAGTACATTCCACATCGGGATTACTACATATATAATATATAGAACTATATTATTATTATTTTCATTTTAGAATTTAAGTGTGTTGATTAGAAATACCATTAACGTTTGGGTGATATTTCTACACTTCAATTTTTTTTATTGTTCAAGCTATTCAAATTATAAGTAATTATAATATGAATAGCTTGAAAAATAAAAAAAATGAAGTGTAGAAATATCACTCAAACGTTAATGGTATATCCAATCAACAAATTTAAATTAAAAAATGAAAATAATAATAATAGGGTTTTTTTAACTATTAAGGTTTAAATATCAAGAATGCCTATTGGTGGAAGTCTGAAATCAGTGAAATCATTCCAGGCAAAAATGGACAGCACCAATCATGTGATCGACAGCAATGTTCTTGATGATTTCTAGCGAAACAATTGATTGGAGGCGTGGTCCGAGAGATTGGGAGTTACTCCGCTCTAATCTCGAGGGAAGCTTTTTTCAATTGTTTTACAGACCAGACTGAACATAAGTGTGTGAAATTTAAAATCTCTCTAAAATTAACGTGTCAAATATTGCTCTCAATTATTCATTACTTTTTTTTA
>CP092886.1:137631065-137713752 GCA_030710605.1 Cordylochernes scorpioides
ATCTATTTTTTTTAAGTAGACACAGAGACAATTTTGTCCACCCTTGGTTATCTCATGTGTCTTCGATAACGGTCACTGTGTATCAAATATATTTTATAGTTATTGTCTGAATTCCGATATACACGATAAAATGTACAACTTCTTCAAGTTTTTGTCAATGAGCGTAGGATTTAGTTTTAATTTTTATTTTATTTAAAATTAATATAATTTTCAGATTTCTATGGATTTATATAAATTTATATATTTAAAAAAAAACTATTGAGAATATTTACACGTTTTATAAAAATATTTATATAATAAATTTTTCTCTGAGATTAAAAAACGTTCATTCATTTTTTCTCGACATCTCAATAGCCATCAATGACTTTAATATAGTTATTATATTCTGTGTACCAAAAAAAGTATAAAATTAATATTATTCTGATGTAAAAATATTCATTATGTACAATTTATACATATATAAAATAATTAGTGTGGGGAAAAAATATCTTTTAAAAATTTCTGAAATCATATAGAATTAATCTTATTATATGTAATACAATCAATAAATATAATTTAATTATTTTTAAGAAAAAAAATACCTCTCTACTTAAAAAATACTATTATAAATACAACATTTCCTTAATGACTATTTAATTTTTCGAAGCCATTAAGATAAGAAAAGTAGGTAAATAGCTTTTGAAGCTTTCCTCCTCTAAGAGCAAACTTGTAAAGTTTAAATTTATAATCCGTAACATTACGTTATGCAAATTATTTATCGAAGGACAACATCCGGCCTATTGAAATGTCTTTAATTGATTGCTGGGCGCAATATTGACCACCGCAAGCTAATGACGGCTCGACCTGAGCCCCGAATCCATACAATTGAGACGGTTAGAGCGGTAATGGAATCTTGATAAACATCGCACAGAGGTCTTTTTGTAAATTTAGAAATATTTATATATATTATATTTTATCGCTATTGCGAAATGATTCAGATACCAAAATATTATCAAGCTGTGATAGAATATGTCCTTATATTTACCTATAGCATTCTATGATAGCTTTTATTATATTCCTACTATATCTATATATATACACTGGCTAAAAAATGAATTGGGTCAACTATAAACACTTTCTTACTAAAACATAAAGGCATGAAAATGGTACATTTTCTGAAATTTTAACTAGAAGTGCGCAAAATGGCCTTGTTTATTCATCAAATGGTAGTTAAATAGCCTCTTGGTGAATCATTAAAATTAAAGTTGACCCTCTCTCTCTATCTACTATATAAACATAGCTTCATTTATTTATTAGATCTTTAATTTGTAGAATCCCAACGCAGAAAAAATGGAATTTACAAGAAAATATGAGTCTTTTCAAAGGAAGAATCATAGGTCACAGATAAAGTAGAAATTTGATTAGAGAAATTGCTATGGAAACCAGCTTCAAATTACTGTTGCAAGGAGTGGTCAAAGGAAGAAAGAGGTTTAAGAAAACCTGGCTCAGGTCGCCGTAGGGTAAAATAGAGAAAAGATATTAGTTGTAGCAGAAAGACCAACAACTGCACCAATTATTCAAGCTGCTCTTAAAGTGCAGAAAGAATCTGGACCATCTCTGAACACCATTAATACCCGTCTCATCGAAGCAGAGCTCCGTAGACGCCAGATTTTATTATGAAATCCCCTTTCTTCCAAACGAGAAGCGCCATGCTTAGTTTATGTGAAGCGAAACTTTAGGTATAGATTTATGATTTTGTATAAGAGACTATACTAATCAAGTATTCAAAATAAGTTTGCATAAAGGATTCAGCTATATATTTAACACATCATTACATAAATGGAAGGTGCGGTTATATGGCAAATCTACAAGTGAGATAGACGACGATATTAGGTCTTTTTAAAATATATATATATATATTTATATAGGTGGTAATTACGAAAAAGGTTGTTTTTAAGAGTAGGTTGATACGTACTATGTGTCTGAGAGAGATTATATTTATTGTTCATTTCAATATTGAATGCCTTTTAAATATACCTTTATTTAATACTATTTAGATCAGAATCGAATTAGTATCGGCATTTCTATATAGCTCATAACTTAGCTACTAACCTTCATACTAGAGAATTTTTATTTTGAATAGAAGAAGATTTAAGGAAGGCTTTTGTAATTTGAGTCATTGTTTAGAGAGAGAGAGAGAGTATTATTTTTGCTTATCCCTAGTACACGTGATATAGGTCATGGTAATCATGGTGGGTATAAGTAGGCACCTGCCTTTACTGTAAGTACTCTACACATGTGAAAAGCAGTTCGACTTTGACTTACAAATGTGCCAGAGCCCCTTGGGTTACTTGCACTTGCTGGTGGGGTTGGACTTTTGCAAGAATCGGGGGCCATTGGAGCATTTTTTTTAAATCAGAAAAATGTGCCCAATGCGGCAATCGAATTCGGGTTGTATCGGTCGAAAACTAACGGTTTAGACCATCCTTCCACCGACCCTATTAGAGAGAGAGTGAATGAATTGAGTGTTGTATATATATATATATAATAAATTATTTTTTTGAAAACCTATCTCATATTTTAATACACACACGTGTATTATATATTTTAAATAGGATAATTTTGTTAAACAATACACTTTATTATATATATAAATATTTTTTATAATGTATGGAAATAGGCGAATGCTTCATTGTTCCGCTCTTTTCTAGGATTATCCTCAAAGTACTTATCACAAAAAAAAATAATAATAAAGGACAACTCGCATTGCCTATCCTGCCAAACCTCGACGCTAGATTCCTAGAGGTGTTGGCGACTGCTACTATATTTAGAGAGATGAAAGGAAAGGATTGCGTCGCGGCCGTATGCTAATCAAAGAAGAGGTTTAAAAAGCTAATCCCTCTCTCCTCTCACGTAACGGCTACGTGACTATCGGAAAGACATTAAATTAACTACCGTTGGCGACGTCCTCCTAACTACTTTTAAAGTACACCCGGAATGGATTCATTCGCGTACTTTAAACGGCGGTAGTGCCGCGTTAGGTACAGAGATGTAGTGATATTACCATTATCAAAATTCAATTTTACATTTATTGTGTGAGAATTGAATCGAATCGCTTTAGATTAAGCATGTGCAAAAGTATACGAATTATAAATATTTATATAAAAAAAATGAAATGATATCAAAAAGGAAATGCCAGATATAACTTTAAATAGATATCTATATTAATTATATCCAAGATATGTATTCACGGAAGAGGCATCCATACTTTTTAAAATGCATTAAAATCGTGTATTTGTTTATTATCCTAGTACTGAGCGTTATGGTCTTTATAAAGAATGTATTAAAACCATACAAAATTTAATATTTATAATATGTGGCACATTCCTGATCACAGCTATTATGTACTCTACTGAAGCGATGAACAAACAGCAATGTTTTAATGAATATTAAAGGAATTTTAGGTCTATGAATACTGTCTTCCCGCACAATCGTATTGCAACTTATATAGATATACATTTATATGGAAAATGAAGTTCACATATTACATTGATTTAGATTAGTTAGATTTTAATTGAAGTTATATTCGAGGAAAAATAATTTTGATTAATATACAATTTATTATTAAATAATTTGAAAATTGTCGATTAAAAAAATTGAATGCAAATGCTTCGTTTTTGGGTAATATTTGGCGTCATTAAACTCATTGAAAACATAGCGTTGAACTATTTTTATGATTAGAAATTTGAACTACAATATTTACTAGGCATAATTTTATCGCGTACACGAAGTAGAACCTTTTATATTAATATCTTCTGATCTAAATTATATATTAAATAAATATTTGAAATATGTCATTATTTTGAACATATAAATTTAATACTTTTTTTTAATATCATCCTTTTGCGCATGTGGTAATTTTTAATTTCATCTACGAATTTGTATATATTCAAAAATCTTACTTGGATGCACTAAATTTCAATAGAAAATTTGTGCTCCCAAATAGTTTCCATTTTAATATAACGACATCTTTGCCATTGAATATCAGTCAGATAAACAGTGTTTAAATGAGACCCTGAAATAACTAAGATAAGGCTTGAATGTAGTGATAAAGGTAACCTGCATAGCGCTCTGAAGTTTTATATATGTGTGTGTGTAAGCGCACACAAATAATAAATTTTCGATAAAATGTTCAACAGAAGAAAAAATTCATTTTTTTCCGAATAACGAAATTCTTCTTTTATAGGTTTTGACTTGAAAGCACTTTGACTCTTATAAAACATATCCTCACATATGTGTTTTATCAATTTAATTCCTTATATTAAAATGTGCTTTTCACTTTATATCTCTCATTTTATATATAAAGAAATAAATATATATATATCTAAAGAGACAAAGGTCGCCTCTCCCGTGAAAATAGACGTCAAAACCTGACGCCATTTATTCACCGTCGCCGCAAACTAGCGGCCTCGGGTAGGTGACAAAGCCACAACACCGGCTTTGGCAAACTGAAAAGCATCCACCTAGAGACCATGGTTTCGGGATAATGGCCCTTGTCTGCCTAGGGCGGACTTTATTCCATGAGATACCTATAGGATTTAATGGAATCTTGACAGTCTGCCAAAGAGGTGTTTAGCTGGTAATGTGGCTGGGCCAATTCTATGGCTAAAATATAGATTTGACGGGAGAGGCGACCCTTGTCTCTTTAGATCATTATCCTCCCGGCAAAAATTTCCATCTATATATATATAAATATATGAAGTCATATTCTGAACATAACCACATGAGCTTTTATTCTATTTTTTAATTATTTTCACACACACATGTATATACAGTAGAACACCCTCTAGCGGACACGACGTTAGCGGACACCTCTCTACAATGGACAGTTTTCATTTGAAAATTACCATTTTTACAATTTAGCAAATCTTCGGTAAGAGGACACCTCTCCCTGACGTACACTTTGGCTCTGCAATTAGGTGTCCTTTACAGAGAGGTTCTACTGCAAATATATATTTATATACAAGATATTTTAAACTAAAAAAAAACTATAAAATTTTTAAAGTTATCTCTCTTTCTCAATTCACCTCAAAATATATTTCACATTATATCGCACTCATGTTTCTTATTATTAAAACACTACCTTTGCCTATATTTTATATCATTGCAGTACGGTTACTGCAGAGACAGTGTTAATGAACATAAATTATATAAACCTAAATACCAAAATGTGTAATTTAATGTGTAGAATATTATAATTTTAATATCATCTATTTTTTTACTCTCTAAATAAAGAAAATATATTCGGACAAACAGGCTCAAAAATGTACATTTCTAATTCATACTCAGTCTTAAATTCCATTCCGGTATATCCACTTTGTTTTTGAGTAAGAAAGAGCGAGAATATATAAATATGTATATATATATGATATTTAATATATCCTTTCACTATAAGAAATGCGCTTATATAATTCAATATAAATTTCATTTTAGTCACATATATGAATATAATATTCCTTACAAAAGCCAACAAATTTATAGTTTTGTATCATTTGCATTGTAAAATGTAAATTTGGTTTATTACTTGACAACGGCCACAGTTGTATAAATAGTGGGAATGCCATATAGATAAAAGAAAACGTTGCTTGTTAGTTATGTATCCCCTAGTGTAAGTGTACGTGGAATATTTTAACAAAGGTTTTATATAAACTCAAAATGTGAGCTGACATTTCTTATTGGATAAATTTCCATTATAATTAAATGAAAGACATTTCTAGGATTATTTTCTCTTCAGAAGTAATTCTTTCACACATACACATTGTATTTCTATGAAATAGAACGTAAATATGTTATTGTCCTTAGAATATTTTAACCAAAAAGAAAGTTAGTACTTTGAGAATCCCAAATTCTGAAATAATGCATTAAAAAAGATATGTACAGTAAATCACGAGAATATATATATATTGATATGTGGAGAGAAGGAAATATAATGATTAGTAGTATTTATATTTTTATTTTGAGAGACAGAGGTGAAAGTTGATTGTAAAAATCAATGGAAGATATTTGTACATATTTAATATTAATAATTATAATAAAATAAAAATAAATATATAATCAACATAGTTTTATTATGTTTTAAAATTATTATATTGACATGAGCTTTATATAATTGATTAAAAGCAGATAGGTGTTCTATCGTGGTATTGAGAATAGCGCTAGCTGTCTAAGTGAATCTAGCAGCCTATCTAGTGGATAATAACAAAATATACATGTCCTGATTATATATATATATCTATATAGGATACTTCTTTGATAGTTAAAATATATAGTAGAGCATGAACAATAAATATATAATCAACACAGTTTCATTATAATTTGATGTTATTATATTGAAATGAGACGTATAATTGCATATAAGCAGATAGGTGTTCTATCGTGGTATTGACAATACCGCTAGCTGTTTAAGTGAATCTAGCGGCCTCTATATGGACAATAACAAACTATACATGTCCTGGTTATTTATATATTTATCTATAAAAGATACTTCTTCAATAGTTGAAATATAGATTAGCATAAACAATAAATATATAATCAACAGTTTCATTTTAATATGATGTTATTATATTGAAATGAGACTTATATAATTGAATGAAAGCAGATAGGTGTTCTATCGTGTATTGAGAATAACGCTAGCTGATTAAGTGAATCTAGCGGTCTCTATACAGACAATAACAAGAGATAAGTGTAATGTAAACAAGGCTAGGTAGGAGTAGAGAACACAACCACACGTACCAGCTCATGCCGCGGCGCGGCTGGAATTGAGAGTGATAGGGTGAGATTGGGGAGTTAATGGCCGCTTCCTGCCTGCCGCTCTCTGCCGACCGTGTCTGGAGCGTGTGCTCTAGTCGCGCTATACTTTCATTTACATTCATCATGTTCCTCTATCATTCCACATCAAACATCATTTTAATCTGTGAAATGACCAAATGTGTTCTTTGTATATGAACCCAGTATTGGTGATATATATCCGCTGAAAAAATATGAATTATTAAAATTGACTTAATCAATTTAAGATATAATTTATGTACAAGAGAAGAATATCATCATTTATTTTTTCGCTTGAAAATTAAAATTGAGAACTAATATATTTAAATTAATCGAAAAAGAAAGGTTACCACTTTATTCAAAAAGAATGTAAAAACGAAGCGTCATCTATTGACCTCCTCGCACTTTTCAGCCCAAGTGATTTGTTGAGATCCACATGTAGTTCATGAAATCTTCAGAATTTGGCAAAGATATGTTTAAATGGCAAATTGGCTGAAACAATTTTATGTGCACAATAAAGATGGAATTTTCTCTTGATATATCATCTAATAAGGAAGTCCTGTCTTGCTTAGAAAATGAGGAATTTTTTTATCTATATTTCGGTTATAGAATTGTCCTAGCCACTTTACCAAGCAAATTCTGAAGATTTCATTCATTCCTGAGAGGATCTCATGAAATTAGAGTCCAATTTGGACTGACGAAGACCATTAGCTATAAATTATGGTTTAAAGGAGGACGTTCTAAATTTTCCAAATCTTGGTTAGATAGATAAGATAGATAGATAAGAACATTTTAATGTTATAAGTTAATCTTTATGTTCAGTATCCTGGTCCAATATTTTTAGTGTAAGATTCCTTTAAAAGTTGATTTTCATTGAAGAAGAGTGTTTTATTTAATGTGTGACCTTTCCACTTTTACACATGGAATTTGACTATATATATACAAAATATTTTCATATTATATTCTAGTTAATATATCTTTCCTCTCTCAAATAAATATATATTTATAATATAATAATTCAAATGTGGTATAAAATATTTTAGGATTTTAATTTTCAAAAAAACAAATATACGTTTTACTATAGACTTGTCGATTATTAAAAATTATTTTCTCCTAACGCTTTATTCTATAGTATTTATAATCCAAGGAGAAAGTTTCCATGTTTAAATAAATATACGTTTTATTACGCGTATATTTATACTTAAACTATGGATACGTTTGAGGAGATATATATTTCTGTTTATACTATTGCTGTCATCCTCTAAAATACCAAACTTTCCAGAAAGGCGTAAGCAGTTTCGATATACTCTGGTATATGTTAAATATTGAGAAAACACGCTAGTTTTAGAAAGAAAAAGAAAATACTTTTGTAAGTTCTTTCTTCTTCTTCTTTCTTATCTCCACACTGGCTGAGGTAGAATGCGTCTGCCTTTGTCATTAAGACAGGGAGCACTTCTCAGTGGCAGGCCGACTTAGCTCTAAAATAAATGGCCGCCTCTGACATGAGGAAGAGACGCCATGTGCAGCCGCTCCTAACATGGAGTACAAACGCTGCTCATCCTGTATACCTGGATTAGGAGCCCTTACAGGGTGCTATCAGCTGGGCCAGCTGAGCCCAGGGTTTTTAGTGAGCTTGTTACTGGTTCCCCTCCTCCTTTTTCATCCGGGCTTGGGACGGCAAGGGCGGAGTTCTTTTGTAAGTAAATTGATATATTTGAATAAATAAAATATATTAAATATTATTCAATAGCTTCGTCGACAGAGAGAATATGATTCTGCTTTCAGTTTATGGGTCACAAAGTCAGAAGTGATAGCAGGTTTTGTGTGGGAACGGCCCTATGTTAATAGGTCCTTTCTTCAACTTTTACCAGTTTAGTCAATAAAGGTTGATACAAATAATTACACAAGATTTTGTAATTTAGTTCTTTACTAAACTTGAGATTAGTTACTTTCGGAATTGGGATTGTTTTATTTTAAGCTTGAAAATTCTTTCAACTGGTTTTTATAACGAATGTGCATCTTAAGAAATATAAACATTATAGATCATGAGTGTAGGGTAGTGGCAAGAAATTGTATAGTTCAACACCGCTGTTTATTTAAAATATATAATGTATGTTTGTATATTTGTGTTTGATTAATTATGGAGTGAGATATAAGTTTTTTAGCTCGTTGATACAATTTCGTCTTTCTTTTCATTATAAAATCTTAATTTTTAAATCAAGAGTGGATTTTTAAATTTATTTAAAATGTACACTTCATATTTAGCGTCATTAATATTTTAAAAACGAATTCGATGTGTGTATTTCAAGAATAAAATTTATTTAAATAGGTGAAAATCCTATTTTAAAAGATTTACACGAGTATTAACAGAAACAACATAGGTTTTCGATTTTGAAATTTATTTTTTGTAATCTAATTGCATTTTTACTTTTTCTGTCGCTCTCACACTTTAGATAACTAACTTGGTATTTCCTGGCAGAGTGTCATATGGTTGGAATGTAAAATCGATAAGAAGATTAAGAGAAACCAAAACTAAATAAATTCCAATATTAATTAGGCTCGGTGGCTGGAGGGAAACTGTGCTCGGACCTGATAAACACTGAGAGAATTTTCCTCTTTCACTTATCGTCTTTTCATTACTGGCCGTCGGTCGATGATCCGACAACAAATGGCGCCGCCGCCACCGCCGATCCTCGTGATTGGCCACTGCCTTCTTGGACTTCTCTCCACAGTTTCTTTTCTTCCTTAATGGAAACCTCACCTCTGGCTCTTTCCTTCTAAACTATACTCTTTTTACTTTTGTGACTCCAAAAACTTTTCTAAATAGGTAGAAGACAATATAGTTTGAACAAATATATAAATATAAATAGATATTTTTCCAGGAAGAAATGACCTATAAGAATAAAGTCGACTCTCCCGTCAAAATAGACGCCAAAAACTAGGCGTCATTTTCAAATGGGCGCTTCTCAGTTTGCCGAAGTTGGTATTGTGGCTTTTTCACCGACCAAAGTCCGCTGGCTTGCGGAGAGGGTTAATAGTTGGCGCCTAGTTTTTAGTGTCTATTTTGATGGGAAATGAGAAAAATAATTGATCAATCGGTCATTCCACGATATGTGTTTCTCTACCTCCAGTGTCTTGGTTAGCTTTCTGAAAAATTGAAGATTTTGCTAAGCATATTTAGATCAAGTTGGAGCGTTAACTGTCCTCAAAATAGCAGCTTCAAACTGGCTCTGCTCATGTTTAATTTGCATTAAGATATCTTAGTCATGAGGGATATTTCAAATTACATAAGCAAAGCTTAGAACCAAAATTCTTCAAAAGGCTTATTATAGGTAAAATATCCCTATATAATCACATTATTTTCAGAAAAATATTTTTTTCAATTAAAAAAAACAATTACTTTTTTCAGCCTCTATATATAATTAATTTATTCAAGAGTTGAACCGCCAATTATTTGCGTATATGCATTTTCTATAGTTGAGAATTAATTATATCAACAATGTGACATTCCTCTGAATAAAATTACTGATAAAGATTCTGAAATTAAATTTGGGTAAAATTAATCATATTTGAATACCAAAATGCATTGGTCACAATTCCTGTAAATAGTTATAATTAAGCGTGATGATTAAGGATATATGCAAAATGCTATTTTTCAAACAAAGAGCGATATTAATCAAACAGGACTTTTTATTTATATATCGCGTGCTCTATCCCAAAGTCTTCTTTTAAATTACGAAATGTGTTGCACGCCAGGTTCGAGTCAATTTAAAAAGAAATGAGTCTAGCAAGGCGGCTTATCTCCAACACATGTTTCTCCCTGACATTCCTGCTCCTACATCGTGTGTATAGTTCTCTATCTTGCCTTTTATTAAAATACTTAAATGACACTTAATTGAAACTTGAAATAATTTACCGTTTTATTAAAATTCGTCTTTCCCGAATAAAACGAAATAATTTAGTATGTGTATCCATGTATTAACTACGTCGAAGTTGTCATTGAATCTACAATCGCCAGTATTACTATCGAGCCACAGTCTGTTGCCAACTCATTGTTTTGTGTGAACAACAAAGTATTAGAAAATATATATAAAATATCGTGGGTTCGAATCTCGGAATTTCTCTCTCGCTTTCTCAACTAAAGATTTTAGCTTCGGCTGCTATTTTAACAATTCAAACACATTTTTTTTCCAAGTGGTATAAATGAAACATGTAATTCTAAAAATGTGAAATTGCACTGTATATTATTGTTAAATTAATAAAAAAAAGCGTCTCCTGGTTGTGCAACTGAAATTACTGATGGCTTGCGCGCCATCTATCGGGATAAATATCAACTAATCGTTGATTTCAAATATTCCAAAATATTGGCTTCCTGATTAATGCTATAATTTCATATAGTTTTTCCCTTTCCTTTAGTTTGTCTTTAAATACTCATTCTTTAATTTTCCAGGATGCCTTTGGGACCAGAAATTTTAGTCATTGAGGTATTTAGCCAATATGCTGAAATAATATTTGATATTTGTTCTATTTATTTTCTCCTTTAGATCCCGTCAAAACAATATGCAAATCAAAATGGAACCCAAAGGAAAAGTTTATCATAGAGATGACAAATTTCGCTTTTATTTAATGGTGAATTTTATTGATAATAATAGTTTGATTTTATTATATTGATATACTTTTTTAGGTTAAAATATTCTCGTGAAATATTTAAATTTATATAGGAGGAGCCACTGTTCGGAACACAGAGAAAATCAATCAGTCAACTGACTAACATTTGGGCAGTCAATATAAAACGGTAAGTTGCTGCTTGCGAGTTGAATATTGGCTGCGATCGCGTGACAATGTTGTATAACCTTTATTTGATATAATAAACTTCAAAAATAGTTGGCAATTGAGTCATACATTCTTAAAAACATTTGTAATTCGGACACGAGAGAGTTTACATAACGACCCCTAAAAGTTTCAGGAATTCCAGAATATTTTCTGGGGAAATTTCCATGAAGATAGTTCTTTTTTATTACAAAATAAATCTTATTCTTACTTGATATATAGTTAATATATTGAGTAAAAAACTAGGAAAATTTCCCTTCAGCATCTATATCGGGATTCAGGCAACACTCGGATGATATTTTATACACAGTATTATTGTTGCTAACCAAGTGTTATTGCCTCTTTCTCCTTTAAAGGTAAACGGACGACCGGAGATTTCAAAGACTCTTCACTACCTTGCATTTTCCAGATCACCATCCGGAATCCTTATCAGTCCATCACACGTCGGGTAGCAGCTTGCATCCAGGTCAGGGGGGGACCAATGACAGATTAACTTTCTCAAAATATGTGATAAACAAACTCTGGAATAAAAAAATTGATTTTTTCTGAAATTTTGAT
This sequence comes from Cordylochernes scorpioides, assembly GCA_030710605.1. Classification (NCBI taxonomy): domain Eukaryota; kingdom Metazoa; phylum Arthropoda; class Arachnida; order Pseudoscorpiones; family Chernetidae; genus Cordylochernes; species Cordylochernes scorpioides. The sequence goes on from CP092886.1 coordinate 137,643,258, forward strand.
CGTTTTTACTCTATATAAGTACATGCCCCATACACCAATATTTGTCTAAATCTGACAACTATTTCTTTGAACGCCGTTTTTGTTATAGAGTGTTTTATGATTGAAAGTACACTTATGCTATATAACAATATATTCACGACGTTTCGATGAATACTCCCTCGTTACAGATGTGATGCATATTGAATATCAAATATATGGTATTGGGTTATTTCCGCAAGGGGAATCTAGCATTATTTATTAAATAAAAGTACTTAGCCTCTCTTGCTTATTTCTTCTATAAAAATATTATTGTGATATCAGAATTACACATATTATCAAAATTTTGAAATCAACTCGGCATCAAATTCTAATTAAAGATCTTCAAAATCGATAGAATTAGCTTATAGGCAGTTAAATAAGCCAATTAATTATTGACAGGTATGGATTAAACCGCTATATTACTCTGTTATCAGATAAAATTCCGATTAGTATACGATAGATTCTAACTCGTTTTCATTTCTATTTTGGCAAAAGATAAACCTTCAGATTTTCACTCTTAATAGTGCAACATCTTTAAAAAAGGATATCAGTTTATAGAAAATTTATATTTTGAAAGGTGAGTGGCTCGTTGAAAAAAGCGAGATTTCGGAAGCTTGCTTCGTACCGAAATATAAAATGCTGTTACATACTATTTATTTATTTTTTTGAAAATAGAGCAATCCATAAATAAATCTTTAATTAAAAAGGCATATGTTGGGTCAAAATATCATTGGTAAAATAAATGACATTTTGATACAATGTATGATTTTTAATTAAATACTATTTATATTTTCTTCATTACCCCGTTTATAAGAATATAAGAACAAAATCTTCGAAAATTCGTATCAATGCGTCTTTCATGACAGATTCATGACCTGAGTTTGGGGATCAATGTTTTCAATCTATATATATAAATATTTTTAGAACACGGCGCACACACATTCAACACACACAATATTCAATGTTTACTGAGAGGTGTGGTGTTTCGCGACTTTAAATTAATAAATTACTTTGATATATACAATAAAATATCGTTAAATTTCTTTTAAGCTACCGGGGTAAAAGACCAAATTATGGGTAAAATCGAATTCTGGCTGTAATTGGCTGCTTATCATTTTAAATTATACCCATGGGAACCCGCTTCCTTTAAAACCAATTCTTGAACTTTTGAATAGGTAGTCCCCCTCCTCTAACCTTTTGTGTGTTTGTAAATATGTATTCAATTATATTAATAATTTTTACTCTCATGTGATTATCTTACAAATAATTTTAAAATACACGAAGAAATTACAATATCTCAACATTATCAAAACTTATTTCTCACTATCAAGTTTTAAGAAAGCGAAAAAGTCCTAAATTCTCAAACCAGAATGGAAGAAGATAGCAGGAATATAAGGAATAATAAGCCTAAATCGCCCATAGCCCAACACATCATAAAAACTGGTCAGGTTTTAATCTGAAGAATTATATTAATGCCATTATCAAAACATAGTTTCGAAAACAGAAAGACTATATTTAGAAGTAATACTATCATCTTAATACAAGAGTTTATATAAACAGAAAAATTTACCTCTCCTTGCAGTTTATGCAAATTACAAGATTGTGTAAAAAACCAAGGGTAGGCAACCTTCTGAGTTGGAAGAGTCAAAAATTACACTCTACATAATTTCAAAGTTTTTGAATTGCCACAACATTTTTCTTCAAATTAAAGACACTTCGGCCAGTAAATCTTTTTTATTGTCTCGACGTTTCGACAAAAAACGTTTGTCCTCTTCAGGAGCGAAGAAAAAATTAAAACATTTGGCAAAACGTTAAAAACAAGACGTTTTGTCTTGCCAACAATAAATAGTACGCGCATAAATAAACCCAATATTTATACGAGTACTCTACACGCAACTTTATATCCAAAGAGTCGCATGTGGCACCGCCGGTTTCCGCGATCCCTATACTAGACAATTAAGGCATATTGAAACAAAAAGATAATATAAACAAAATGATAGACATAAAAATAAAAGTGAACATTTGAAATAAATTTATTTAAAAAAATATTCAAAGCAAGTTTGATAGACTTGAATCCAGTGGCACGTAAGGGCCTTTTACATATCTCTATTTTTAAATGCTTATACTTGGAAGAAACGCCTATTGAAGAGCCCTTTTACTCAAAAACCTGTGAATACTAATAAATTGGCGAAAATAACCTTTGCGGAAAACTTATTAATTATTTTAAAATATACATATGTTAACTTTTATATCTACTTATATAATTGCCTTATTCTGAAGCTCACGGATAGAATGCGCGCCCATTGGCTGCCGCCGGCGAACACGTGTCCTCCCTGCCCCCCTCTAGACAACCCTGTTATCAGCTGTGTGATACATACACCTGTCTATAGCGGCCATTCTAGACAACCCTGTTATCAGCAGTGTGTTACATTCACCTGTCTATACAGACCACCCTGTCTATAGCGGACACTTTAGGCAACCCTGTAATCAGCAGTGTGTTACATCCACCTGTCTATACAGAGCACCCTGTATATAGCGGCCATTCTAGAAAACCCTGTTATCAGCTGTGTGATACATACACCTGTCTATAGCGGCCACTCTAGACAACCCTGTTATCAGCTGTGTGATACATCCACCTGTCTATACAGACCACCCTGTCTATAGCGGTCACCTTAGGCAACCCTGTTATCATTAGTGTGTTACATTCACCTGTCTATACAGACCACCCTGTCTATAGCGGTCACCTTAGGCAACCCTGTTATCAGCAGTGTGATACATACACCTGTCTATACAGACCACCCTGTCTATAGCGGCCACTCTAGACAACCCTGTTATCGGCTGTGTGATACATACACCTGTCTATACAGACCACCCTGTCTATAGCGAGACCAACGTTTTTAAAATATATTCGCACTCGGGTAAAACCCGGGCGTTGCCCGGGCCATTCGTCTAGTTAAAAAATAATTGTAGAACGAAAATTGCAATTTTACCGCAAATGTTTTTTTTTTTTTTGAACGAAAAATCGAAATTTATTTTAAGGAGAAATAGCGATTATTTCTAACCTTAGTGATGAAGTATGAAAGAATGAATTGTGAAGAGTATTGATAAACGGAAAAATAAAAGTGTCCAGGGATGGTACCGAACTCACAATGTTCCGCTTACCGGGCAGATGCCATGTCCACTAGGCTACCCTGGACATATTTTTCCGTTTGCAAATATTATATAAAGTAATATATAATACAATATAATGCGGCTTATGAATGTAGAACGAAAATTGCAATTTTACCGCGAGTGTTTAATTTGAACGAAAAATCGAAATTTATTTTAAGGAAAAATAGCCATTATTTCTAACCTTAGGGATGAAGGATGAAAAAAATTAATATTCACGCAGTGATGGTAAAGTGAAAAATATAACGCAAAATAGAGCAAAGGCAAGAAAGGGTTTTCGCTTTAGATATCTTCGATTGAATCCATCATATATGTAAATATTGCCACTATAATATTTTTCTTAATAGGTCATATCTATGAGTACTCATATAATGTACCTTTATTCTAAAATTTATTGGATCTTTATTCATTTCCAACTCTAATGCATACGTTGTTTTTTGTTTGTTTTTTTGCCACTGTTAGTAAGAGCAAGCGGTGGTGAGGATTCACAAATGCCTCAGTGACGTCAAAGTTCACCTTCTGCTGTCTATTGGTCGGTAGGACGCATGCGCGAGTTCCAAACCAAGTATTTAAAAAAAAAATGGGGAGCGACATATTTTAAAGTGAAATTAAAATAAAACTGAGTTAAGCGGATTACACATATTTAATACTACGCCATTAGCCCGTTCTGCATACGGGTCTATAATGATAGCCAGTTCTAAGCCTTATCAAATTTTTATCTTGATAAAAGCTAAAAATAAAGTAAGAGGCGATATTTTTCACTAATAGATGCTTAACTCTACTAAATGGAAAAATTGATTTCGAAGATATATTGTTTCATATAATTCATTTATCTATTTAATCTATGATAATATCATCTATATCTTAAGCCCTTAATTTTGTATAGATAATCAAGAGCGTTTTGCAATAAAATTGTTTTTTTTTTTCTTAACCCTAGTACACATGGTACAGGCCATGATAATCATGGAGGGTAGAAGTAGGCGACTGCTTTTACTGTAAGTGCACCACATTTCTACACATGTGAAAATCAGTTCGACTTTGCACTTACAAATATGCCAGAGCCCCGTTTGGTTACTTGCACTCGCTGGTGGGGTTGGACTTTTACAATAATCGGGTGTCATTGAAGCATTTTTTTAAACATAAAAAAGTGCCAATGCGGGAATCGAACCCGGGTCGAAGCGGTCGAAAACCAACGGTGTAGACCATCCTTCCTTCGACCCCTCAATAAAATTGTGACTATTTCAGCATTTGCTATTCGTATTCAGTTATTTGGAACAGTTTTAATTGGTCATATTTAAGATGATAGAGACATTTGATTAAAATGTATAAAATCACTCAATGTGCGCATAGGGGCTCATATAAGAAAGAAATGACTATAATGACTCAATTTTTGACGACCTGTAAATATTTATTTAGGTGTTTATTTTTTATATGTGAATTTGTAAATATTTATTTCTATGTTTTAATTTGCTTTTGTTGGTTTTTGTTTGTGTTTCCACTGTAATAGGTGCAATTACTTCAATATCCGCCTGTGTATGCGTGTGGATGATTAAAAAATTAATAAATGAAATGAATATAAATTTAGATGAAATAATAATATATATTAAAATATTTGAAAATATCGTGGTTGACTTCTCTTGATTTATCAAGAATATAGGTTGGCCAAATATCAGGGAACAGGTTAAATCAACGTTTAGTTGATTTCTGTTCCACTAGATGGCGTTCTGCCATCTAAAAGGTCATGTGAACGTGGTCAGAATATGACTTTTTTTATTTAAATAACAATAAATGTTTTTAATATCATTTTTAGTTGGTAGTTTGTTCGGAAAATATATGGATACATCAACCAATTTTTATTCATAATTACTTCACACCAAATACAGAAGGTGTTCACACTTATAGGAAACAAGTTTTATTATAAAATATTAAAAATTAACACCATATTTGAAAATTTTCAAATGTTCTATTTGAAAGCCTTTTTGTTTATTTACAGAACGGCACCTGAATTTCCACGATAGCAGACACTTTCTGATCATGGTCATACTCAAAATATCCCATTCTTCCTTTACCACTTTCCAGAGACCTTCAATTGTCCTAGGGTGTCTCTTTCCAAGTGCTCTTTTAAGGCATCCAAAAATGCAAAATCCATCGGGGCTAAATCAGGAGATTTTACAGGGGTTCTTTTCTTTGGAATAGTGTTGATTCCTGTTCTTTGCCTTAGATCTTCCAAATAAGCTTGGGTTGAAGATGAGGTATGACTTGTGGCGTTATCATGGTGAAACCAGACTTTGTTGCTCTGTTTTCCATAGATAGAGGGGATATAATTTAAAAATATAGGTTCTAAAATGTTGTTTTGATACCCATGCTTCGTCATATGTAACAATATATTTTCATCTATCAGCAGCCAAGAAATTTTCATAAAAATACCTGCTGATAGTGTGTCGCTGACGAATATGGCTCTGAAACAATTTGTGAACCGCATGTTTTTTGTAGCTTTTAGGCCTAAATCTTTATTTATTATTTTATTTATTGTTGACACTGATGTTCCTATTAATTTGGCTATATCTCTTTGTGGCATAGAATTTTCTTTTGTATAATATTTTTTCACTTTTTTGACAGTTGCAGGAGTTCTCACAGATATAGGGTGATAATCTTTTGTCCATTTCTCCGTAGGTGCTTTGAATAAAAACTTGATATTTTTGTCGTGAATAATATTATAAATGCCTTTTTTAGAAATGTTGATATCATCTTGTTTGCCTATTTTAATTATGTTCAATTAGGTAAGATTTTCTAGCTCTGGAAGGTCTTAAAATATAACCTCTTATGAAATTATTTGTATTTGAAGGGAATTTTATTTTTAATTTTTTAAAAAATGTATTGCGTGTTAGAATTAGCTTAAGCCTTTTCGAATTCCACGTTGTTGATTTTTTTAAATAAATTAATAGTTCCTTTTTTACACCGGGCGCTCGTTTCCTGTAAGTGTGAACACCCTCTGTACATATATAAATATGCATGATTTTAATTTAAACAGAATACTTAATTACAACATATAAATGAATATTTATCTTGATTTTTCCAGTTTTTAAATTATATTTACAAGTAAGTTCAAGATAGAAAACTGTAATTTTGGATTCCCAAATTCCTTTTTTTAGGTAACGAACAAATACTAAAAATAATCAAGTCTTAACTCCCACCAGTTTCAGAGTTAAAATCGTGCATTATTTAGACAGATCTTGTATTTATATAAAGGATATATTTCGAAGAGTATTCTATGTATAACAATCATATATATATATATTACAAGTCTGCGTAATATGTTTCAAAACTAATATTCAAACCATCATATGAAAGTTATAGACGATCATTTGAATCACTGTGAAAATCCAACTTTAATTTGGGAGGACGCCCAGGAAGAAGGACAATTAAGAGGAAGTCGTAATTTGAAGTTCCCGCGTGAAGGCATCTCTGGCATCCACAATAGGCTCAGCTCTCAACTATTCAGATGCCTCAACTTTGGAATTGGCAGCAATTGACAAGTCTGGCCCTTGAGATAAAACCTCTGCCAATTTTCAAACTTCCCTCATCCCTCATTTCGAGAAATCTTTCTTATAACGCACCAATGGTTCAAAGAATCTAGCTCTAGCAAAAAGAATGTTTCTACATATCCCCTACATTAAAATATCTGATAAATCATTAATGAAACTGTCTCTACTTATTAGATGCGCTTAAAATCCATTTTGACAATAATTATTGTGAATCTCTCTCTCTAAATAATTTTGTTTCGAAATAGAACAATATATATTTATCGGTATAATATGTAATTATGTAATTTTTGAGAATAGCATGACTTCAATAATTATTTTATTGATGTGTTTATAATTCCATTGAAGAGAAAAACAATTTTGCATTTATTAAAAAAAGAGTGAAAAGAAATATTGAAAAAAAAAAATTCTCAAATATACAAGCATGAGGCAACATTCAATTGAAATGGGAAATATCTGGATCTTTAGCGCATTCATAATATTTGCAAACCTTTTATATTTGGTATGTTGATATTTTCATTCAATATATTATTTAATAATAACTCTAAAATGAAGATATTTTTTTAAAAGAATAATTTGATACACTTAGCGTGACAGAAAAAAAAAATGAGCTCAAGGGTAGAATAAATAAATGTTTCGAACAGCTAGATAAAGCAACGAGCAATTAGTTATTTTTTTCACTACAGAATACATCTATATACTTGTGGAAATATTTTCTGATTACTAGGATCAATCAAAGGGCATGTTAATCGCTGTCCTGAGATTTGGAATTCCATTCCTAGTCAACTATTTGCCAGAGTTAGTCTTCTGAAGGCATCGGTGGCAGTGCCCACAAGGGACGACCAATCACGTCCTAGATGTTTATGTCGATAAGAAACCAAGTGAAACCAGTGACAAGAGGAGCCCCTGTGCACCTTGCAAAGAATAAATTATACAGCGTGATCTATATGCACTCAGACTGGGAAAATGGCTATGCACATCTACCGAGGCAGGTCTGTCATCTACTGCTTTCGATCGGTCATAGTTTTCAAAACATTTTGGCGCGTTTTTGCCTGGTATGGTGTTCCAAAGATGCCGACAGTATGAACCAGTCACAAAACTGTCACAGTCAGTTCAAGGTCGTCGGCTTCGGACATCTATACACATGGTGACCGTTATTGCTGAAACAGTAGTCTTGAAATTCTCTTAGAATACTACTCTGTGCTATATCTTTCTCTCCCCGTGGTTGTTTCTCGACACCATTTCAAACGTAAATGCTCAGTCATTGGCAGGTTTCTTCCAGATGATAGCATGGCAGCTTTGACTCATTAAATGCAGACCATATGAGCAGACTTAATATTATTATAGTGGTTTAATAATTTGGATTGACAAAATGGACGTCAGGGTCACAACTGATAAACTCAAACTATCCAGAAATCTGTTATATGCTCACATTTGCCATTTTATTTTGTTGTCTTTAAAAAAGAGAAGTTGCGTATATTTTAATGTATTTTAATTTCAATTGATACTTCGGTTAGAAGAAAAAGTTTATATTCTATAACAGAGCCTTCACACTAAATATAACAATATATTGTCATTTGAACTGCTGATGGTAAAACTTAACATTATTTTCAAAGGCGTGATGTAGCGGATATAGTAATGTACGAAAAAAGGACCGGAGGTGATAAATGAAGAATACACTATTTCTGGGGGAACATGTGACGTGTTTTTTTTATTTCCACCGCCGAGAAAACTTGTCTTGAGGTCTGTTTGACTTTATATAACACCACAGAATTATGAATTTTCCTTTTAATGGAAGACAATATTTATGGTGATATTTACCATACCCCCTCACATACATGTGAGTTTGTGCTTATTATTTGTTTTCATAATATACAGGGTGATCCAAAAGTCCCGCACAACTTTAAAAATTAATAACTCCGCGAATATTTGCGCTAGAGCAATGCGGTAAACACCATTGTGTTCAGGATGCAGTGGGATTTTTTTATGGCAAATAATGAAAAATTCGAAATTTATTTCAGTTACAACTTTATTCACTAGATGGCGCTCTACCAGAATCAGCGATTCAGCGGCCAAATTGTTTGATAAATTGAAAAATATAACTGATCGACACGTATTTTTCCTTTTTGAATACCAAGAAAGAACCCTAATAATATCAAATGATAATTTAATAAAACACCATTCTGCCAAAAGTTAGAAGAAATGGTTAACGATTTTTGAATACAATCTGAGATATGTAAAATAGGTATATGCAAATTAAAACATGTAGCAAAAATAAACTTGATATTTTAGATGCGGTTTTCTGGAATCCTCTCAGCTATTTAAATTTCGAAAATAAAAAATTTCTAATTTTTTTAAAATCAAATCTCTTTCAGTATCGATTATATTTATTTTAATTCATTTGAAAAATATTTATCTATCTCTGATGATTTATTTTAATCTGGAATGCCGTTGTTGTTTTTGTAGTGTCCAATTAAGAGCCTCAGAAGTCTCCATGCATCTCTATCACAGCAGCAGCAGCATTGTCCACTATCTTGGGTGTGTGAAGCAGCTGCTCTGGGTCTATGTCAATTTTCTGCAAGGCTGTGGGCATGAGAATATGTGGGTAGGTGTTAGTTCCACACCAGGACAGTTGTTGCATGTTCTATAGGTTCTTGTGCCATCTGGATGTATTGTCATCCTTTATAATGTTTTGTTCTAAATCTTGTTATAGTTTTGTCATTTTTCTCTCGGAGTTTATTTCACATTTTGATCTTTTCTTATTTTTTGTTTAATTATCTTGTATTTTGCAAAAGCATTAGCGTCAAATAATGACATTTGTTCTCTTCTTTGGCTCAACTTTCTGGCTTCTTTTGCAAATTCAACTGCCATTTCATTACCCCCGATCCAAACATTGGCATGAATCCATTGTAGAATGCAGTTATTCTCCAATTATATCAGCTGAGTAGGTAACGAATGTATTTTCTGTGTGATTATAGTATTGCCCTTCTGAATTGCTTCTAGATCGGATATGAAGTCGTTGTACGGTATATTATAATTCCTTCTGCTTGATGAAGGGATGGTTGGTTAAGGCATACATCAAGAGCTTTCTAGATAGCTGTCAGTTCACAAGTGAAGTTTGACGAAATCTTTCTTGCTCCTTCTTTGATTTTGATGTATGTTTCATCTTGCAGTATTATGTTAATTCCAGCCCCTCCATTACTTATAGTAAGGTCTGGTGATCCATCTGTATATGCAGTTAAATAATTTATCTGATCGCATAAACCAATTGTGTCAAGTTCTTTCTTTTTAAGTATGTTTTTGTTCTCTTTTTTATTGCAGGGTTCATTCAGGTTAAGATTGATGATTACATTTGATTGTCATTCGGTAGGAAATATTGGTTATTCTCGAATTTGTAATTCATTATGTTTCATATTTATGCTCTTTCTAATATTGTTGTCGTATTGAAGTGTTGAAGATCTTTTGAGCCTTTCTTTTTGTGTCCAGTTTAAATAGGTTCTATGGGATATGTGTTCGGTTTCTTTAGGTTTTAAGCTATTGGTGAATTTTATTGTTTTTAATTGTCTTCTGCTTTCAAATAGGTCTAGACCACATTCTCTCTGAATTTTCTAATTGTTGGCATTTGAAACAGAACCAGTGATTAATTTGGCCGCTTTTGCTTGAACACTGTCTAGTCTTCTTTTTAGTGATGAACTTAAGGGAGCCCAAACAGGTGTTGCATATTCCATTATTGGCCTTTTTAAGGTGATAAATGTTGTTCTGAAAATTTTGGGTTTTGCTCCCCAATTTGTTTCACATAGCCTTCTCTGAATGTTTAGGTTTCTGGTAGCTCTATTTGAGGTGCTAATTATGTGTTCTGTAAATCGCAATTCCTCATCAAGTATCATACCTAGGTAATTTGGAGATCTAATTTTATCAATTATATAGTTCTTTATGCTTATTTTGGAGTTAAATTCATGCCTTTTTTCCTGTCAGTGAAGGAGACCTATAGGTTTGTGTTTATTGGGTTTATTGTAATTTTGAGTTTCATTGCCCACTTCTCCAATCCTCTCATTGATGTGTTCAGTATTTTTCTGATATTTCTATACTGCTACTTCTGCGCCATATGGCTATATAATCTGCATAACAGGCAACCTTTGTGTCTTCAGTGAGTATGGATGTTGTTAGGGTTGTGTCGTAATTAGATGTACAACAACTCAAATTTGACCATGACTCTTTTTTTAGCTCTTATTATTTTCGTTTGGCCAACAAAAAACGTCCAATTTATATACACCTATATTCTTACATAATGAGACTTTAAAGAATGCAAATAATATTCATCTATTTACATACACAACACATCTCCTCCCTTAATAATACTCCAGTCGGTCTGGGGGTTTCCTGGCTCTCTGAGGTCTAGGACTGCGGACGGGCACTTGCACAGCGGCAGGCTCCGGTTTAGGAGTGCAAGAGGGTACGTGCACAGAAGCAGTCTCCTCCTTGTTTCCTGATGTAACCTCTGGAATCTCCTCTTCACTCTATTTCTGACTTCCACCTACAGGGTTCTCTCCTGATGTTCGAGGAAGTATCAAATTTCTAGTCTCCACTTGTTTCTTTTTCACAGGTCGCAATTGATTGATAAGCCTCTTATACACGACGCCCTCGCAACTTATAAGGTAGTGACGGTAGCTCAATAATTTCAAAATGGTACCTCTTTACCGTTTAGGTCCAGTTGCATAGCTGCGGAAATAAACCTCGCAACCTGTAGTAAACTGCTCCTCCCTTCTTACGGCCTCATGAAATACCTCTCGCGGATTTCCCATCTTGGTATTAAATTCGAGAATCTTGATCTTAAACTTCTCTTCATTAGCAGTTCCGCGGGGGAATTCCTTCATTACAGTTTGGGAGAATGCTCTATGAGCAAATAGGAATCTTTGTAGATTCGTCTCTAAATCATATTTTCCTTTATTCTTTCTCAAAAGGTTTTTAAACTCTCTTACATATCTCTCAGCTAAACCATTTGTATTAGGACTGGTCGTAGTGTGCCGTATACCACTCATTTTGGTAAATTGCTCGAATTCACCGGAGACAAACTGTCTTCCATTATCTGTAACCAAAATTAGGGCAATCCAAATCTGGCAAATATTTCTCTAAGATGATTTATAATCGTTTTTCTGGTAATATCTTTTATGATAAAAAATTCTATCCACTTTGAGTATGCGTCCACGAGAACCAAAAACATTCTTCCCATGAACGGACCCGCTAGATCAAGATGAAGTCGATGCCACGGTTTTTCGGGCCAAGTCCATTCCGAGCTGGTAGCCGGGGGCATGCTTGCCGATTCTTGGCATACTCTAAATTCTCTAGTTAACTCCTCGATGTTACTGTCTATGCCTGGCCACCAGAAAATATCGTCTGGCAATCATCTTCATTTTAACAATTCCCATGTGTATTTCATGCAAGTTATTTAAAATTGAAGATCTTAATTTTTGGGGAATTACCACTCTTTCACGCTATTGAAGGCACCCAAACTCCAAACTTGATTCCTCATTGATCTTATAATGAGGAGCTAGTGGGTTTTCTATCGGTACCCTTGTGAATTTCCACACACACACACACAGTTGCCTTCTCTAACATTCCTTAATAATATAGACAGTATTTTATCTTGGGGCGTCTCATATTACATCTCCATAAAAGAGAACGGTACCTCATTCAACTTCCTGAGAAGAAGTACCTGGTCTTCATCAAGAGACTCTCTGACACTCGATTCTAAAGGAAGACGTGACAATGCGTCAACATTGGAATTATCACTAGTTTTTCGAAATTCCATAGTATAATTAAATGCAGCTAATTTTAAGGACCATCTTTTAATTCTGAATGATGCACATATCGGAATTGGTTTATGAGGTGAAAATATATGAATTAAGGGTCGGTTGTCTGTAACCAATACAAATTTTTGTCCCAGTAAGTATTGTCTGAATTTCTCAACGCCAAAAGTTATGCTCAACGCATTCTTTTCTAGTTGAGAGAAACGTTTTTCCGCTTCAGTTAATGTTCTAGAAGCAAAAGCTATAGGGCATTCTTCCTCTTTATCATTTCTATGACTCAGAATTACGCCTAGTCCATAGTACATTAATAATGATTTACATTTTTAAAATAACATTCGATATTCTTTCGTCCAATTCCATCTTGAATATTTATTCAAAAGTTGATAGAATAGCGCTAAAATGTTTGCTATATTCTTTATGAATCTATAATAATAAATTAAGAGTCCTATGAAAGATCTTAATTGCGAAACATTCCTTAGGTTCAGGCGCCTCTATCACCGCTTTAATTTTATTTTCTAAGGGATGCAGTCCATATTTATCCATTTAAACCCTAAATATTCCACCGATTTATTTTTAAATTTACATTTATATCTGTTTAACTTTAAACCTTTTTCTAGCAATCATCTAAACACTAGATCCAACGTTTGTTCATGATCTTCAAAGTCTTTTCCTGCAACCAAAATATAATCTATGTAGCAGGCCACACCTGGCAAATCAGCAAATAAACTTCCATAATCATCTGAAATTTATTTGGTGCTACCGCTACGTCATATGGTAGTCTTTTATAAGAAAACAACCTCTTTGTTGTGTTTATATCAACAACAGCTTTGACTTATTCCGCTAACATTACTTGTAAATAAGCCAGTGATAGGTCTAGAGTCGAAAGTACGGTGCTTGTAGATAATTTTGAAAATATCTCATCGATTGATGGAAGGGGATACCTATCTAATTCTATTGCTTTATTAGCTGTACATATAAAATCACCACATATCCTTACACTACCATCCTTTTTTAATTCCGGTACTATTAGAGCGGCCCAATTTGCATGAACTATAGGTTCTAAAATTCCAGAATTCACAAAAGAACAATTTCATTCTATACTTTATTTTTTAAAAGTGAAAGGTAAACTTCTGGCCTTACAAAACACAGGAGTCACATCCTTTTTTAAATAAAAAAAATATTTTAACATCCTTTAGACAGCCCAAATCTTTGTTAAACAAATCTGCAAATCTATCAATCAAACTATTTCTATTAGATTCGTTATTCAAATTTTTAATGCTAAACATTATTCTAGAATATTCAAGTTTAAACTGTTTAAGCCATTCTCTTTCTAACAAAATCACCTGGATTTTTCATTTACAACTATTAATCGTAAATATTGGTTGGCTTCTTTTCCAAAATATTTCTTTGCCCTATAATCTCTATTGATTTACCACAAAAGGATTTAAATCTTAAATTTGTTGGAAATAATTTTTTACCTTGCCAATAAATCTTATATCTTTAGGTATTAACGTAACTGGACTTACTGTATCTATGGTTAAGCACAAAGAATAATCATCTACTGTTAAATTTATTGTGGCATCAGTTTCGCCCTGTACAGAATATAGAGTCCTCTTGTACAAATTTACATCCCCACATTTTTTTACTACTTCTCCAGACCCTACTTAAATGACCCAGTTTTTTACATTTTAAAACAAGTCTTTCTTCTATGAGGGCAAACAGAGGCCACGTATGAATGTCTTTCACCACATCTATAACACATTATTTCTCCCCTTTGCCTGAAAGGCCTATGCTGCACCATACTATTATTGTACTCACCCTTTTTATCTTTTCCATGCACAGGGGATATCTTGTCCACACTGTATTTATCTCCGCCAGTTCGAACGAGATCGCCACTGCAAAACTTTATCCAGAGTGACATCGTCGTTTTCTTGTAGTAGCTTTTTTTGCAGGCTTTCCAACTTGATTCCAGCCACAAAACGGTCTCGCATCATGGTTCCCAGCATATCGCCGAAATTACAATTTATTGCTAAATGTTTCAATTCTCTAAGATATTCCGAAATTGATTCTCCTTCCTGTTGAATTCTCTTTAAAAATCTGCATATCTGTGGTATCACTTTCTTCTTTGGATCCAAATGCAGCTTAATTCTTTGAATGATAGTATCATAGGGGTGATCTTTCATTAGACCAGGAAGAAAATGTCGTTTCTCTGCTTTAAAGTTTCAGAATCTGGTAGCAAGGTAAAAATCGGCACTTTAATCTCCTCTTTCAGATGCCAAAATGAAAGCCTCAAATTTTTGTACAAAAAGATCGAAGTGTCCTCCACTGGGCTATAGTATCTAAAAGGTACTATTAACTTTGAACTTATCATGCTGATCTTTTCTACTCCTTTGTTTTCTTGATCCAGATAGTTTAAAAAATGTAGTTGTTATACTTGCATAGACGCCGTTTTCCTCAGCTTTTTACTGGCTCTGTAGATCGCGCATCCTCGTCGCCACTTTTGTTGTGTCGTAATTAGACGTACAAGAGCTCAAACTTGACCATGGCCATCCACAAAAATGTCCAATTTATATATACATATATTTTTACATAATGAGGCTTTATATAATACAAATAATATTCATCTAATTACATAAAAAACAGTTAATATATAGCGAGAAGAGTAGAGGACTGAGCACAGATCCCTGAGGTACACCAGCCCATGTTCGTCGGTCCTTGGAAAATATTCTATTGACCCGAACCTTTATCCTTCTTCCCCTAAAGAAGTCTGCTATCCAGATTAAGGTTTTTTCTCTTACTCCGATGTTGTGCAGCCTTTCAAATAATTTATACACTCGATCAAAAGCTGAGGTCATATCCAGGAATACGTCCGTTGTCTTCTTTGGCGGTTTTTCCTAGAAATCTATTATTGATTGACAGAAGTAGAACAGTTTATCAGTTGTACAGTGTCTAAATCTTTAGGCAGTTTGGTAGAAGTTTATTTTATTATTGTTAGTGAGCCAGACTATGAGCCTAAAGTGGATAATTCATTCTGTTATATTTACAAAGTATGCTGGTAAGAGCAATTGGCCGATAGTTCTTGCATTCCTTGGCATCTTTGTTTGGTTTCAGTATGTAGCTTACCATTTTCCATGAAATCTTCAGTATTCGTAGGAGTTGATTTTTAGCTTCCTCTCCAAAGTGTTTAATCATTGACCAAAGATTAGAGCATCTCCAGGTGACATCTTGGATTTAACTTTCCTATTGGTGAGTTTAGCTCATTCAGTGTGAAGTCTCTCGAGTAAATATATTGTTGATGGTAATTTCTTGCTTGTTTAACTAACCTGTTTACATTATTTTTCAGAGTCCTGCCTTCATTCGTATAGCTGAGTGTGGAAGTGCTTGAAAGATATTCAGCAATTATTTCCGCCATCTGTTTGTACGTTCTCGTTATTCATATCGGTTAGAGTATTGGAGGATTAGTGTTGGTTTTGATTGTTTTATAACACTATTTATATTCCAGTGATGGCTTTCCTTTTTTATTAAAAGCTTTTATTCAACTTGCCTATCTGTCTGTCTGTCTGGATGTCTGTCGCCAAATCTTGTAATCAATTTTTAATATACTTATAGGGCACCTAGAAATATGAAATTTGGTACACATGTTCAAACCTGATGACAATACTAGATGACAAATTTTCAGACTTCTGGGTTGTCAGGTTGGCCAAGAACGGACAAATTTCCTTTCAAATTTTGTATATTTAATTTTATTTATTTTGTTTTGCCAATATCTCGCGAACCGTTCGTTTTTAGCGATTTTCCTTCGATTTCTCCTTCATGGTTAAACTTTCTTGGTGTACTTTTTACGCTCTTTCTGATGGTACCATTTTCATTGAGATTGGTCAGCTTTTTTATTTAAAAGCTTTTATTTAGCTTGCCTCCATGTCTGTCTGTCTGGATGTCTGTCGCCAAATCTTGTAATCAATTTTTATTAATATACTTATAGGGCACCTAGAAATATGAAATTTGGTACACATGTTCAAACCTGATGACAATGCTAGCTGACCAATTTTCAGACTTCTGGGTTGTCAGGTTGGCCAAGAACGGACAAATTACCAAATTTCCTTTCAAATTTTGTATATTTAATTTTAATATGCTTCCAGACCTTATAGAATAATGAAACTCACAATACTCGCTCAGTCCAATTAATAATTGACAGATAGACAGACATACATTTATTTTTATATATAGAGATTAGCAGTAATTAAACGTAACAGTAAGAAAATGTTGATTTTAATATATGTAAATAGAGTCTCTTAAGAAAGACCACCTAAAAACATGACTCAACTTGTTTCTCCTGTAGGTGGTTCCTCATTGGAGATTCTAATTGATATTAAAGAATCTCTAATAGACCTTTAATAAGAGACTGCCTCTTGGAGAGACGGGTTAAGCTACGATTTTAGGCATCCTCTCAATGGAAGCTCTACTGTATCTACTTTTTCACACTGTTTGGCTTAATAAATGCCATTTTAACCATTTTGAATGTGTATCAATCCAGTCTATTTTTTGATATTTTATAGGCAAAATGACTTCATTTCAATTCATAGGGAATTTTCAACATTTTTTTTAGTCTTCATTCAGCTTACACTCTATTATATTTTAAGCCATTGTTCCCCCCCCATTATACATATTTAATACCGTATACAGTGTATTACTTTCAAAAATGTCATTAATTATTTGAATACAGACACACACACACACATTGAAAACCTTCTTAATAATGATGATAATTTTTAATAGAAATTTAATGGAATTTGGGAAATAAAACGAAACGAAAAAAAGAAATCTGACAAAAAATAGCTTTATAACTTTCCCAAAGTTCTAAATGGTCAAATAGCAAGTGGCTATATAAATAAAGTTACACACAAAGATAAAATATAGATTTTAAAATATTTTTTTTTACTTAATTTTAATGCATTGTAAATTCTTCATCTTCAGGGTCATTGGTAGTTATGTGGAAAATTTGGTGACATTTGGTTAAGTAGTTTCTGAGTTTATCGATAAACAGACAGACAAATTTTGATTTTTATATATATAAAGATAATACAGAGATAATAAATCATAGTGCTGAAAATATAACAGATTAATTAATATTTATCCTTGTTTTAAAAAAAAATAGGTTTTTCAAACTAATAATTAGATAGAAACCTTTCTGGTAGTATATTAAACAATTTCTCAAAGTTAAATTGCGATGAAATGAGTAGTTTGGTCCGGCATAAAGAAGAGGCATATAATCATTTTTTCTATATGCATGATAATATTTAGAGCAGATTGTTGAATTATAACAGATAAATTAGAATATTTATCTTGATTATTTTTAGGCGAAAAGTTATTTCAAAATTTTTATTTGCTAGAAACCTTCCCAGTACTATACTAAATAACTTCCTAAAGTTTAATGGCGTTCCAATGAGTGGTTTGGTCAGGCATAAAGGACAGACACACCACACACACACACATTCATTTTTATACATATAGATGATGTGGCTTTGTGTCTTCTACTCGAATGAATGTTTTCTGTTAGATTTTTGTTTCTGCATATCAAAAGTGAACTCGCTTCACCCGTGGTCTCTGCTCTTTGGAATTTTTTCCTTATATAATTTTGTATCTGATTATCAAACATGATACAGCAATATTTTCATTTTCATTTTCTGACTAAAAAACAACTATTTTTTCCCAGAACCTGTCAGTTTCAAATTTTCTTGGCTAAAAATGCGACAATGCTGGAGGTTGCGAAAGGATTTTTTCAATAAATGTTCAAGACATGGAAGGAATTACAAATCCAAATATTCAGATTCCTATCTAAAACGTCCTTGGAATTACAAGCAAATAAATGAGAAAAGCCAACAAATATATTAATTTTATCTGTTATAATTTAGTCATCTTATTCCAATATCATCACGCATATATTTATATTCATTATATATATATAGGTGTGTGTAACAATATACCACCATACATTTTACGACACCTTTTTAAATAGTTTCCCTTTTTCAATTAGTATGTTGTTACTTTTAACTATTTAATCAATTGTTTAATTATAATTCAAATTTTATATGTACCAATTATCCCCTGAAAATAATCCACTGGGTGTCTCTAACTTTATAATATAATTCAATAAATTTAGGGTTCCCAAAAGCAAAGAGACGCAGTTCTGTTAGTAACGGATTTTGCTTACGTCACTTCCGACCTCTCACGAGGAATTGACCAATCTGCTGCGAGCAGGCTTGCAGCTATTTAAGGCCAACGTCGTCTCAGTGATAAGGCTTTTTTTTTGGACTGGCATTTATACGACTAAAAATAGTGTAAATAATTAATTATAAAAACACTTTAAAAAAAAAGCTTTTATTTAAAATGCACTAAAAATAACAGAATAAATATTTCTGAAGTATTGCTTTTTTTCTGAAGGTACCATTTAACAAATAAAATAATAGACTTAGAAATAAAAGCGGTGGGGTAAATAATAATAAATATGAGATCAATGTGATTTTATATGAAGCAAATGATTAGCAAGATTATGCCTTTCATTAAATTTATACCTATTTGCTGCATAAATTATTTTCGCAGAATTCTGCCCATTTTTCTTGTTTGAATATCCAAATTTCTTGTTCTATTTTGTGACTAATTTTAATGAGTTCCTTTATTATTTATTCTGTGTTATTTGTTTTAAGAAGTTCATTGAAATTGTCTCTCTCTGCAATCATTGCCTCGATATTGTGGTCCCTCCAGTAAAGTATTCACAGGTCTTTACGTCTACCTCTAGGTATCGATACTTTTGCAGCTTTGAATATGTTCGAAGATAATTTTTCCAATTTTTTGTCAATTGTTATGTGATTTAATTCTTCGTTGCACAGTTCTTCAAGCTTTTCTGTGAAATTTTTTCCAGTTATCTTTTATTCTGTTGGAAATTTTAAATTTTGAATTTTAGGGTTGTTAAAATTGGTCTGTGGTCACTGATTGCACTCTTCAGAATTTTCCATTGTGTTGTGAGCGCGATGTTGTAATTTATCGCTGTGATGTCTATTGCGGATTCTGTGCCTGTGGACTTGGATAGATAGGTGTTTTTTCGTTATTTAACGGTGTAAGGTCGAGGTCGGTTAGAATGTCCTCAACCTGCTGACCTTTGTTATCCTGGACAGGTGATCCCCAAGTTGGTCTTTCGGCGTTGAAATAACCAAATATGATTGCGATATCCGAAGACGCTTCACTTAATGTCTCTATCAGGCCTGTATTGATGCTATTATTATCGTGGTGATAAACATTTATGATTGGAATTGTTTTATCTGTATGATAGATTTCTATTTACTGAGCTTCTGTCGTGCTTTCTCTAGGCTTACTCTGATTATAGGCGATTTCCTTAAATTTGATTTCTAGAGTTTTAATCAAAACGACAAGTCCACCCTCCGAATTTTCCCGGTCTGTCCTTTCGTAGTGTTGTATAATCTTTGATATTGAATCTCAGATTCTGATTCAATTTTGTCTCCTGAGGACAAGTAATATGTACATTGTTGTCACAGAGAAGACAAGTCAGCTCTTTATTTTCCTCTGGGTACCATTTTTATTGAGTTGTAGTAGATTGAATTGTGTCCTCGTAGTAGATTTCTCATCATGAGCTCGAGCTGCAGCTCCTGAGGCGGCGGTTACCCCGGACGCGGTAGCATTACTGGAGATATCAGGTTTGCTCTTCATTTGAAAATGGGTGCCGTTGCAACGTTAGTCATCTTGGAAACGAACCAGAATTTGGTCAAATATTCCAAGGGTCCAGGGGGGACCGCAAGGTTGTGTGGTCGGACTTCTCCCCTTCCCCCTGGAATGCCGTCACTACAGGATAAAGCACTCTTGGTGAATTTTTTTAATTGTGATTCAGAATCTGCCACTGAAGCTTTACGAGCGTTTCGTTCCTTCAAAGATATTCGAAGCGGTAAAGGACCAATGAGTTGCTACTGTCTAAAGCGATTGATTAAAAGTTTTGAGGAAACTGGATCTCTGGAAGCAAAACCTCGGAGTGGAAGACCATCGACATGCAAGTCAGTGGCTGTTACGGTTTTTCAGAATGCTAAAGCTATTTAAACGTTATCCACGTATGGAGAAGTAAGTGGTAGACAGGTTTCTCGAAAAACGGGGATTTCCTATGGAACAGTTTGGAGAGAACACACATTTAGAATTTTTCTATAAAAATACCCTAGCAAAATTCAAAGTTTTCACGAGTTGAAAGTCAGCGATTTTGAGAAGCGTCAATAATTCGCTGCATGGGTTTTCCGGCAAATTGATATTGATGAAAACTGGCTGTCAAATGTTCTAAGAACAGATGATACTCACTTTTATCTAAAGGGAGAATTTAACATTCAAAACCGCCTCATTTTGGCAACAGAAAACCCTAGGAATTTCTAAGAAATACCACTTCATCAGCCCAGTGTTACAGTTTTGTGTGGGTTCACTTCTTCTTTTATTATTGGGCCATTTTTCTTTGAAAAAAGCAATGGAAGAACTTTTAAAACTGTTTTTGTAACTGGTGAACGTTATGTTCAACTTTTGAGAGAAAAGGTTATTCCCATATTGCAGGACAGACAAGCACTAAGCGAAATAACATTCAGGCAAGATGGAGGACCTCCTCAAATCTCCCGCGGTGCCAAACAATTGCTGAAGGATACGTTCAGTGAAATTTGTTGATTAGTCGCCACTTTATATACCAGTGGCCTCCAATATCACCAGACTTGACGCCTTACAATTTCGGTTATAGGGGGAACATTAAGTCGCGTTTTTATCGATGCCGGCCTACCACATTGGCCATGTTGAAGGCTTCTTTCAGATGGCACGTTTTATAAATTTCAACTATTTAATTGTGACCTTTCTGTCATCTATCGTCTGCAGGCGGTGTTTGAGAATGAAGGGCGCCACATTGAGCAAGGATTGTGACCTAATACAAGAGAGAAGGCAGTTACCGCATGTGTTATATTTTGCAGCTCTCAGGTGATCCCCAAGTTGGTCTTTCGGCGTTGAAATAACCAAGTATGATTGCGATATCCGAAGACGCTTCACTTAATGTCTCTATCAGGCCTGTATTGATGCTAGTATTATCGTGGGTTATGGGTATAATAAATGATGTCCGCACATCTTGATTCTTTTTTTTTCTGTTAACAGTATTTTTTTAAAAATAAAACTACAACCTTTCGCAATGAGTTTCTTTTTTAATTTATATATTATTTTATTAATAATAAAAAAGAAACTCATTGCGAAAGGTTGTAGTTTTATTTTTAAAATTTGTAGCGAAATATTTTCGTTTACTTCAAAAGTATTTCTTTGTTTGTCATTTGCCCACATCTTATATTATGTCGTGCAGGCCAAAGTGTTATAACTTCTCGAATAACACTGGTATACACTATTTTACCCCTTATGTTTAGTTTATCGCATTTCGCTCATTAGAAGAAATAGCATAAGGAATATTTTTTTGTATCCCCCCCCCCCCCAACTTTAGAAATTTTGCGCAAAAAATAATACAAAATTATTTCACTACCACGTTTTTCAACGCAAAAGGTCGATTTAAAAATGTTTTTTTAGGGGATACATTTTCAAAATTATGTACAGTATAATAAACAATGATAACATTTGACAAACCCCTAGGATATTTGGAATAAAGTACGACAAATATATTTTGTCACTCCTCTCTATATTTCATTTTTGGATCATGACAAATATCCAGGTAAATGGTCAAGTGTCGCCAATTAGTCAAGGAAATATACATTCCTTATAGCACGAAATCCTATTAGTAGTGCCATCATAATTTTGGCTACTATATTAACATTTTTAAAAAATCGTGTTTTGATATCAGTAGTTATTTTCAAACATTCAATCTATTTCACAAAACTCCATCTAAAATATAAATATTTTTTGCTACATGTTTTAATTTGCATATACATATTTTACATATCTCAGATTGTATTCAAAAATCGTCAACCAATTCTTCTAACTTTTGGCGAAATGGTGTTTTATTAATTTATAATTTGATATTATTAGGGTTCTTTCCTGGTATTCAAAAAAGAAAAATACGTGTCGTTCAGTTATATTTTTCAATTTATTAAACAATTTGGCCGCTGAATCTCTGATTCTGGTAGAGCGCCATCTAGCGAATAAAGTTGTAACTAAAATCAATTTCGAATTATTCATTATTTGCCATAAAAAATCCCATTGCATCCTGAACACAATGGTGTTTACCGAATTGCTCTAGCGCAAATATTCGCAGAGTTATTAATTTTTAAAATTGTGCGGGACTTTTGGATCACCCTGTATTTTGAGTATACACCTTTTGAGGCACTCGACCTTTTGAATAAGAATATTCTTGCTCATTTGTATTAACTATTAACTGGAATTTTTTTGCTTACATAATTTATATATAATGAACGCACGGCGCGCTATTTAATGATAAATTATATATATATATATATATATATGAGGTATATATAAAATTAATTAATGAATATTTTCATGGGTATTTCAATACAATTAAATCTGCAATTATAAATGCAAATGTCATTATCGTTTTGAATGCATGAAATAGAATTGATATGCGCATATAAACATCGACCCTTATACTTTCTAATAAATATTGGCATTACACGATAGCCTTTCTATAAAAAATATAAATATTTCTATTTTTATAATTATTTATATTAATTAATAATTAAAAATAAGATTCAAATATTGATTGAGAAAATCTAATAAAAACATCAAACAATGTTACTAAATTGTGGAGAAATAAACACATCAATTTTGTGAAAATAATTATCTTTAATCCCTTCCATTCTTGTTCACTAATTACCTGTTGAAGAACACTTAGAAAGGCGGTGAGAGGGTCCCTAGTGATTAAGTTCAAAGGGTCATTAGAGTAAAGAAAAACGGATGTTTATTGCAAGAGGACAATCATGGAAAAGCGCCAGCTAATTTGAAAGGTGTTTCTCTATTGTTGCCTTTACGCTGAATGCGCACACTTGCAGAACACTTAAATTTTGAAGTGATCTGAATCATCTGCTGGTCATTTTTCTTGACTCATTTTTGTGAATTTATTTGAGGTCGCACTTTAATAGAGCTATTACTTCATATTAGACGCGTGTCTAAGAAAGGAAAATGTGATATTTTTGTATTAGTTTAGTAAGGATATTAATTGTCTCATTTTATTACAATCGTTAGAATTTAATAAATATAAATATATCAATACATTATTTTTAACTATAACAAATATTGAAATTCATCATTAGGTTTATATATCTAAAGTGAGGATACACTTGAATGGCGGATTATATCTATAAAAGGTAGAATAGATATTTTACACTTTGAAATTATTTTACATCTAATTTTTTAATTAAACTTTCACAACGATTTCAACCATATATTTCTGAAAGATCATATTTCTAAGTGTGTAGTATGTTTTTACTAGAAAATATGTATTTTTTATAACTAAAGATAACTATTCATTAGCTGAATAAAATTTACTGGGATTTCTTTTTATAAATTTCATAAAAGGTTTTACTATAGAGAAAATTCCTGGTAATTTTTATTGAGGCTATACACAAAAGAAGCTTTACAATATTTCAAAACATGTTATACTCATCCCTTACCCTTAAATTCACTATTTTCTATAGAAACTCCATTTATTTTTATTTATAAGAATATATTAATATACTTTTTCAATTAAGATAAAGATATTTCTTAATTGTGTAGCTCAGCGTTATTCATGTGTGGTTTGCTTAATTTATATTTAGTCGTTGATGTATAGACTGTGCCAAGCCAACGGACCATCAACCTTGAACACATACGTGATAAAATTTTCTTTATTCATCAGGAAACGTTATTTTGCCAATATTCTGTAATTAAAAAAACACAGATTTTCTTTTATTGTTTTCTATACCGATAGGTGAAGCAAGCAATCAGCGACATTCCGTCTCACATAAGAAGCAGCTATCTAATTATTTTTATCTTATCTTGTATATTTCCTTTTGCTCTAACTTTCAATTGATTGTTAATGTAAATCATGATCATTATCAAATTCCCCAATATCCATAAATAATGCATGATTGTGCGAATATATTGGCAATGGATAGAACAATTCTACTTTGTTTCTTATCACATAGTGTAATTTTACGTATATTTTGTCAAATAGGTTCTGCACAACATGGGTATATGTATATATAATTATAAATTTGTTTTATTTACATTTATTTGCATTTTAGTATGATCATTCTGTTTTTAGAAAATAATCAAGACTAGACATATAAAGAAGGTTCTATGATAAATTTAAATTAATGTTAAATAATTGTTAATACAAATGGCGCTTAATTTTCTTATTATCAATTGAAGCCTCTAACAGGTTTTTATAAAATGAATTGTTCGCGGAAGACAGATGATTTCTCGATGCGTGTAAATATTGGGGAGATTTATATGTTCCTATTGAGAAATCAAGGCTTATATCGATAGTTTCCATAAATACTTACACTAAAAACTCCCCTGAGGTACCGAATAAATAAACAGAACAGTCTAAAACTGACGAAATCGCTTGAAGATTTCACCGCTGATAAAATAGGTCTTCCCAATTATATATGCAACACAAAAAGAAAAAGAAGATGTGATTTGTATTTTTGTATTTTAATGAATATTTGTATAAAAGGAATATTTGAGCTAAGTAGTCAATTTTTTAGTGTTTATAGGATCCAATAATTCTTAGAAAAGGAGGAATGTGATTGGGCTGTATAGTGTGCGGCAATATGATGTGCAGAACTCTGCCAATCCTAATTTAACTATCGATTAATATCTCCATCCCTCCTGGCGCTCTCCCAAGTGGAACAATAGCTCATTGGTAGGAAAACAATTTAAAGCGCTCCGCTGTCGCCAAATCTTTCGTTTAACCCTAAGAGCGACTTGATCCCCTACTTTGGGAGTTGGGCTGCAGTTTTATTTCTTTACTTTGTCAGGCCTAAAACTTTTGAATTCCCCTTTAATTTCTGGATTCTAAAATAAAACAATCAACTAGAACAATAATCCGTAATTTAATTTCATTATATGTATTGTGGTAAGACTGTTTCAATATAAATAAAACAGAGTGATCAATTCTCGGCAATGATATAAACGTATTTCAGACTTTTGAAAGGTTTGTCTTATAAATACCTATATTTTGACTCTGTTTCATCAAAATAAATATATAGTACTGAATATAGAGTAATAAAGAAACTTATCCTTTTTGAATCTTTTCGTTATTATAGAGTAACATAGTTGAATACAATCATCTGTTCTCGATTTAAAATCATTTAAACCTAAGGAGATGAGTTTACTAAATTTTCTTCTATTTATTTTATAATATTTTGATGTTATAAAGCTGTTGACTTGCTACACTGGTACTATTCTTCACAAGAGTTACTCATTATTTTGATAAAAAATTGTATATTCAAATTATTGTTATTTAAATATTTTCCTACCTTTCTATATAAATATCACCTCTGTCTTTAAAGATGAGGTTACTTTAATTCGGAATACGCTATGAACTAGGATTGATATTTGAAATGAATGCTTATGATATTAAAAGAATAAGAAACCAAACATAAAGAAATAGCTATCTCCAACTGTTGTTTCTTCGGTTGTAAGCCAGAAATATCAAATTTATAGTTATCTTCAACCTACGGCAATGAGTGAAGTATTCTACGAAAAGGCTGGAGGAATTGGATCCTTGGTTGAATTCAAAATCCATCCACATGTACAATGATGATGTTCCGTGTTCAAATTGATGTTGCCCTAGAGAGAGATACTGTAAGCTATGTTTATTATTGAAAGGCTACCGCGGCTATAGATAAAATAATCAAATTTACCCTAGTCATATTATTATCATAGGAACATTGTGAAAATAAATAATTTTATCGCCTGAGGTATTCTTTAAAGTTTATATTCTTTAAAGTTTATAATTCATCAACTTCAACACCCATTCTTCAAAAAGGGTTTTTATGATGAATATTTGTAGAATTGTTTGTTTTTTGTTCTCTATCTCATATATATACGTATATATCGTACAATTCTTTTTTGAAAAAAAAAACGAAAACAAATAAAAGAAACAATTTACTATTTTTAGAAAATTATAATATTTCATATAGATATCTGATATTTTTAATAATTGGTGTTCATTTATACATTTATATATAATATATAGTATGATAATATTTATACTAAAAAATAACACACAAGTAACAAATTTGAATAAAGCGTTCACATGATCCAGAAAATGGTCTAATAAAATAGCAGACGATCTTATTATCAGAGGTAAAATATCAAAAGATCGGTGGAATTGTCGTCCTCCTCATAAATTGTTGACGCCGCCAGGATGTCTGGCGAATCCCACCAAATCTTTACAAACTACACTTTACCTCCTTTATTTCCCCTCCTATATTAAGCGAAATAAATTTGCGGAATTTAAGATAGCTTTTGCGAAAGTAAATTTTCCTTCTAAGTGGAAATTTAACTTCCGCTTTTTCTCTAATGGCCATTCAGGACATTATCTCTAGAACATTTATACGCCGCCTTGTAGAAATGTTATTCGGGATAAACTATTACTGTCTCTCTCTCGACCCTTTTTTATTCCCTTTCAGAACATGGACATAATGAAATATTTAGCTTCAATATTTGTTAAAGGAAATATAAAGATTTCTGGCTATAAATATAAGATGTTTCTTTATTATCTTTTTTATAAGATTTACACATTTCTAACATTTATAAAAAATGTAAGGGGGTCGGTGGAAGGCTGGTTAAACCGTTTGGTTTTCGATCACTACGACCCGGGTTCGATCCCCGCATTGGACACTTTTTTTCTGTTAAAAAAAATGCTCCAATGGCCCCCCCGATTCTTGCAAAAGTCCAACCCCACCAGCGAGTGCAAGTAACCAACCGGGGCTCTGGCACATTTGTAAGCGCAAAGTCGAACTGCTTTCACATGTGTAGACATGTGGTGCGCTTACAGTAAAAAGCAGTCGCTAACTACCCACCATGATTATCATGGCCTGTACCACGTCTACTAGGGATAAGCAAAAAAAAAGTAAGATATTTCTCTATTTACATAAGTGAAGATAAATTCATCAGTTTGACGCGACACGAACATAGATGTATATATACCTTTCAATCAATCAAGCTTGAACAATTTATTTAACTTAAGAGATAATCCATAACAACTTTACAAATTTTATTTCGTTAACAATATTACCTTTTTTATAAAAATAATTCCGGACAAAATTTGAAATTCTAGTATAGCGTTTATAATTATTATCGCTAATTATATAATCATAATTAGAAGTAACGATATAAAATCTCTTCATATTTAAATAGCAAATTTTGGCATATAATATGTAAATAGATGTATTAATTATATTTGAGGTAATTTTGTTGAAGGTTTTATTAAACCCCAGAATAAATATAATACTTTGTTTTTTTTTTAAATAAGATTTTATGAATATATTAAATATATGAAAAATATTTTGGCGAATTTTTAAAAATTAATTTGGTTTATTTTTAGAAGACCGTGTAGATATATTGAAGTGAATAGACTTGTGGAGTACATATTTATACATATAGAAGACAGCTTCATGGTAATATGACAGCCACATGTTGATTAATATTAAATATTAAAAGACCTATTTTATCCATCATCTATTATGTTCTATTTTACGACACTTCTTTTACGAATATCCCGAATCTTAATTTATATATGAAATAGATTTTGCCACTCTCCTATTAAAATATGCACTGAAACTAAGCGCCATTTGAGCTAGTTTTAGGAGACGGTCAGTAGATGGTGCATAGTTTTAAACTTCATTTTGACAAGAGAGGAGATTTTTAGAGATCAAATTCCTCCAAGGAAATTCCCATCTTTATTTTCCCATTGACTTGGATTATTCACTCTACCAGCTAAGCACCTCTTTGGAAGATTGTAAATATATCATTTGATCCCTTTTGGATTCAATGGAATATAGCCCGCTCTTAATAGACGAGGGCCATTAGCCTGAAACCATGGTCTACAGGTGGAGCTTCTCGGTTTACCATATCTTGTATTGTGGCTTTGTCACCAACCTGTGTTCGGTAGTTTGCGGAGACTTTCATTAGATGACACTTAGATTTAACGTCTATTTTATAGATCAATTACCTCCTGGTAAAATTTCCACCTGAATTTATATACTCGTATTATAATAAACTTTATATTTTTTTAATATAAGAAATTTCTATAATTATATAGTCTATACAAATATGTAGGTATTTTTTATATTAAAGATGGAAGTAGGTTGACCGAAATTCATATTTGACAGCAAAGAATTACATTTATTTTAGAAAAAATATTTCAGTTTATGTATTTTCTAGTTTATTTTTAATTCTGGCGAAAGTGGATTATGGATGTTTCTTTAAAAAACAAGCTTTTCTTTTAAACGATATGTGCTATTTATTGACTTTATTTAAAGGCAATTACTAAATATTTGAAGATTTTCGCTCCACCGAAGTACTACAAAATTCTCATCTAAATGACTATTTTACTAACAAAATAATTTATAGGTAGACCTTATATATATAATATCCAGGCAATCCCCAAAGGCGAATCATTCAGTGATTTAACAGAAAGCCTATAAATAGAGTAGGTTCAATATAGGTTACACCTGAAAATCCGTTTAAAAATTTCATTGTTACAAATGTGTGTAGCATGCCTCGGAATTTGTCTTGATAAAGGAAAAACGAAGATATTTTAAACAATGTTTCGATATTATTTCTTTTGGTCTAAAACTATTCAATAAGTTACATTATATTTGCAATTACTTGAAACTTAGAGGAATTTTAGCTTCCAGTTTTGAAAGGTTAAATATCAACAATCATTAATTTGTCTAAATTTCTTCTTCAAATTCCTCTATCTAGTCAAATCAACTTTTTATTAAATGTGTTTCTATCCTTTGTACGTTCAACTAGATCAAGCCATAAATCGTCCAGAATAGTAGCGACTTTCAATTTGATGTTTCTCAGATTTCGCTTTTAGAGAAAGTGAGAATTAATATCCCTTTCTCTGCAATATTTTATTATCAAGTATAACAGAGAGAGAGAGATTTTCATACCACATATCTCCTGTAGAAGGAGGGCTTTCTGGCCTGAGAGCTAGAGATATTCATAAATAAATGATTTGTAAAAAAGAAAATTTCCCTGGAGGGCTAATGTTTGTATTTTAATTTTAACATAATATTTTTATTTTTAAAACTTTTCAAAAAATACGATTAAAAGTGTAGTAAGAAACATTCCAGCTCTCTTTTATAAAGATCCAGCTTTGCAGCAATTTTCTGTACGACTATAGACTCGATTTATTTTAGTATCCATTAAAAGCGTTTGTGATAGAATCAGCTTGTCTGTCTTATCTTTGATGTTCTACGGCTTCTAGATATTCCGATATTTGCAGGAAAATAAATTCAGGAACAACTAAGATAATGTCCGTCTTTTCTAAGCTCTGTCTGTTATACGACATCCATTCTATTGTTAGGTTTATTATATCCTTCTATTTGCGCCTGATCTTTTCTTTTTTCAATTGTTTTATATTAGGAAAATATATAGAGGCTTAAATGAAGAACATTTTTATTAGTTTCAAATATATATCAAAAGTAAAAACGCTATACAACAAAGGTTCATAGAAAAAAATATTTTTGAGTTTTACAAATATTCAATTTCTGAAAACTTAAGAAAGTCTGCTTTGAAAGAAATATGGCTTAATATTTGATAAATGATATTATTTTTGTATTTCTAAATTAAAATTTTGTCTGCGAATATTTTGTGGGTTGCTGTGTACAATATATTATTCAACATCACAATAGGAAGGGGTGTGTGTGCGAAAATATTTTATTTTATTAATTTAATACAAATTCATTTTCCTATTTTAATATTAAAAATGCACTCATGGGCAAAAATTAAGGAAGTCGTACCTTTTAGAATGTATATCGAGATTCAGATAATAACTCTGAGGAATATTTGATATATAGTGATCTTTATTGAAGATACTTGAGAAAAAACCAGGTGGGAACAGAATTGTATCTGTCTCCTCAAAAAAAAAAAACAGAACGTGATACCAAATACTTCCTATGTTCATAAATGTATATCTTTTCAGAAATATATATGATTATATATAAATTTACTTTCGTTTTTACAAAGGATTTCGATTTGAATACCGTATTATTTGTCAAAATATATCACCAGGCTCTCTCTTTCATATCGATATATTAAATAATGTGCTAGCTATAAGCATAGTGTTACGTCGACGTCCGACGGAGGCTAAAACCGTCCACCACCTGTAGACCGGGGGGCGGACGGACCAATCAGGAAGAAAGAGGCCCAACTGGGCAATAAAGGTTTGCTCTTTTTTGTTGACGAATAGTTAAATGATCCTTATAAGTTAGAAGTTAGAGTTAGAACACCACTACGAGCTTTTAACAGTTCAGGACGGCTTTGGTTTCATGCTGTCCACAAGAAATCCGTTAATTTTAAATTTCTATCGGCAAACCTTTAAATATGGTTTGGCCGTAGAATTGGCCTAGATATCTTGATATCGGAACACCTGTTTAGTAGATACAGAAAATGTACCAATTTTCTTGAGGTTCAAGCGAAACCAACACCACAAATTGTATCGAAGAGAATCATATCCGAAAAATAATCTCCAGGTCGCATTTTGAATTTGCCAAAGCTTTGTATCGACTATAGTCTGCTTAATTTAGAAACGGTCAAAAGATTAGTCATAACACCTTTGCGTCTATATTGATGTGTTATTTAACTAATTTATAATATATCACGTATTTTCGAATATAAACATTGAATCTTCTATATATGTGTATTCTGTTTTGTTTTTATATATGTAATGTTAATATTCTCATTATTAATCCAATTTTGAAGATTTATTTACAAAACTATACCTTCAATACCTAGAAATTCGATTGGACGAGAGATAATTCTTCTATACAATTATCTTCAAACTCTAAAAGCTCTAAGATATTTCATATTTAAAAAGGATCGGGATAATAATACCAAGGTTATTGTTTTCCATGATTTATTCTGTGCAAATAGATTTGTCTAAACCCCTTCATATATATAAATAAACAAATAATCCAGCCTCGTCAGGTTATTACCAAGTTAGACCCAAACAATATACTTTAGACAATTTTATTATTATTTCTATTATTAGCAGTAGCAATAATGACGTTAGGAATTTTAATGACCCTTTCCAAAATCCCAGTATATATATAAAGAATCCCATTATCGGACTAATTGGCATATTCCGAGTTTGAAACTATGAAACTTTGACCTAAATCTCCCTCCTAACAAAGTTTCAACGGAATAGGTTAAATATTATGGAAACATATATGCGGCATAAACATTCTCAGACAGCTAATCATTTTAATGAGAGAATAATCATATATTTCTATATATATATAAAAGTCAATTTCTGTCTGTCTGTCTGTTTCGCGATAAACTCAAAAACTACTGAACCAATTGGTACCAAATTTTGCATGTCGCTTTTTATAAACCTGAGGAAAATTTTCGGCTGCATTTTGATTAGTATTTTTGGCTATTTCTTTTTTTCATTTGAAGAACTTTTTTTTACGCGGACTAATCCGGAATGGAATGAATACCTAAATATGGCCATTTTTTTAAAGCATCGGTGGTTCAGTGGTAGAATGTTCGCCTGCAACGCGGGCGGCCAGGGTTCGATTCCCGGCCGATGCATTTTTTTAAACAATTTTTAAAACTCATTTATATTATATCTTCTATATATATATAAATGAATGTTTGTATGTTTGTTTGTTGGTTTGTATGTCCGGTATACAAATTCGCAGTAGTTCACTAATTCAATTCAAAATTTCCATACATAGGTAAAAAACACGGGGAAGACGATAGGCTATTTTAAAAAATATATAAATAAATTATTAAAACTATATATTATTAGTCAGAAAATGATGACGATATTGCTGTATCATGTAAGATTATCAGATACAAAATTATATCGGGAAAAATTCCAAAAAGCAGAGACCAAGGGTGAAACCAGCTCATTATTTTGTACGCAGGAACAAAATTCTAACAGAAAAACATTCATTCGAGCATAAAACAAGAGCCAGATCATCTTTCTATATAAAAAATATCGCTTCTCAGACACAAAGTTTGGAGCGGGACGTTTCACAAGAGTGACATCCACGCCGCCAATTTATAATTGTAACGAATAGTATTTAAATAAAAACCTTTAATCGGGTAAAACCCGGGCGTTGCCCGGGTTATTCGGCTAGTATATATATATATATATATTAAGAAAAAGGCATCTCATTATCGTGCAACAGAAAGTTGCTGATGGCTTGCGCCATCTATCGGAATAAATATAAATTTTCTCGTTGATTTTTAATTATTCCAGAATTGTCCAAATACCCATTCTTGATTAATCAAGAAAAGCTAACCACGGACGCGTTTCGGGCTGTTGGCCCTCATCAGCGTGGTGCAAGCTGTACCAAAACGACCAAAAATTTGGTCATTAAGGCATCCTGAAAAATCATGAAACGGGTAGTTAAGGCCAGAATTGCGTGAGGACGCTACACAATGTGAAAAAATAGTACAAATGTGATATTGTACTGGGATAAGGTGCATAAATTAATCCCAGTACAATATCACATTTGTACTATTTTTCATATATATATATATATATATATATGTTTGAAAATAGAGCAATCCATATATTATATTATTTTAAAATGCTTATTTTGGATCATTAAGTTTTATTTCCTATATTTCGTGTGGCAACTCGCCAAACTTTTTCGGGGAACAAGATTGTTTTTAGATGCTCGCGTATCAATTCACGAGTTTTTTAAATTTTATAGCAGTTGTACATACTCGTGAATTGATACGCGAGCATCCAAAAACAATCTTGTTCCCCGAAAAAGTTTGGCGAGTTGCCACACGAAATATTGGAAATAAAACTTAATGATCCAAAATAAGCATTTTAAAATAATATATATATATTTGAAATATATAATATTTTATAAAATCAAATATTATATCCTCTAACACACATTGGTTATATAGAATTATAAATGTAAATCCCTTTTTTTCTAATATTTTATTCGTGTTAACAAATATACCTTTCCCCAGTAGAAGGATGTATTATCCAGTAGCAGCAGAAAAGATGTAATGAGAAAGAGAGGGAAGGAGTGATTGATGTGTGTAATGGCAAGATATGAAAGGTCTCTAAAAGTTAAATTGGCATTGTCAAGATGGCTTTCCTATTTATCACTTGTCGGTGGAACTTGCGAAATTTAGAGCGAATGATAAACTATAATTGAAAACGATGGTGAAAATATTTTTCAAACTATCTTTATATATAATAAAAGGTATATAACAGACGAAATTTTTAATACCAATTTTAAAATAAAACATTTCATAAATATTAACAAGTAACTAATATAAAGGTTTATATTTCCTATTAAAATATTTTAATTATAAGGAAGTGTATAAAATTTTATAAAATTCTTCTCGAAATCAGTTTTAAAGCGCAAGCTTATTTAGTCGAAAATTGTAATTTAAATTTAAAATGTTTTCAATATTTAGCAAATAGTTTACGAGTATCAAGTATAGAGCCCCGCGGACATATATTTACCTTGTAAAAACTCGCTAGCAATGTTTCCCAGGCGTAATGAGCTGTGAAATAATTATTCTTTATTGGGACGGGTGTGTGCTAATGAGTTTTTACCTTCTCTCAACACCTTTTTAAGAATTCGGGATATTTATGTAGGCCATTATATCTTCACGCTGAATGGGTGTTCAAGTCTATGTACTGGGGCAATATTTAGAATACCTCACTACTTCTGATGACCTTCTATATTAATTACATTATAGATGAGAATAATTTATATTTAACTTGATAATGTTTTTTTTAAATGAAACCAATAGAGATTTACGATAAATTATGATTAAGCGGTATTTGATATTAACAACTTCAATATTTCATATAACTTTATACATTTATGAATTTTTACATTTTTGCGCTATATATATATACATATAAAATAAAATTATAGACTACCGTTTTGTATACAATAGGAATAGATTAAAATATATTTGTATAATACCAATATTTAAAATAACTTTTGGTAAATTTTATTCGATTTGCCATTAATAAATATATATATATATATATATTAAAAATAAAGAAGGCATCTCCTGACCACAAGCACATGTGCTTTTTAGATGGCAGAGCGCCATCTAGTGGAGTAAGAATAAACTAAACGTTTATTTAGCTTACTCCGAGATATTTGGCCAACCCAATTTCTTGATAAATCAAGAAAAGCCATCCACGAACGCGTTTCGCGCTGTTGGCGCTCGTCAGCGTGGAGAAGGCTGTAACCATTGCGACCAAAAAGATTTTTTGGACCCAATGGCTTCCCGAGAAATCAAGAAATGGGTATTTAAGGCCAAATTTGCGTAAAGACGCTTAACACATGAAAAAACAATAGATGCTCTGCCATCTAAAAAGCACATGTGCTTGTGGTCAGGAGATGCCTTCTTTATTTTTAATATCAACACCTTACCCACTTATCTTTTATTTTTTTCTATTGTTTTTTCATATATATATATATATCAAGACGTATTAACTTATAGTTCTAAGAATTTATTATTTTTTATAGTTTAAAAAATATTGTAGAGAAAAAGTACATCTTGGATTATAGTTTTGAACTACGTAAATGTAAGTTTGGATACGAATAAGTTGATAGTATCTGCCCTTTCAAAGACAGGGTAATTGAAATTATCAGAAAAAGGATTTAGTCCTTTGATCTAATAAATTTAGCTTCCCCGCTCCTATATTGACACACAATTTTTAATTTGATAGTATTATAAAAAAATTCCTTTTCTTATAGTTCTAATATCTTATTTTCTTCCAGTTTTAACTTCTAAAATGAAAAAAAAAACACTTTTTAAATTAGGTTTGAAAATACAGAAAATGATACTTTCTCAGTTTCATTAGTTGATTTGTGTTGTATCTGCAGCTTAGCTATTACCCCATTTCCATTCCAACATAAATTTACTTTCTATTTGGTCGAAGAGGCATGGTTTAGCAGTAATGTAGGTAGGGCTGAAACTGCTGCTCAGGTCTTAATCTGAAGAGACCCGCCTGAGTACCATCCTCTTTCCATTTGGTCTAACCTTCATGGTTTTCATTTGGTCTAACCTTTAAGGTTTTCATTCTTCCTAATTGGTTCATTAAATTAATATACTTTCTTATATTGTGTGCTCCAGTTTTACAATAGATTGTCTTTAAAATAAGTTCATAAAAATATATATATATATTTAAAAAAAATTATCTTCTTTCATCAAGAGAGAAATATAGGTCAAAATAATACTTCTCTTTCTCTAATTAGCTTAATTTTATATTTGGAAAATTATTATCATGGTTCTGTCTTTGCTCTTTTCTATAAAACCTTTTCTTCGCTTAGTCCTTTTTTTACCCAGCCCATGACGTGTAACCACCGAAGCTTTGCTGGAGTTACTTTTTTTATACTACTATATTCTAACTAATTACAGAGGGTGTTCACACTTATAGGAAACAAGTTTTATTATAAAATAAAAAAAATTAACACCATATTTGAAATTTTTCAAATGTTCTATTTGAAAGCCCTTTTGTTTATTTACAGAACGGCACCTGATTTTCCACGATAGCAGACACTTTCTGATCATGGTCATACTCAAAAGATCCCATTCTTCCTTTACCACTTTCCAGAGACCTTCAATTGTCCTAAGGTGTCTCTTTCCAAGTGCTCTTTTAAGGCATCCAAAAATGCAAAAATACATCGGGGCTAAATCAGGAGATTTTACAGGGGTTCTGTTCTTCGGAATAGTATTTATTCATGTTATTTGCCTTAGATCTTCTAAATAAGCTTGGGTTGAAGATGAGGTATGACTTGTGGCGTTATCATGGTGAAACCAGACTTTGTTGCTCTGTTTTCCATAGGTAGAGGGAGTATCATTTAAAAATATAGGTTCTAAAATGTTGTTTTGATAGTACTCCGAGTTTATTTTGGCATTTCTTTAAACTTTTCTATTTTTAATTTTCCTAATATGATATACTGCATGCCACCATAAATCCTTTGGGGTAACTTTCGGCACATTCCTTCAACCAAATTGGCTTAGATTTTTTCACCCTTTTTTGATAGTATATAGCTCTTTTTCTGTCGCAATCGGTTAAATATACCCTACTTCGTCATATGTAACAATAAATTTCCTTCTATCAGCAGGCAAGAAATTTTCATAAAAATATCTGCTGATAGTGTGTCGCTGACGAATATGGCTCTAAAACAATTTGTGAACCGCATGTTTTTTTGTAGCTTTTAGGCCTAAATCTTTATTATTTTATTTATTGTTGACACTGATGTTCCTATTAATTTGGCTATATCTCTTTGTGGCATAGGATTTTCTTTTGTAATATATTTTTTCACTTTTTTTGACAGTTGCAGGAGTTCTCACAGATATAAGGTGATAATCTTTTGTCCATTTCTCCGTAGGTGCTTTCAATAAAAACTTGATATTTTTGTCGTGAATAATATTATAAATACCTTTTTTAGAAATGTTGATATCATCTTGTTTGCATATTTTAATTATGTCCAAATAGGTAAGTTTAGCTCTGGAAAGTCCTAAAACATAATCTCTTATGAAATTATTGTATTTGAAGGGCATTTTTTTTTTATTTTTCAAAAAATTCATTGCGTGTTAGAATTAGCTTAAGCCTTTTCGAATTCCACGTTGTTGATTTTTTGAAATAAAGTAATAGTTCCTTTTTTACACCGGGCGCTCGTTTCCTATAAGTGTGAACACCCTCTGTATTTATTACAAAAAAATTAAAAAAAAAACCTCACATGTTTGAACTAAATAACAAATTTTATATATCTTGAAATTCTCATAACGATACTATTTGATACAGAAGAATTAGCTTGCAGTTCTGACTCAAAATTAATTCAAAGTCTGTAGTTCTTAATATTTTACTTTTCCTCTTTTTTTCCAAAAATAAAAAAATACTATATATATATATATATATATATATTAGGCATACTTTAGCCACGTTTTAAAAGTAAAAAGAGGAAAACGAAAATATAGCGTGGCGAGTTTCTTTTTATTAAAATTACAAGCTTTCAAGCAAAATACTTTTCATCAGGTAATCCAAGAAAAAATATGCGGAGAGGTAAAAACATCCACCTAAGTAAGATTTGAAAATTAAAATTAAAGCGGAATTGCCACGAACAAGCACGCATCAACACACCCAGAGAGCGAGCGAGAAATTCAGTTTAAAATAAGTTTAAAACAAATAAAATATATACATAATTCGGGAAAACACTTGAGGTTAAACTTCCTTATGCGGGGTCCATGCTATTACAAAAAGCTATGTACTGCGGGGGTAGTTCTATTTTTCTATTGAGGCTTGGAATTTTATTGGAAACCAAAGCCTCCAGGACCAGTCGTTGATATTTTCCGCTTATGTTACTGTAAATACATTGGGTGTCTGTGAAATCAAATGAATGCTGTGTTTCTGCCATGTGCTGATAAATCTGGGAACGGCTGTCTTTGTTCATGATGTTTCTATTGTGTTCTTTAGTCCTGATTTCTATGGTTCTGCCGGTTTCACCAACATAATGTAGTTCGCAATTTGAGCATTTAATTTTGTACACTGCCTTATATATAATATATATATTAATAGTAATTTCTTTTTAGAAAAAAGAGGAAAAAACACTTACTCAGACCTCCAATAAACACCCACGTTATCTCTCTAGAGCGATACGTTTAATATAAAAATGATTAAAGGCGTTAGAAATGTAACCCTTTTTAAAGTCGACCAATTGTATGTATCCCTCTCACCCCTTCTCACAGGAGAGCCCGCTTGAATCGGTGCCGTGAATATCGGTCCTGGATCCAGTTTCAGTGGACAAATGTTATTTTTGTGACAAGCCAAGATTCAGTTCTTCAGACACCAATTCTCGTTGAGTCTTCTAGAGAGAATCTTGGACCTGCCTTCATCCTACTGAATTCCAAGAAATGACCGATTTTGAGGGAAGGAGTTTCGTGGTCTTTTATGGGCTAATCTTTTAAATGTCTCAACCCTATTTACGTGTATTAGAGAGACATTTACTGCACAAAGATTTTATGAATTAAATGATGCGATAACATTCAGTTGTTCCATTGACACTCGGCTCATTTTTATAGATTATAACTTTATTCCCCACATAGGGCAGTTATAGTCTATGAATTCCTCAAGAGTGAGGTTATTCAGAATGTGGATTGGTCAGTCTGATCTCCTGACTCAAATATAATAGAACATGTCTTAGGGGGACACATTTAATCTCGTTAGACCCCTCCCAGTACCTTCCACCAAACTAAAATATTCTCTTTTGAATATGTAAGATTTATTGCCTCGATACCTCCTTCAAAAACCGTTAATAAGCATTAAACTCGTTATGAAAGCGGTCTACCTGTTAGGGGTGACCATACTCCTTATTGATTCCTATTGCTTGGAGATATACGGCCTCATTTTTGTGCATTCTAAAAGTAATTTGAATATTTCATATTTTAATTTTATATAAATTCATAAAAATGAGTGCAAAAGCCAAAATTCAGATTTTTTAAACTAAAATATTTTATTAAAATTATTATAAAGGTCGCAGAAATGGTCAATTTAAAGCACTTCGAGTATATTAAACCCGTAGGGCTTGAATAAACAATTTTTTTCCCTTTATAATAATTTTAATAACGGACTTCTATTTATAAATTCTAAATTTGGACTTTTTGCGCTCATTTTTGAGGAATCGCTTCATTTGCTATAATCTCAAAATATATATATTTTTAAATGTTTTAAAGAAATTCCTTCTATTTTTTACAAGTATATGTTTCTTTGAAAAAATAACAAATTTCTACTGCCCTTACAGCAATGATAAAATAATGTAAGTTGAAAACTCTCCATTATTTATCGCTGTAATATTGCATTTGTTTTGTTGCACAAGTTTTGCTTTTATTCCGATACTGAAGCTTACTTACGACTTGCTTCAAATTTCCAGCGCCATCTGTTGAAGTACATGCAAATCATTTCCTTTCAAACATCAATTCCATAGACTCGGTCGTTTTCTTGGCAGCTCTAAAAACGGCTATTCTTGTTGTGAAAATAAAAATTGGAAACGTAAGAAAAGGTTGGCCTTTCATTTTGGTAGCTTTCCATCGCATTCGGGGCGTGTTAAATTCTATTCTGAATATATAGAGCATGAATAACTTTTAGGTCTCTTTGTTTGACTAACGTGAATCAACTTGAAATTATCTTATAAAAATATATATTCGAAAACTCCGTTATTGTTGGTCTATCCATGCGCATTCAAACCCTCACAAAGAAAAATTTGAATTTCGCTCAAATTATTGCGCTTATAATATAAATCCTATAGAAATATGATACATATTAAATGGAGAGCCATTCTGAATTGGGTTTCTAAAGACGGCAGATTCGGTAGAAGAAGGAGAGTGCAAGCGGCTATAGAGAACCCAATAAATGAGGGGAGAGGGGGTTACACAGATTAGGTCGCTGTCTTTTGGAGTCCTTTCTTCCGAGAGTCCTCCTCCATCAATACACCGGGTTGTTCTTCCACGCTTCTTCACAAAGCCCCCTCTAAATACCATCCGCTCCTTCTTCTTTCTTCGTCTTCTTATTATTTACCTATTTATCCTCGTAGAATATGTTGTTTCTCTTTCTTTCCATTTTCAACGTTATTCTAAATGCCTATGTTATTTTCGATTTGTTAGAATTTCTTCCAGCTTTTTATTCCAATTATATGTCGTTATATAATTTGAGACTTTTGTTCCTTTCGAGCATTTATTTAGTTTAATATAAAAACATTTATTATATTATAAAGGACTGCGGCGAGTGATTATAAACAATACTTAAAGTTACACCGCATAAGTTTCTTTTTTGTGGAAAATCAATATTTATTTCAAAGAGAAATAATTTATTAAAACCTATCTCACAAATAGGTTCAAATAGGCGTTATATTATATATATCCCTATTTCCGCGTGTACTTAAAAATGTGTGTGTTTAAATTTCATATATAAATATATATTATATTTTTAAAATTATATTCACATTCAATAGTCAAGGATTAAAAGATTTTACACTTTGAAATAGAATTAAGAATGAATAAATATTGAGATGGCCTGGCTCATCTCTATTTAACTTATATAACTTAATTCAATTGTACCTATAGTGTACCAGATATATAAGTATGAAACGCGAAAATTTTCAGTGAATTCAAAAGTTCACCAATCCCATACAACAAAAGATTTTTTATTCAAAGTAACTGCCCTGATTAGCTATGCACTCGGACCACTTTTCAGGCAATTTTCGAATTCCTTGTCTGAAAATTTCTATTCCTTTTGAGTCGAACCAGTCAACAAGTCATTTTCGGAGTATGTCTGAGTTCGAAAATTCCTGGTTTTTAGTGCGTGTCCTAAAGATGTGAAAAGGTGGTAGTTCGACGACGCTAAGTCTGTTGAGTACGGCGGGTGGGGTTAGAGTTCCCAGCCCAAGTCTTTTATGGTGTTTTTGACCACCGTAGCGTTGTGGGCTGGAGCGTTGTCATGCTGCAGTATCAGGTTGTTGTGCTTTTCACGCC
Organism: Cordylochernes scorpioides; assembly: GCA_030710605.1. NCBI lineage: Eukaryota > Metazoa > Arthropoda > Arachnida > Pseudoscorpiones > Chernetidae > Cordylochernes > Cordylochernes scorpioides. The sequence goes on from CP092886.1 coordinate 137,684,530, forward strand.
ATTCCGGTCTTTTTTCATTCAACGCCTCTCTCAAACTGTGCATTTGTTGTTCGTAGCGACTAGTATTGACCATTTTGCCAGGTTTTAGGAGCTCGAAATATACTACGCCGGTCTGGTCCCACCATATGCAAAGCATTGCCTTTTTCCCGAAGCGATTGGGCCTAGGCGTCTGTTTTGGAAATTGGCCGGGCAGGCCCCACGACTTTTGGCGCGTAGGATTGCTGAAGTGGATCCATTTCTCATCAGAAGTTACGATTCGGTGCAAAAATGACTTCTTTTCATGCCTGGCGAGCAGCCCTTCGCAGGTTACCAGACGCCGTTATTGCTGCCTTTCGCTCAACTCGTGGGGGACCCATCTGGAAAGCTTTTGGGTCATTCCGAGGCTGTTTAAACGTAGAGAAACAGCACCTTGAGACACCTGGAGCTGTTTTGCGAGTTGCTCCTGCATTTGGGTACTGTCCTCATCCAACAAAGCTTGCAGTTCAGCGTCCTCGAACTTTTGGGGCGGGTTTCCATGTGGTTCATTATCAAGTTCAAAATCTCCACTTTGGAATTTTTTAAACCACCTGTAACACTGCGATTTGCTCAGAGCGTGGTCGCTGTAAACTTCCTCGAGCATTCGGTGGGCTTCACTGGCACCTTTCTTCCAGTTGAAGGCGAAAAACAAAACTTCCCGCAAATGGGCACTTTTTGGCTCGGAAATCGCCATTTTCCACGGGCTCCAGAAATTTTTCACGATTTGAATTTTTCGAAAACTGCACGCATGCTGATGCCACGTGAGTCAAAGAACAAAACACCTACAACAGCGCCACCGTCGGCTCAAATAAAGTTGCACAGCGGCCTCTGGCGCCAATTTTCGCGTTTCATACTAATAGACCTGGTATGTAGTATATCGTGCAATACTTATAGGTGTTCCCCCAGTGGTATACCGTAAAATCAATTTTATAACCGACTAGAAGAATGCCCTGGCTTTGCCTGGAATCTTCCCAAAGTAAATTATTGCCTATACAATATTTTATTTATATAAATATACAAATAATAAATAATATATATATAAATATATTTATATAAATATAAGTATAAATAACGACACCACACCCCATAATAATTATGTTAAAGTGATAAAATTGCAAGGAAAATTATAGATTATCAATTATTTGCAATTTTTTTTTATTTTCATTATGTCTGAAACTTAAAGCTTTCAAGACAAGGGGCGGGAATCCTTATGGGCTTTATATAAGACTAGCCGAATGGCCCGGGCAACGCCCGTGTTTTACCCGATTGAATATTTTGATTCAAATACTATTTGTTACAATTATAAATTGGCGCCTTAAATAAATGCATATTTTAGTTAATGACTATAGCCTATGTGCTTTATCTGTCTATGTACTGTTGGCTTCCGTAGGCGTCTCTTACTGGGAAAAAGAAAGAGAGGATTCCATTTGGTTATTAACTAATATATGCATTTATTTAAGGAACGACCCGCTCCAACACAATAGTTACAGAAATGGGGGGGGGGCAAAGGTGGCGTGATCGTAGCCGACCAATAGGAGGGCGCCATTCCAAAAAAAAAAAAGCAAACCGTGACAGAGGCCACGCATGACGCTCGTAACTGTATATCGAATACTAAGACCAAATATTGTTAATTTTATCACGTGTTGCATATAACCCATCAACTCGTGAACCTCGCAATGAGAATTGATTCGTTAAAAAAACTCGTGGCTCGAAATCATGCCTGTTTTATAAATAGTGAGGACACATTTTGCTACCAATTTCAAATATTATATATTTTAAAAATTTAGACAAATTATCAATATAAAAACACTTAAAATCATAAAGCATCCACCCCCACTATAACATATGGTGATAACATTTAATAGCTAATATTTTATTAGTGATAAAATAATTATTAAAACTTCATTCAGAATAAAAATTAAAATAGATAAGGATAAGATAAAAATATTTTTAAAACATAAGGCAACATTTTATCTACGGCGTACAGAGTGAGCTGGGTAATCCTGCCGCCAATTATCAGGATAGAAACGGCTCCGTATTTTGTTTGTGCTTGAAAGGATATATACAAATTCGTCTTTTCTCGGAATAGTTTACATATAACGAAGTAAAACTAGAAGATTTACCTCTCTAGGCCTATCTCTATATCACGTCGAAATTTCATTCAGGCATGTCAAATATTGAGAAACCGTATAAAAACAATTACACACACATAAACAAATTCACAAACATTTAATATTTAGTTATTTACCTTCTACAAAGTTTAATTTAGAACACCGTTATAGCCTAATGATTTAGTATAGGAATATAGGGTATAGCAATATAGTAATTATAAAGTAATAGAAGAGATATGATAAATATATCAAGATTTTTATTAATAAATGGAACTCTTTAGAGGTTTTTAGTATCTGTATTGAAATTTCATTGTGTTAACTTATTTGTATAAGAAGAATGTCCTATTAATATTAGCACATTAAATATATAAGAAATTTGTTCCTATTGATCAGAAAGTAATCCTTGAAATTCTTTTTAAAATAATCTTCTCAAGAAACCAAAATTCCAGTGAGATAATGAGAAAAGGTCTATTACTGTCCTGCTCTTAATAGAGATATGCAAAATGTGAGTGGGACACACACAAAAATAAATTTCAATCTAGAAATATTATTCTTTCGAATACTACATATATGCCAATATTTCAATGTTAATTTGACCAAAGTAAACTAGGAAATAACCCGTCTATATTCCTCTCTAAAATACGGTGAAACTTAAGTAGTTTTAAGAGACGGTGAGAATATATCCTGAATTTGTTAAACTGATTTCAGTTTGTTCTTGGGCCATATTAGTGCTGCATATAGCAATTTGACACGGCTACCGAGTACAAGAATTCTTGGAGTGTGTTGTGTGTGATTGTGATATTTTTATCTATAGTCATATTAATTTCCAAACTTCATTTAGAGAGTCTTAAGTATTTTTAAAAACATAAAAATATATAATATTTTAGCTAGGTGAGGTGAGTGTGTGTGACTCGGTTATCCAGATGTGTATATTTGGTTGTTGTCCTCCTTGTTTCTAAAGGAAAATCGATTTTATTTTTCAGATAGATCATTATTTCTCCTAGAAATTTCATCCATACTATTCCAATTAATTCGATGAGATTTCGAACTCAAAATTATATTTTTATCTTTAATAATAATATTCTGAATTATTTCCAATTCAGCCATTGGAATTGTGGATTATATCCAGGTAATCTGACGGGTGCAGCTTCGCGCTGGCTCATCGCGAGACGACCCGCGGAGGATAATTGGCAATTTACTCAAGATGACACGCCACGTTCATCGATCTGATAATGGGCTGGAGCAGGCGACCGTTGAGCTTTGACCGGTCGCCAGGACTCAAGACTGTCTCTCTATCGCGTGTATTTGGTACTGTTCCAAACTGTTTGTATTTGTGGAAGTTTATACATTTTGAATACGATGTATTTTATGATTAAAATGCGAAATCATGCTATTAATGATTTGAAAATTTATAATTGTTTTATATAATTGTAAAAATATGAGAGAGGAGTTAATATTCAGATGTATACAACAAAATATACACCACATCTTTCAATAAAGGCCTAACATTCATTAAACTCATATTCTCTCAACATAAAGCTCAGAATCAGATCAGTGAATAAGCCACAACACAAGCTTTGGCGAATTCGAACAGAGGCCAACATGGCTTCTGCCATACTCCAGCTCCAGTAATATTTATTTGGCGCCACTCATCAAGAAGTACTTGGAGATTTCAAATATCTTTCGAGAAAGTTATGAAATCGGCCAAATCTTCCAACAAAGTGAAGTGGTAGTGATTCTTTGATAAAAATGAACTTCCCCTTGCTCTAAATCATGCGGATAGTCCAATGTAAAGGTTATTCTGATAGATTGCCAAAAGATATATTTGTACGCTCACTTTTCTGTTATGGTATTGCTCAAATATGATAGCAATTAATGAAAGATCATTATATATCATAAACAAGCTGAGTTTCTAATGTTATCATCAATTTATTACGAGGTTTATCTCTGTGAGAATCTTGCTAGGATTAGGGATTAGGAACTTCTTCGCAACCTCTTTGACAACACGTTGAATGGGGTTTACATGCAGGAGGCTTAATCTCTACCTGGGTTATATTGCAGCGTTCCTAATTTCTCTCTTTTACTTAAAAAAACAAATGATAATAATATACTAACAAACTTATCGTAAAGATAGAAGCTGCCTGGCTGGCATTCATAGTTCTTCAAAATAAAGATACTTCGGCCAGTAATTTTTTTATTATCTCGACGTTTCAACAAATTTCTTTTGTCTTCGTCAGTAACGAACAAAAATAAAACATTTGGCAAAGCTTAAAAATTATTCTAAGGCTGCAAGGGCTTTCTCACGCGATATTTCAAAAATTTGATCTGTCGAATGATTTGTCGAAACGTCGAGATAATAAAAAGATTTAATGGCCGAAGTATCTTTTATAAATAGTTTAATAGTGTTATTATTAGTTTATAAATCTTTAATAGGTTTAGATTTATTGCACAAACAAATAAAATAAGATTTGTATATAAAACTTGAAGTTACTCCCACCTTCTACATTTGGGATATATGAATAAGTAATGTTGATCATTGTGTAACCCATAATTATTCAAACAATCACTTTATTTTACACAAACAAATTCACCGGCAATGCGCTTCTTCTCCAAATCTCTACAGACCCCACTGCAATGATATGATTTTTAATGAAGAAGCGCATTGCCGGTGAATTTGTTTGTGTAAAGTTTTGGCGATGGAGGGCAATATAATTTAATTTACTAATCACTTTATTCTTACTCAATATACGACATTAACTTGAATATGCAATTTGACTTCGGATATATATATATATGAACAGATATTCATTTATAAACTTGAGACAAAAGCCACACTTTAATTAAACAAATCTCTGACGATGCTTTATTTAAATTAATATTTTAACAAAATAATGAGGATAGAAAAAGAAGTAATTATTAACGTTCACAAAAAATGAAGTTTTGTGCGATTCAATCATTTGGGTATTTGATGCTCTACTGATATATAATTAAGTCAATAGACTTTAATTGTAGAACGTGGTTTACTTGCAATACGTGATTTGTTTGATATTGAAAGCCAGCTAGAAATTGAAATAGCAGTTCAACCTTTTGATGTAATAAATATGGAATATTCTGTGAGATTATTGAAAATAAAATAATCAAAAAATATATATAATATATAAAACTATATTATTATTATATTCATTTTAGTATTTAAGTGTGTTGATTGGAAATACCATTAACGTTTGAGTGATATTTCTACACTTCAATTTTTTTATTGTTCAAGCTATTCAAATTATAATTACTTATAATTTGAATAGCTTGAACAATAAAAAAATTGAAGTGTAGAAATATCACTCAAACGTTAATGGTATTTCCAATCAACAAATTTAAATTCAAAAATAAAATTATTAATAATAGGGTTTTTAATTATTAAGGTTTAAATATCAAGAATGCCTATTGGTTGAAGTCTGAAATCAGTGAAATCATTCCAGGCAAAAATGGACAGCACCAATCATGTGGTCGACAGCAATGTTCTTGATGATTTCTAGCGAAACAATTGATTGGAGGCGTGGTCCGAGAGATTGGGAGTTACTCCGCTCTAATCTCGTGGGAAGCTTTTTTCAATTGTTTTACAGACCAGACTGAACTTAAGTGTGTGAAATTTAAAATCTCTCTAAAATTAACGTGTCAAATATTGCTCTCAATTATTCATTACTTTTTTTTAATCCAAGCATTTAGATGTTTTTCTATCTCCCTTTTCTAGTGTAAGCTTGAGTGCAGAGATGGTGACATCTAAAATATAAACGACCTTGATGATAATGGCACGTATGCCGCGAAGAAAATTTCAGAAAGCTAAATTAGAAGAAACATTATTGAAGTAGTGAGAAGCAGATCCCAAATGAATAAGTGATGTTAAATATAAATTATGTAGATCATAATTTCCAAAAACCAAGTGATATTTTTCTCAATAATCATTATTTATTTCAAAACTATTGGAGGTGGAAAAGAGAATGTGTATATTAGTTCAACATGAAATATTTTGTCCATGAAAAACTTTAAAATATTAGACTTGATTATTATATGAGTTTATTGTTTTGAGCTTGAAACTACCTAATGATAATTCAGAATTTAAAATGTACATTTAGGATACCATTTTAATTCAAAAGAATAAAAAAAAAGAATCCTAAAATGCAAGGTCAAAATTCTCTCTCTAAGGAGAGAACTCAAAATTACACACTCATTGGTAAATATCGCAAGGAAAAGCCATTACAGTGGTTTGTAAAATATTTATTTAGGTGAATAAACACGATATCGGAAACCCAGGAGAGAGCAATCCAGAAATCATACCCTGGATTTATGCGCAGACAACCTGACACTAACTGAAAAACAGAGACAACTGGAGAGCTTATATAGGTGTAGGACCCCACACTTCTTTGACGGAAAAGAATATGTGAATGGCTATTTAAATAAATGTTTAGAGAGATAAGCTTCTCAGGAAGAAATTCGAATATTGCAATTTTTTAAGAATATTACAGACTCTGGTATGACCCGAAATTGTAGAAACAAATATACTCAAAATACAATAACATTGGTATAATTTATTATTTTTGTTTGTATATATTACTCTATAATCGTTTTGGAGAACGAAAGACCCGGGTGCTTGAAGCGTTTAACTCCAACTACCCAGACGCTTTTTTAAGTTGTAAGTGTAAATATTGGTATTACATATGTTAGGTGTTGTTTATTCGACCTGCTTGGGTTTCCTCTGCTTACAGCGCCGCCAAGAAGACGCATGCGTATATGCGTATTTCATTTACATTTATCCACCGTTGGTGCAGTGGGCTGGCGTTAAAATCGCACAAACTACTCGTATATTATACTCGTATAATATTTTTACTGTCGATAGGTCGATGGGACACACATGCCTATGTTAACTAATCACAAGAGATAAATAAGGCTATGGTGATATGTTAAATATAATATAGAGACTCAATGTTTGAAAGAGTTGTTTACACAAAAAAATATATATTTTTTCAAAACTTTTATTTATCTTTTATAGTTATAATAATGATTAATATATCGAATTTGGCAACTTATTTTATATCTTATACATAAAGGAAATCTAATTGATTTGGATGGAAATCTTGCCGGGGAATTGTGATCTATAAAAAGAAAGTTAGTCTTTTTCCTCAAAATAGACACCAAAACTATGCGCCTCGCCGTTTCTGAACATTTCTAGATTCGGGACGACGACCTTACTTTTATGTATTTATTTATTGTTGATATCATATACGATGCGCAATAAAGTGTGCGCTGATAAACCTGCAAGAATGTAAGAATTGGACTAGTTTTATGGCGCTTAATTCTTGGTAATCAAACAATTAATGATAAGAAGCTAGAGATTTCAATTGAAGCATCGGATATAGAACAGTATTTAAAGAAGAGGGGAATGTTAATGAAGTAATATTTTAGTATGGGCATGTAAAATATAGCTGTTTTTACATACAATACCATGTCATACAAATACTATAGAACGAAATATACCTTGTTTTAATTGATTAAATGTATAGGTAGTGCGGATTTCGCACATATATACTATAAAAAGGTTAATTCTGAATATAAAATATTTTTTTTTGAATGGAAATCTATATATAGCAAATAAAAATATTTAGACGCGAATGTTTCTTTAACACATATGTCAAATTTCTACTGTCCTTACTGCTAAGGAAAAAATTGGGAGGACTTGGGAGAATTTTATATATAGAGTGATTAGAGAGAGATAAAAAAAATAAATATTAATTAATATTTGAAATTATCCCGCCTGTGTTTCTTTTGAACGAAAAACTATGTTTTAAAGGAGAAATAACGATTATCTCTAACCTTAGGGATGAAGTATAAAAGGATGAATTGTGAAGAGTAATGATAAACGGAAAAATAAAAGTGACAATGGATAGGAATCGCACCCACAATGTTCCGCTTACCAGTCAGATGCCATGTCTACTAGGCTACCCTGGACATATTTCTCCGTTGGTAAGTAAGGTTTTCTAAGGTTATTTCTAAGGTTAGAAATAATCGTTTTTTTCTCCTTTGAATAAATTTAGATTTTTCGTTCAAAAGAAACACATGCGGGATAATTTAAATGTTGTTTACAATCATAAGCCGAATTATATTGTATTAATAATTAATATTATTGAAATATATAATAAAAATAAAAAAATATCAATTAAAATGAAATATATATTGGACACACGAATACTAAATATGAAAAGTTATTCCTGAAAAAAAAATATTTTCAATTGAATGAATATATAGCGAGAGAGAGAGAGTAAATGAATTAAAATAGAAAACAACTGAATCTTATTTTAACGTTTCTTGTATTAACTCATCTCTCAAAAGGACTTTCCTAATAGTCAATATTTCAAGTAAATTAATTTCATTTTAACAGAATCTTTACTTTATATTTTTACAAATTTATTCCTTTTTACAAATCCAATTTCTTTTTCTGTTTGTGAATAATTCGTTAAAATTTCCTAAATATTTTTTTCTTAAATTTTTAGCTTTCAAAATTTTAAATAAACGTTGAAAGTGGTTCAGTTTAGCTTCGATTTTAATATTTATAAAAATCTTAAATGCTTTGGTTATTTTCATATTAGATTTTAAATAAGGTTATTAAGATATTTTATTATCCAAACCCTCTTCATTTAGGTGAATTAATATGTTTTAATTACTTAAAATATAGTCTTTGATATCGATTTACCATATACAATATTTTATAAAATTTATTCATTAAATATTATATTACACATTGTGAAAAAATAGTACAATTGTGATTTTATACTGGGATAAGGTTCATAAATTATGAAAAAAAGGCATCTTCTTATATCGTGCAACTGTAAGTTGCTGATGGCTTGCGCCATCTATCGGAATAAATATAAACTTTTCTCGTTGATTTTTAATTATTCCAGAAATATTCCTGAATGACCAGTTTTTTTGGGTCGTTGAGGTACAGCTTGCACCACGCTGATGAAGGCCAACAGCCCGAAACGCGTCCGTGGTTAGCTTTTCTTGATTAATCAAGAATGGGTATTTGGCCAATTCTGGAATAATTAAAAATCAACGAGAATAGTTGATATTTATTCCGATAGATGGCGCAAGCCATCAGAAACTCTCAGTTGCACGATAAGGAGATGCCCTTTTTTCATAATATACACATTGTCAATTTACAATTTGTTAGATTTTAAACCGCTTTAGAATTTAAGAGACATTCCAAACTCTAATTTGATCTTAAATAATATTCAATATAAAACGGATTTTCGAAAAGAGGATTTATTTTAAGATCCTTTCAAATTCTTCAAAATTAGGTTATATTCATATATATTGTTTGAAATGAATGTCTAAAATTCGATTTTTTTCGGTTTTTGAAGAAATAATTTGGAAAATGTTTAATGGGGTGATACAAATTTTGATTTCTGTGGATTAAATAATCGCTTATTTTCTTCTTAAATCAACATTTAATTTATTTCTAATATATTTAAACAATACCACATGTTTCTGAAGATGAATTCATTTTATTGTAATAGTTTAGCATCCCAGGCTGCGTTTTATTCGTTTATTATGTTTCTCCTGTAGAAGGGCTTGAGACTACGTTAATAACATCATTTCCAGAAACCTGTGGTATTGTCTATGTCCAGAAGATATAAATCAATTGATATATGTCTAAAAATATAAATAACCTTGGTTTTAGTAAAACCAAAATAAAATTAATTATTAAATCAGTTTTTTAGTATCATGTAATAACAGAGTTTTCAAACCTAAATTTATATATGATGTATTAATAGTGTACACTCCCCTTAAAATATTTGTGGAACAATTTGATAAATATATATAGATATTATCCATATTATGATTTGCCTGGTCTCCCCTTGTGGTTGATCTACATGAAGTCCTGACAGACAATTTTTGTGGTAAATGTTATATAAAAGGGTCAGGTGTTGATATTAGAAATAATGAAAGTATATCCTGACCAGGAGCACATCTGCTTTTTAAGATGGCGGAGTGCCATCTGGTGGAACAGAAATCAACTTGACATTGATTTAACCTGTTTCCTGATATTTGACCAACCTAATTTCTTGATAAATAAAAAAAAGTGCATATGTTTATATTATTTATATGTTTAGTTTATTTCTGTTCCACTAGATGGCGCTCTGCCAACTAAAAAGCACATGTGCTCCTGGTCCGATGGATCATTGGACTGACCTTGGAAGAAATAAACTGGTGGATAAGAGATTCTTCAGTAGTTTTTATTCACCAATAATGAGAGAACTGAATAGACTATCCTATTTCACTATTACTACTATACGTTATATTTATCAAATTAACCTTAACTAAATAACCAATTATATTCAAAAATATATATTTTTTCTGGAAATGGGATCCATAGTGTGTTTTCAAAAATATTTTAAACTTATCAAATTCCCATCCTATATATAATCATAAACCCGAGAGAAATATGTTATTAACTTACAATCCCATTTCTGATTCCGCCCAAGTAAGAGATCTGATATTTTGAGAGGTTCTGTTAATAACTCTTTCTGTCAACGTGATTTTTTATCAAAAATTAAATATTGAAGTTATATCTCAGATATATAATAGACCATTCCTTTAACTTTATCTATACTCTGTGGTATCAATTTACCTTTTGATTTTGGAAAATGTCAGCTAATGAAACCAACAGATTGCTTGTCTATAGATTAGAGGTCTTTAGATCTTCCCCATTATCCAAACAATAGAAGACTCTGGTGGGGGCAACCGTCATTCTTCTTCTAATGTTCTTAGGGGATGATGTGCTTACTCCACGCACACTTCACATCTATGTGCTATATTCTCTCAGAACATACCTGGATGTTATCTTTTCCACTTCTCATTGTCCTTTTATGTGACCTATGTGTCTTTCCTAAATATATTCAGATTAAAATATGATAAATATTTGAAAAAAATATATATGCATTTATTAATGAAACACTTTTATACTCTATAACAAAACATTCGACGAACCTTGATGGAGTTGTCCGATTGGGACTAAAATTAATGTATTTAGGAGAAAAATAATTAAAGTTTCAGAACTATTAATTGTTTAATTACAGAGTTTAAGTGCCACATATTATAGTGGTTCGCATATCCATAACTCATAATTACCCTTGTCTACACAAAGGAGATCTCACTCGTTTTAAATCATATAAAATCAATGCATTTTGTTCATCACCCCTGTGAAGAACGTACCGATTGGAATGAACGAATGTGCATCAACACCTTTGTGTTGTGTGTGTCGGGGGGGGGGGGGGGTTCGGGCTATGACCTTCATAATTCCAGAAGCGGTGTCAATTCCATGAAATCCTTTGAGAAAAGTAGTTAAATTAAAATTATTCTCTAAACCTGGTTTTATGGAACATTTCTTCATCTGAGTTGGTGATTTCTGTACAGATGTGATTAAAATTTATTTGTTTTAAAGATATTTTAAACTGGAGAGGTTTCATCTCTCTCTCTGTGCATAAATAGTCCCTAAAGTAAATTATAATAGCTAGCTTCTCATATCTCAAAAGGAACTTCGTTAATTCCCCCCTCAGTATGGCATTCCAAAGCAATAGGATCTTTGAGTAGCGGAGGCTCCAGTAGTTCAGGGCAAAGAAGGGTGATCCAGGTGGAAGGAAGAACTACAAATTAACGCGGTAATTAATTCCCGTCCGACGCAGCTGTCAGCCAACTACCTGCGATCGATGCGGGCAAGTCGCTGACCACCCAGCCGCTACTTTGCATAACTGCGCTAAGCCTCGTTATTTACCTCCTTCACCGAACAACCATTTGTGTTAGCCAACCCTCGACTTCAATCAACGCGAATATAAGTGACGTGTAATTTTTTATTATAAAAATTATAAAGATTTCACTTTATTCTGAACAATATTTTAATAAATTATAAATTTATAAATTATTTTTTACAATATAGACCTCTTTTATTATTGTCAATTTAAAAAAATATATTATGGCGTTACAATATATATTCATTATTCTAATCATGTTTTATAAAAATAAAATTTGCAAGACGCTTGAACAAAATAAATCCAATAATAAAAGGAGAAATATATTCAAAGAGAAATGATAATTTGTCCTGGTACACGTTATTTCAATATAATATTCTATAGATATTGCATATGTTGCTATATTGACAAATTTATCTCCATATATATATATTTTAGAAATAGACCAATTTGGGCAAACAACCAAAAAAACTTGGTTGACAGGGTACAAGACAATTTCTTAGGGAGACTTCTATATTACCCAGATATACTCCTGGTTTTATTCTACGTATGGAGTGCGGAAGAACGTCACTGGGAGTTACGGTGCTGAAACTTACACTCGGGTTCTGGCTTAGAATTCTAAAAATGAACAGCAGCCGACTCCCCCATATATGCTTAGCTCAACTATATGAGATATCAAGAAATAGAAATATATATATTGGACTTGCGGAAAGCTTGGCCAACATACTCAACTCAACAGGATTTTCTTGGTTAATTAACTGCAACGATGCAAGGATTATCCGGCAAGAAATACCTTTAATAACTAAAATTGCAATAGAACAATCTATTCAAAGTAACCAGGCAAAAATAGAGAATTCTAAATTCTACCCTCACTATAAGTATTTACACAGTTCATTCCAAATTGAAAACTATTTACTTAGCAACTTTCCATTCCCAGTAAAACGCTATATCGCACAGCAGAGAATACTATATTCGTTTTTCAAGGAAAACCGTACAAACATTTTCAAAGAGGGTGATAAGATTTGTGATCTCTGCAAAGAAAATATGGAAACTGAACTATCTCATTATATCTATGAATGCCAAGATATTAGTGAGGAGAGAAGGGCATTCTTTTCAATGGTAGACACCAGCCAACTTAGGTCAATCCAAATGATGTTAACCAGTGCCCAAACAAGCAGACTAGTTGCTCAGGCCCTATATAATTTTTACAAGGCAGTAGGAGTAAAGAGGGAGAAAAGAGAACTTGGAAGCTATTGTTCTTACACCTCAGAATGATGACGAAACATCGAGGGGTCGACCTTTCATATTAAATCTTACTTTTCCTTATTACTAATAATTGTATATAGTTGCGGAACTACTGGTTTCCTGTGCTGCTCTTTTCCTGATATTGCACCTTGTACGGAGAATCTGTATAAGACTAATGTCTTAATAAAGGCTTTGTGTGTGTGTGTATATTAGAAATAGAAAGGGATATCCTGATCGCCCAGCCTTCGTCAGCATGATGCAGACTGTACCTAAACGGACAAATATTTGTTTGAAGAGGTTTCCTTAGAAATCAAGAAATTGGTATGTAAGGCCAAAATTGAGTGAATATGCTAATAGTGTGAAAAATTTGTGAAAAATTTGAAAAGGTAAGATGTTGATATTAAAAATAAAATAGCATATCCTGACCGTTCTCATATGAAGTTTTTAATTTTTAAAAGTACCACAAAACAATATACAATCAACGTATTCTTTTGTTGGTTAGATTTTTTATGTATTTTTTTATATTTATTGATCGTTTTGCATTTATACTTTATTTATCATAGTGATGTGTTAAATATACATCAATTGGTCGCAAGTAATTGTTAAGTGGCCTGATTATTACTCGTAGAGTTCAGTGTCGAAGAAAACAGAATTAGATTTTTTGTACGGATATCCTCGTTCCCTATCTGCTGTACAATAATAGGTTAACCTCTTGTAGATATCGAAAGATAGAGAAAGATTGAGATTGAAGATACTTTTGTTCCTTAAAATTAAAGATACCTCGGCCAGTATTTAATATATATATATATAGATGGAAATTTTGCCGGGAAGATATTGATTTAAAGAGACAAAGGTCGCCTCTCCCGTCAAAATAGACGTCAAAACTAGACGCCATCTATTGACCGTCACCGCAAACTAGCGGTCGGTGACAAAGCCACAACACCAGCTTTGGCAAACTGAAAAGCGTCCACCTAGAGACCATGGTTTCGGGCTAATGGCCCTCGTCAGTCTAGGGCAGACTCTATTCCATGAGATCCACACGGGATCTAATGGAATCTTAACAATCTGCCAAAGAGGTGTTCAGCTGGCAAAGTGGCTGGGCCAAATCTATGGCTAAAATATAGATGGAAATTTTGCGTGACGGTCAATAGATGGCGTCTAGTTTTGACGTCTATTTTGACCGGAGAGGCGACCTTTGTCTCTTTAAATATATATATATACTAGCGGATGTACCCGGCTTCGCCCAGGTTTTTCTCGAGGGAATGTTTGTAGTCTAGTAATAAGAAAATATACTACACCTAAAAACTATCAGAGAAAAGAGAAACCACGGAAGGTGAACAGAAAAATGCTTACAATGGATGTTATGTTTACGATATCAAGTTAAATAAAAACAAAGATAAGATTTGCATATGTTGGTCACTATAAATTTGTATATTTGTTAGGCGAAATTAGAAACATGATAAAACAATTGGGTATTTAAAAACAAATGTAGAAATAAAAGTTGAAGTATAATAAACAATGTTAAAGATTAGTTTTAATTATTAATCAAGATTGTGTGTGAATATGTGAGAAAGATGTAATATCGTTGTTGTTTTCTTGGCCGACGGTTTTACATATGGTGTTATCTTAAAATTGCTTGTTTTGAATATTTTTTAGATTGAGATTATTAGCTAGTATGTAAAAAATTAACTCTGTTGAAATTTGAAATTTAATTTTGTATTTATCTATATATATAAAAATGAATGTCTGTCTGTCTGTCTGTCTGTGTGTGTGTGTGTCCTCTATGGATTCAAAAACCATACATCCAATCGCCGTGAAATTTTGGGATATTATGAGGTGTATCCCCGGAAAGGTTTACGAAAAGAAATTTCTTGAATATCTTGAATATCCTTAGAGTTATTTTCAGATTTGTATATTTAACTCGCAAGCAGCGCTACTATTGAGACGGAGATAGGCTTAGTTTGCTGCTCCTGATGACCTTGGGTCATCGTGTGAGTCACAGCATGATGCTACAAAAACACTCTCTCTGGGGATTTTACAGCGTCGACAACCTGTAAGATTGCCTCTCTCATATATTATACTTTAAACATCTGCTTAATTAAAGCATTTTTCATTTGAAAGAGACTGCTCTCTTAACCCCCTTTAGACAACATTAAATGATATCCCGTGTCGATGATTTTGTAATGTATAGAATTAGGAAAGACAAAATTCAGGATGACACGGCTCACAGGGAACGGTAAAAAATGTTCACTTTATCGAGGAAATACAAAATTCGGGATGACACGGCACACAGGGACCGGGAAAAAATGATCACCTTATCGAGAGATTCACGACCATGATTTTATTCAACTTATCGAGTATTTTTCAAGGGACCGGGAAAATATGTTCACTAGATAAAACGATTATTTTGTAATATAGAAAATTAGGAAATACAAAATTCAGGATGACACGGCACAAGGGACCGGGAAAAAATGATCACTTTATCGAGAGATTCAAATTTACGAGTTTCAAATCATCAAAATATATCTTTCTTTTTTATATGTTTATAGAGAATTGTTCTAACAAATGTTCGTTATACAAACCTTTACTCGGGTAAAACCCGGGCGAAGCCGGGCACATCCGCTAGTATATATAAATAAAATTAACTCTGTTGATTTTTTTTATATTTAATCGATAACAGCGAAGTTACGCATGTAATGTTAGGAAATATATTTTGATGTTAAGCAAAACCTGCTCCATCTCGTTTTACATAAATGTTGAAAATTTGGTTGAAATTGATGCATTGTAACGAAAGTTTTTAGTGATGTCCACTTATGAAATTTCCATTTTATTAATATAGATATATATATACTGTATATATTAAAAGCAGTATACGAATATGCCTAATTTGTTTTCATTATCAACACCTTACCTTTTTTATTTTTTGATATATTATTTTATTACACCCGCCTCAGCGCATTAACCCTTAAGATTGCCAGAGTTGAGTAAGTGACTGAGATGGATCTTGAATGCGATGCTCATCTTCTCAGTAAGAATAAGAAAAAATAGCTTTATAAAAAAACAGTATTTATACTGGCCGAAGTATCTTCAATTTCAAGAACTATGAATGCCGGCCAGGCAGCCTCTATCTTTACAATAATTTTGTTATATCTTTCATATAAGATTCAATTTGATTTACACCCAGTCAATTATCAATGTGTATTGTAAATTTTTCCTATCTCTTAATCGATTGTTATTTGATGATGATGGTGAAATATACCATTGAGATGAGAGGTTATAATTGATAAATGCACTCTCTACGCGCAATGATGATGCAAACGGCAGCATTAATCGCTCTCTAGCGACACCAAGAATTTTTCGGTCCACGTAGTACTCGTAAACCACGTACATTGATGACGAGAGAGTGAACTTAATAAGCGTGCAAAAACGATATAGCATATCTGGTGATAATATAAATATTCAAAGAGGAGATACAAATAATTTTATATTCTGTTATATTTATAATCTATATATATATATATTTTAAAAAAGATGCATATATTGGATTTATAATGAATTTATTGTTCCAATATTTCGAGGGGCAACTCGCCTCTCTTTATCGAGGATGTTTGTGTTTTTCACTAAAGCATGCGCGCACGTGTACACCACTCTCGTTCTACAAGGCCAATGAAAGAATTGTATCTTTGATTTAAACATTACATTCAGTATATATACAGCTAACAATTATATATAATATAACAGATAAATGCCATTATTATTATTTTGTCTACACATTGTGCTTGAGATAGAGATTTATATATAACAGTGTAATCGTAAATAATTGTGTGTATACATATTAATTCTAAATTAATGATAAAATTTTAAGGGAAATAAATGTGAGTAAATTAAAAGTATATACATAGTTATTTACAATCAATTAGGATATGAATTCTTTATAAATTTCTGGAAAATCAATTTTTCTGTTTATACTGTGTTTAATTTACTCACATTTATTTCCCTTAAAATTTTATCATTAATTTAGAATTAATATGTATACACACAATTATTTACGGTTACACTGTTATATATAAATCTCTATCTCAAGCACAATGTGTAGACAAAATAATAATAATGGCATTTATCTGTTATATTATATATAATTGTTAGCTGTATATATACTGAATGTAATGTTTAAATCAAAGATACAATTCTTTCATTGGCCTTGTAGAACGAGAGTGGTGTACACGTGCGCGCATGCTTTAGTGAAAAACACAAACATCCTCGATAAAGAGAGGCGAGTTGCCCCTCGAAATATTGGAACAATAAATTCATTATAAATCCAATATATGCATCTTTTTTAAAATATAATTTTTAAAATATAATTTTAATTATGGATTGCTCAATCTTCAAAATATATATATATATATATCATCATATGATATATAATATCATCATATGATATATAATATCATCATATATATACATGTGTTTTGAATATAGAGCAATCCATAATATATGTATATTTTAAAAATAAGGTTTATTTTGGATTGTACTAAGATTATTTTATTAATCCCATATTTCGATGGACCAATCTTCCATCTTTTTCGAGGTATTTTGCCGTGAAGCACGCAGCAGGTCGCGTGTCCTAGGTGAGGCACTAGACGTCTTCCAAGCTTATTGGGCGATAAATCATCTAATATATACATTTTAAACCGAGTAAATATAATCAAAAGAAACAATGTGATATATCTAAATAATTATTGAAAATAAAAAAATATAGAATTAATTAAACAAATAAAAGATCATAAAAATTAAATAGCTGTGAAATAAATATACAAATAATAGTAATAAATATCCGATTTAAAAATGAAATATAATGAACATGCAAATAGCATAATCATCTAAGAGGTTCTAAACTGAGTATATACATTTGGCAAGTCAATCTTTCTATTGATACTATTTTTATTTTCTAATGAGCTCCAGCTTTCTAAAAATAATCGGCAATGTTTTTCTTTGATATTTTGATGTATTATAGATGTGTGATCGAAGTCTGGAGTGTGACTATTGTTGAATGCATGATCTACCAGTAGGGATGTCGGGTTATGATGCTTTAGTGCGGATTTGTGCTGGTTAATTCTTTCAGATAAAGGTTTGCTGGTTTCTCCTATGTATATTGCCTGGCAGGATTTACATGGTATTTTATAAGTATTTTATAAATTACATTGGCTCTATCTTCTGGCTTGTAGATTTGTTTTGTGTCAGGATGACGGAAGATGCTTCTAAAATTTTGGTTGGGTTGATATCTTGTTTTTATATTGTGTTTTTTTTTAACTTCTGGCTATTCTTTAATAGCCATAGCTGTACAGTAGGGAGCAAAATGTGTTCGGGGTTGAGATCTGTCTATTGTTCGTGGATGGAATTTTTGGTGCATATAATTTATTTTTGATGAATTCTTCAGGATAAGTATTGCTTTGTAGTTCTTGAAATAATCTTGCTCTTCCAATTTTTTCATGATTTATATCCGTAAAATGTGTAGTTAACCTCTTGGAAAGTGTTTTGACCACCGCAACCTTATGACAGATAGGACCAAAAGAATTGAAATTCAGATAATTTCCTGTGTGGGTTGGTTTTCGATGAATTCTCGTTTCAATTTTATTTTGATTTCTGGTCAGTTGTAAGTCCAAAAATGGTAGAGACCCATTTTCTTCTAATTCATTAGTGAATTTCAGAAAGGGTCTAAGACTATTTAGAAAATTTATAATTATGGAAACATCCACCTCTGTGATGCATAATACATCATCAACGTAGCGTTTCCACATTAAAATTTGTAGTTGTGTAGATTCAACGATTAACTTATCAATTTTATCCATGAAGACATTGGCCAATGCAGATGATATAGGATTTCCCATTGGAAGTTCCTTGACCTGTTTGAAATATTGGTTCTTATAGAAGAAGTAATTAAATGATAGGCAGAGTTTGATCAGTTCTATGAGAGCGCCTTTGGGATAGGGAGGGGTGAGTCTGGGTGGGAGATTATGAGTTCTTGGAGAGCAAGAATTGCTTCATGTGGGATGGAAGTATGAAGGAATTATATATCAAAAGATACGATCCGGCTGTCTGGTGAAACTGGAGTATTTTTGATGGCTTCAATAGCTACTATTGGATTGGAGACTGTATGGGAAATTTCTTCTGGAATGGTGATATAATTGATGACAGATATTTGGTGATGGGGTACAGGGGAAAGCCAGAATATGACACTATGAGACGTAATGGGGCATTGGGCTTATGAATTTTGGTAGACCGTGTAAATTTGGAAAATTTTGAGCTGTGGCTTTTAAACTGTCGAAGGTTTTGTTATCTAACTTGTATTTGCGCTTGATTTTGTTGAATTGTCTATTGAAATCTTTTGTAAGATTGGTTAGGGGATTCTCAGTTAAAAGTTCGTATATACCTTCTCTTGAAGTAACTGTTTTATTTTGTTATTATATTCTATTACATCCATGATTACGGTGTTTCTACCTTTATCTGAAGGTGCTATGATTATTTGTTTGTTTTCTTTCAATTGTTTTATGGCATTCTTTTCTTCTTTACTCAAATTAGTCTTGTTATGTTTTCTAATTTCTTTATAATTGGTGCTATTTGTGTTCTAAATTTTGCCTTTTGTTCATCTGGGAAATTTTTAATTGAATTCTCTATTGCGGCTAATGTTTTAGGAGTGTTTATCTTTTGAGATGGCACAAAGTTCAAACCTCTTGATAATAGAGTTGTTGCTTCTGGGGTGAATGAATGGGTTGAGAGATTAATCACAGTGTTTTGGTGTGTGAGACGTTGAGATTTGTTCGCCCAGTTGTTAAATTTCTTGGAATTTATTTTTTGTAGAGATTCTCAAAGACATTCCAAGAAATGTAACAACTGGGCGAACAAATCTCAACGTCTCAACGAATAACAAATCATGAATACAATAGTAGGCATGATTATTTACTCATAAAACCTCATAAATGATTTCAGCTTTAGCCTATCACCAATAGATAGTATAAATATATAAATATGAAAAAATATATGATATCTCTGTAAATAACCAAGCCTAATATTCTATTTATAATTTGTTATTTTCTACTTGCTCTTTATGAAACTAAATTTTGTTAGTTGAACTAAAATTGCCTTTATTTTCGAAACTTGCATTCTCTTTTTCTAGTGACAACAATGAGCTATGCTTAACGGTAGAATAAAAAGAAGGAGAAATCGATGTTATTAATGATTTTAGAAGTATGCTGCTGTTGAGGAATAAAATGATAGCATTTTGCCAATACTGACTTCAGGCCCTTTTGCCGTGTTAAGCCAAAGAAGTACTCAACTATGATAAAACTTCTCTTGAAGTAACAACCAAAATGGAGGTTGAGTTTAAAAAAAATCTAAATATCGAAATATTTCTTAGAAAAGGTGATATCTACAATGTGGCAGTGGTGATATTCACAGGTTTTCAAAATAGCATTAGCTTTGTAATAAAGAGAATAACTAATTTGATTCTAGTAAATTAATTTATCTTCTCGTTTATAATTATTTTGCAGCTTCGCTCTACCTTATGCAAATAAATTGTGATTGCCAATCTTGCTCGTCGCATACAGTTTCAACGTCAGTTTCTTCCTCGTTGTTGCTAAAAGTTGCTCTTATAAAACCGTGCGATGTATTCCCTGTATCTCGTGTTAGGCGTGGCACTTAGCCTGACAGGGTATACAACGGATATTATACTAAAATTTTACACAAATACATTTACTGGCAATGCGTTTCTTTTAAATATCATCAACTATTTGATGATACGAAACGCATTGCCAGTAAATTTATTTGTGTAAAATTTTAACGATAGATGGCAATAAAATTTAATCTACTAGGATATTATACTGTTTTCATTATGGGCCGTAATTAAGTTTTGTAGGATTATTTATTTAATAAATATATGTTAAAGGGCTTAAATGACTTCACCTGCGACAGATTTTGTATTTAAAAGGGAATCTACTTCATTGTATAATAATTTACAATTTGCATATTTTACGCATCAATCTCAAATTGATTAAAGACGAAAAAAATATTCTAACAGAAAGTTATTAGCCATTTCAATAGGCCTTGCAACAATAGATTCACTTTTCCTTATTGATAATTTTAATATAGAATTTAGAGCATATATCAATATGCTATTGATTATACGATAGGGATAAATATTGGACAACTCTCTCTATATGTCCACCCATTAGTTATAACAAGTGGCACAGCAGATATTTACATTATTGATAGACATGGTGGTATTTGCATATCAAAAGGTGACAGGTACCGTCGGAATCGATCTATTGATGTAATTGGAATTGCTGATAGCTTCGATGGCTTTCAGAACAACACTTGAAATTGTTTAGTGAATTTATCCTTGTTATTAAACAACTGCAAGTTAAAACTACGTTTGTGCCTAGTATTATCTCTTAGAAGTTGTTTTATTGCGGATTTATAATAGTCACGAGTCGTCTATTGGTGTTATAGAGTGTATTTTCATAATTCGGATTACGCACCCTGTTGAAATATATATATATTTTTTAAATTCACATATTTCGAAGTAATAAAATGTTATTTATTGTCTTTTGCCAGGTCAAATAAATTCTTGAGAGTTTATATTGTCTTTTTTATGTCGCAAAAATTTACATTATTTGATATTTCATATTTGATAAATCGATATTTCATATACATATTTAAATAAAGTAATATCTACAAATTATATAACTACGGGTATTATGTACAATCATTTTTAACGCTATTTAAAACATTTTTATATAACCAATATTAAAACAATATTCTATGCTTTAGGGTAAAGGTTTATTTTTCTATGTGTCTAAAAATTCTCTATAACGGCGTGAGTGTAGATATGATATTTACACAGATTGTTGTAAGTGCAATATTTAGGTCTACTGTCGTATTTTATTCTTTTAAATTCGTGCTGTGAATATATATTGCCGGCTTATGAACCGAAAGGTCTGGGAGGCCATCTGCTTCTAGGGTGTGAATATACACTTGTTTAATCAAAGGCGAGATAATTGCTATGAGAGAAAACAAGCGATAGCAGCGCTTACGCGGTGATGATGATATTTTCTCTAATAATTATAATTTGTATGATTATCACTATACTATTAAAAATAATAATAAATATAATATTCACATAATAAATAGATTCCAGCGAAATGTTTCTATCCCATAGGTACAGGTCCTGCCGCTGCGTCAAGCCTATCATCTGGGAGGTATTCACCATCATCAGACCTGACCTGCAGGGCTCAGTCTTCGGGTGAGGCATGGATAACGAAGCCCTGGACATCCTGGCGTCTGCCAAGAGTGGCTTATATAAGTTCTCTCTAAATATCGGACTTTTAAAGAGGTTCCTGTTAATCCTTTCTTTTTATGAAGCAGGTTCTCTAATGGTGGAAGAGTCTCCCTCTCTGAAAACAACTGTATATATATTATAGGCAGATTGTAAATAATATAATTTATCACATCTCATTGTAATATTTATTATTTGATTTTAACAATACGATGGAAGGAATTAATAGCCCATATATGTTTATTTTCTTTCCATTTACAAATACCTATGTTGATTAACGAATTTCTGAATACATTGATAAAGGCATGCCACCTATACACATTTTTAGCTATTTTCCTTCGTTATCATGATGCATTTGATGGATATAATTTTAATATTTTCCTGAAGATGCATATAATTTGGAATATTTATTTTCAACAATTCATCTCTACACTTAAAAGTCGAAATATCTTCAAGCTGTCTTGATGAAAATTTCATAATCCATATATTTATTAAAACTACCCAAATACAACGGTTTTTTCTCTACAACGAAAGAATGGTGACTTTCCATCTACTGAAAAAGCATTGAGATTTTTTAACTTCAAGCATCACATTCCAATAAACATAGAACTTGAACGACTTGAAGTTGGAGCGAATACGATACGTACATATACGACGGACGTCTATTTCCTTATTTTCCAGGCGCGGGTCATGGTGGGGCCAGCCGAGCGTGAACTCTCGGCGATCTTCACGCTCGATATGGCGCCTGAATGAAAGGACGCCGTTGATAACTTTTAAAAAGAAACTATTTGCTGCTTCATTAAATTTAAAGGCACCCTGGCTGTCAGAGCCAGAAATAAATATTATAATTACCTAGCGGATGGAGTTCATAAACCATATACACTCTCGAGACCTCATTGGTTCAATACACCGATATGGGAAACAATTTTTCTTCCGAAATATATATCGAATTTAGAGATATTTAGAGAATTTATATAATATATATTTCGATATGTTTATTAAGTTATATTCACAACGTCTTTATTATACGTTTATACATATTCAAGAAGTAATATCTTATCCATTATAATTATATTCAAAATAGAAGGCACTAACGTTTGGTAGTAAAGGTATACCTAAGCCAGATGGAGAAATTTATTATCACCGAAACATGATAAAATTGGTATTTATATCTTTAACACCTTGCGTGTGTGAAAAATAATCATTTTATTTTCTACTAAGAATATTCATTATTGAAAATATATTATATATTTTGAAAACTAATTACTTTACATTATCGAATATAAAAAATATGAATAATTTTAACGAAATTTTCACAAACATATGCGACAGATTTCATTATTAAAAATGGTTATGGAGATTTACCTATATACCATAATGATTGCTGAAATATTGAAAAGATCTTCAATACAAGTAGAAATATTTTTAAACAGTTGGAATTAAGAATCATCAGGGAGTGGGGGATAAGTTTCTTGTGGATATTTTAGGACTTCTTCTGCAGAAGGAGATATACTAAGAGTTGTGTAAACTACCTGTCACAGCGTCTTCCACTAAGGATTGACCCGTTGAAAAGCTCTTGGATTCAAGAAATCTTTTGCAAGTAATTTTATATATTTTTATGTTGCTTTTGTGTAATTGAACATTTGATCATCCTTTAAACAGAAACTTAAATTCAGAGGTTTGACTTGCTCAATCACAACTATCGACCAGGGATTGAGCAAGGCAACTGGCTGAATTTAAGTTTCTGTGTATGGTTGGTCAAATGAGCACGCGTGATCGGATCTCTAATCGACTCCTCTCTATTTACCTTCGTGTATTATGGAGAACAAAGCAAGTTACACACAGGAAGCATCATCCAACAGCTGCTGTCAACAGGTAACACGACTTCAGTCTCCTGGACAAATGGGCTTTTTCCTTCCTGATTGGTCCGTCCGCGCCCCCGCGGTTCACATGTGGCAGACGGACGGTTTTAGCCTCCCTGGTTAGTGTCTAGTCTCAGCCCTCTTGTGGTAATAATATTAATAATTTAAACAAAATTTGAGAAATCAAGAATATTAAAACATCTACCAAAAATATATTCCTGTGTGTATGAAAGATTCTTATTTTAACGCTTTATATGAAAATGACATTATATTTTCATAATTATATTTTATAATCGTTCTATATCCATTTCATTGTTTTATAACCTACAGAAATGCGAACAATGAGTTTAACTTCAAATAGATTAATAATCTGAATTAACATTTGGAAATAAAAAAAATTGACTAGAGTTTGGGATTTGCCTTACACGAGCCGAGAATAAATAGTTTTATAATTTCAAAACTAAAAAAATGAAATCACTCACTATATTTTTGATTGCTATGCTCTGAAAGAAGAAAGAAGAACCCTTATGCTCAAAACTGGGCAACTCTGTGCTTCACTTCCATCAAAAATTGACAATATGACCCAGAATAAGTATATTGCTACGACGTTTTATGGTTTCCACAAGTCCATATCTCAGAAGAAGGCCAAGTGACACTCACTCCTCACTTTCTTACTGCTACTCTTTTTGTGTTGTTTTTCTTGCTTCCCTCTTTCTCTTTCTTGTTTTTTTTCCTTTTCTTCTGTATATATCGCTGTTTCCTTTGTGTCACTGCTTTGTTCTTATGCATACCTCTGGTGAATCCTGTATAGGGTCAGTGACCCTGAATAAAGGCTTTTTGTTGTTGTTGTTGTAAATAGTTTTATAATAGAGAATATTATTTTTTAAAGAGATATTAAACGCAATATTAAATTTTTGGCATAAACATTAAGTGAAAATAATGAATATATATATTTTTTCTTTGAATATACAATTTAAAATTTTTATCTACAGCTCTTATACTGCAATGATTGAAAATTGAGAAGCGCCTGGCTCATCAAAGCGGCTCATCGCTCTCCCAGCGGTTTTGCCATTTTACTTTCCAACAGCTCCACTATTGTATTAAATTTAATTTCTCATATACACCCCGCATTTGTTATTGAGTACTGTAAATTGGTGTTTTAGTGGAACAATGGGCATATTCGCTTCTAGGGCAGTAGAAATGTATATATAGATTAAAGATTCAATGCATTGAACACTACTCTTCCACAAAATCACATATTAAGCTTGTTAGCAACATTTAAATATCATTATCAACCTAGTGTCTTTTATTGCTAAAATTATACCAATATTTTCAGCGATAGAAGGCGCTTAGAGAGAGTTGATAATAATGAATAAACATTAATTAATAACCCAGCGAAGAGCAAAACTCCTGAAAGCTGTTGCATTTATCATTCTATTTCACATATTACATATCAATCCGACAGTAAACATGCAACTCAATATTGATATTGGATAAAATTAGATGTTTCTATCGAGTTTCTAGTGATCAATTCCAAATGCTATTAGGAAGATTTGGTAGTAGAATGGATAGATAAAAGTGATGTGACATGGCCTTCTGAAGAGGCCTGCCGAAGAGAGCCGCCCATTCCCAGTGCACCGATCGGGCTGACTAACTTCTCTAATTGCCGCCCATTTAGCCCGTGCTCCTGGCTGACGTCAACCCATCACCATGTGGACATCCGAGATAATGCCTTTGTCAATCCCTTAGGACGAATTTACGTAGCTTTACCCGAAGCCTTATTTCAAAACTTGACGTCCAAAGCCTATCTTGGTTACAGAATAATTTCAAGTAAGGAATTTTGATCTGAAAAAGATAAACTATTTTCATACTTTAATATTTTAATAAAAATAAAATAAATAATAAAATATTAGAAAGTAGTATGAACTTCCAAAGTGATCTCGGCAAGATGACAATAAAAATAGTTAAATTCAATAACATTAGCAATGGAAGCGAAATATCTACTTCTACTATATATTAATCTGGTAAAATGTACCTTTAAAAAGATAACTTGTCGAATTATGGATCAGAGCAAACTCAAGCTTACTGACTTACTCTAATAGACTATAATAGATGACTCCAAAAAGTGTAACAATATTCTCTCACTAGAATATTATATATATAAGAATAAAATACACTTCTTTCCTTAAAAAGACTCAAGAACTATATGTAATCTATAGACGGTCTCTGCCGAACTAACCACCTGGGGTTGATATCAAACATCAGGTTGATGACCATAGTTTTGCGTCTATTTTTACCTGTAGTTTAATCTTAAAGATATAGGTTTCTTCCTGGAAAATGTTCCATCATTACCTTGGCTATATGATTGGCCTGGGTACTCTTCACATGAGCCCCTCAATGCACAGATTGATTAACTCCATAAATAAATCGGGAAAAAAATGTTTAATTTTTGTTGAAAGTCTAAAAATCTATATGTCATATAGATTTTAGACTTTCAACAAAAATTAAACATTTTTTTCCCGATTTATTTATGGAGTTAATCAATCTGTGCATTGAGGGGCTCACATGTTAATCTTGGATGAGTTTCGAATAAACTTCGACGAAAGCAATAACCTGAAACCATTTTTTGTGGTGAACGCTCTGAAATTATCCTCAACTCGTATTTTGGCTCTGTTACCATTTCGATTCTACTAGTTTGTGAAGGCGATCAATGAAAGAAGCATCGTGTTTGCTTATATTTTGACATAAGATGTAATCTTTCTTTGTATATCTATATCCCCCGGCATTATTCACTTCTTTAAATTTCCTCATATTAAGGAAACAATTTGAATATCAAAAATTAAAAGAAAAAACTATAAATATTACTTATAGAATACCTTTTAAAATTAATACTATATGGATAACAAAATGACAATGAAATCGCACACTATTTGATTATTTTTGCATGAAATATTTTTAATGATTTCCTATATCATGTATTGCCGAATTATATTTAAACAATATTGAAAAATGACATTTGTTTTGAAATTATTCAATTATTTGGAGGTTAGAATAACGATATAAGTAAATCGGTCTGTAATTGATGTCTTCTGCTACCAAAGACCAAACGCTGTGGTTGGGCAGTTGATGAAGTAAGCACCAATCCATGGCGTCATGCCAAAATTAATTTGACTCTAATTAATGCGAACCACATATGTGAGTCTCCATCGGCAGCTTCTAGATAACTCTCTATCAGGAACGCTAGAAAACTCAAGCACACCCCCATATTTTAACACAAGTTCATTTCCAGAAATCTCATTAAATTACCTTAAAGAATATCATTGTTTAGAAACGTTATTTCATTTTAGGTTTTCAATTTGTGTTCTAAATTTAATTTACGTTGTTCCTTTGTTAATTAAGTAATTTCAAGTATAAATGTTTTATTATTATTATTGACTCATTGCTATGTGTGCATTAATCGGTTGATATTATAATTAAATAAAGTAAAACGAATCTCTCTCTCTCATGTGAAATTCAATTGAATCTGGTTGTTCTGAAATATAAAATATGAAAAGATTTCACATTACGATATCTTGTTGGAAAAACTTAATTGGAAAACTATTTGATAGAAATTTAATTTACGTGCATTACGTACTGGGATTAATATTTAATTTAAAAATAAAATATTTATATCTAATTATTTTTGTCCCCTCCTCCCCGTTATTAAAATTATTTACATCAAAATTTGTTTCTACTCTGAAAAACATTCATTAATTACTAAAATATTTTCCAACTATTTATATAAACATACCAGAATATATAAATTTAAAATTAAATAGTTAACAAAATAATCTCTTTTCAATTAACAAAATATAACCAATTAACTTAAAATATAATTAATTAATTATTTTAGACACAAGTGTTAAATATAAGTTTTTAAAATCATTTTGAGAGATAGTTTATAAATGTTTGCCTGATTCTATGATAAAATAAATAATATCTGTTGAAATTTGGAATTGATAGCTAATAGAATAATGTGTAGGAATAGTTCGAACAAATATAAATATGCTATTGTATATATAAACCATAAATCGCCTAATATTTCTATTGTATAATGTAAAACAGTGTTAGTGTGTTGGACAAAAATGCATAGAAATTTATAAAATTACATATAATATACATTAAGCATTTTATTCACTTTTAGGTTACGTGAAAATTTTAATCCTTTCAAAAAATATTTGGAGATATATAAGAATGCATATATTGGGATGAAATATATAAAGTAATATATATAAATATAAAAGAGAGAAATATACGAAAAAATAGATAAATTCAAATATTCTATTTATATTTTGGAAATATATATCAACACGATGGTTTGGAAATTTCGTTTGTGTCAATATAAAATGTTTATATCGCACCAAAAGAAATATTTAAATGGAAACCGCTTTTCTAATATATATTTTGAATTTATATTTCTTGGAGCTTTTAAAATATATTCGCAGAATATCAACAACTCTAGGTGAGCTCCATCATCTAAAAAGGAATACTACTCTTTATTTGTTATTTTATTATCAATAATAGTTTTTTAGACGACTAAGGGCTCATTTAAATATTACTTGATAAACTATTAATCATGTAAGTTATGAATATAAAAGTAGAAGTTTTAATAAATAACTCATCCGTTATTTAATAATTTTTAAAAATTTTGGAATTTCATTAAAAATAACATTTATGTAAGACCCGTGTAAATAACGCTAAATTTTGAATTTTGACTGTTTTATTTTTTCATGGGCTTGCAAAATATTATGGAACAAGCTTTAAACAACGTTTAGTTATTTGTTGTTCCATTAAATTGCACTTTGCTATTTAAAAAGCTATTGTGA
>CP092886.1:137713852-137739734 GCA_030710605.1 Cordylochernes scorpioides
ATCCCAGCATTTAGATGGTTCTCTGTCTCCCTTTTTTAGTGTAAGCTTGAGTGCAGAGTTGGTGACATCTAAAATATAAACGACCTTGATGCTAATGGCACGTATACCGCGAAGAATATTTAGAAAACTAAATTAGAAGAAACATTATTGAAGTAGTGAGAAGCGGATCCCAAATGAATGAGTGATGTGAAATATGAATTATGTAGATCATAATTTCCAAAAACCAAGTAATATTTTCTCAATAGTCATTATTTATTTCAAAACTATTGGAGGTGGAAAAGAGAATGTGTATATTAGTTCAACATGAAAAATTTTGTCCATGAAAAACTTTAAAATATTATACTTGATTATTATATGAGTTTATTGTTGTATGCCTGAAACTACTTAATGATAATGCAGAATTTAGAATGTACATTCAGGATTACATTTTAATTCATAGGGAATAAAAAATAAACCTAACATTCAAGGTCAAATTTCTCTCTCTAAGGAGAGAACTCAAAATTACACACCCATTGGTAAATATCGCTAGGAAAAGCAATTACAGTGGTTTGTAAAATATTTACTTAGGTGAATAGACACGATATCGGAAACCCAGGAGAGAACAATCCAGAATATATATCATATCCTCGGCTTATACGCAGACTACTTGACGAGAAAGCCTAAAACAGAGACAACTGGATTCCTATGTAGGTGTAGGACGCAACGCTTCTTTGACGGAAAAGTAAATATGAATGACTATTTAGATAGATGTTCAAATAAGGAATCGCTTTTCAATAAGAAATTCGAATATTGCAACTTTGAGGACTATTACAGACTATGGTATCACCCCAAATTGTAGAAACAAATATATTAAAAATAAAATAACATTGTTATTATTTTATTTTTGATTGCTGTTACTTGGAGAAACAAAGAGGGGAACTCTTGGGTGATTTATCCTTGTCTCAATCCGATAGTCAACAAATTTATAACTGGATGAATGCAATGACGTTTGATCAAGGTCTTTTTTTTATTTATATAAATTCTACAAGGCCGCAGTCACCGTTCGGAGGAGATAAATTAAATCGCCGAATGCCGTGGTCCATTTGGACGAGGAAAGCGAAGACTAGAACGCGGCTGATTCCACACTCGCCTGTTCAGTGATTCGCTAACCATGACGTATGCACAAAGGAACGTGTGGCCATTGAACATGCATCGGACCAGGAGGCTGTTGTTGGGTGCTACGCTGCCTGGAGTATAGGAACTCCATCTATTACTTCTTCCTGTGGTGAATCTGTATAAGACCTCTGGTCTCAATAAAGCTTTGTGTGTGTTATTATTTTATTGTTTTTTGTTCGTATATATATGACTCTATAATCGTCTTGGAGGACGAGAGAAAAAGACAAAGGTGTCTGTAAAGTCTAACACTGATGCTTTTTCAGGTCGTAAGTGTAAATATAGGTATTATATATATTAGGTGTTGTTTATTCGACCTGCTTGGGTTTCCTTTGCTTACAGCGCCGCCAAGAAGACGCATGCGTATATGCGTATTTAATTTACCTTTATCCACCGTTAAACGCGCGTTAAACGCGTATATATAATAGTTTTACTGTCGATAGGTCGATGGGACTCACGTGCCTTTGTGAACTAATTACAAGATAATGAACTAATTCTCTGGCGATATGTTATATATAATAGAATATAGATACTCAATGATTGAAAGAGTTCTCTCCACAAAAAAAAAAATATATTTTTAAAACCTTTTTATATTTATTTATCTTTTATAGTTATATTAATGATTAATATTTGAGTAAACGAAAATATTGCTCTACAAATTTTAAAATAAAATACAACCTTTCGCAATGAGTTTCTTTTATTATGATATCAATATCAATATCATAATAAAAGAAACTCATTGCGAAAGGTTGTATTTTATTTTAAAATGATTAATATATCGCCTTTCGCAATTTAGTTTATATCTTATACATAAAGAAAATATAATTTTTGGATTGAAATCATGCCGGGGAATTGTGATCTATAAATAGAAAGTTCGTCTTTTTCCTCAAAATAGAAAACAAAAATATGCGCCTCACCGTTTCTGAAAGCTTCAAGATTTGGGACGACGACCTTCCTTTTATGTATTTATTTATTGTTGATATCATATACGATGCGCAATAAAGTGTGCGCTGATAAACCTGCAAGAATGTAAGAATTGGACTAGTTTTATGGCACTTAATTCTTGGTAATCAAACAATTAATGATAAGAAGCTAGAAATTTCAATTGAAGCATCGGATAGAGAACAGTATTTAAAGAATAGGGGAATGTTAATGAAGTAATATTTTAGTAGGGGCATGTAAAATATACCTATTTTTACATACGATACCATGGCATACAAATACTATAGAACGAAATATACCTTGTTCTAATGGATATAATGGATAAGTAGTGCGGATTTCGCACATATACACTATAAAAAGGTTAATTCTAAATAGATATATTTCTTTTTAAATGGAAATCTATATATAGCAAATGAAAACATTTAGACGCATGTTTCTTTCACATTCTTTTACATATATCAAATTTTTACTGTCCTTACTGCTAAGGAAAAATATTGGGAGGGCTTGGGAGAATTGTATATATAGAGTGATTAGAGAGAGATCAATAAAATAAATATTAATTAATATTTGAAATTATCCCTCCTGTTTTTATTTTGAACGTATAATCTAAATTTATTTAAAGGAGAATTAACGATTATTTCTAACCTTAGGGATGAAGTATGAAAGGATGAATTGTGAAGAGTAATGATAAACGGAAAAATAAAAGTGACAATGGATAGGAATCGAACCCACAATGTTCCGCTTACCAGTCAGATGCCATGTCTACTAGGCTACCCTGGACATATTTCTCCGTTGGTAAGTAAGGTTTTCTAAGGTTATTTCTAAGGTTAGAAATAATCGTTTTTTCTCCTTTGAATAAATTTAGATTTTTCGTTCAAAAGAAACACATGCGGGATAATTTAAATGTTGTTTACAATCATAAGCCGAATTATATTGTATTAATAATTAATATTATTGAAATATATAATAAAAATAAAATGATTTTAATTAAAATGAGATACATATAGGACATACGAATACTAAATATGAAAAGTTATTCCTGAAAAAAAAAAAAAAGAATATATAGCGAGAGAGAGAGTAAATGAATTAAAACAGTTGAATCTTATTTTAACGTTGCTTGTATTTACTCATTTCTCAAAAGGACCTTCCTAATAGTCAATATTTCAAGTAAATTAATTTCATTTTAACAGAATCTTTACTTTATATTTTTACAAATTTATTCCCTTTTACAAATCCAATTTCTTTTTCTGTTTGTGAATAATTCGTTAAAATTTCCTAAATATTTTTTTCTTAAATTTTTAGCTTTCAAAATTTTAAATAAACGTTGAAAGTGGTTCAGTTTAGCTTCGATTAAAATATTGATAAAAATCTTAAATGTTTTGGGTATTTTCATATTAGATTTTAAATAAGGTTAGTAAGATATTTTATTATCCAAACCCTCTTATATTAGGTGAATTAATATGTTTTAATTACTTAAAATATAGTCTTTGATATCGATATACCATATACAATATTTTATAAAATGTATTCATTAAATAATATATTACACATTGTGAAAAATAGTACAAATGGGATATTATACTGGGATAAGGTTCATAAATTATGAAAAAAGGCATCTTCTTATCGTGCAACTGAAAGTTGCTGATGGCTTGCGCCATCTATCGGAATAAATATCAACTTTTATCGTTGATTTTTAATTATTCCTGAAATATTCCTGAATGACCAGTTTTTTGGTCGTTGAGGTACAGCTTGCACCACGCTGATGAGGGCCAACAGCCCGAAACGCGTCCGTGGGTAGCTTTACTTGATTAATCAAGAATTGGTATTTGGCCAATTCTAGAATAATTAAAAATCATCGATAATAGTTGATATTTATTCCGATAGATGGCGTTATCCATCAGCAACTTTCAGTTGCACGATAAGGAGATGCCCTTTTTTCATAATATATTACACATTGTCAATTTACCTTTTGTTAGATTTTAAACCGCTTTAGAATTTAAGAGGCATTCCAAACTCTAATTTGATTTTAAATAATATTCAATATAAAACGGATTTTCGAAAAGAGGATTTATCTTAAGATCCTTTCAAATTCTTCAAAATTAGGTTATATTCACATGTATTGTTTGAAATGAATGTCTAAAATTCTATTGATTCGGTTTTTGAAGAAATAATTTGGAAAATGGTTAATGGGGTGATACAAATTTTGATTTCTGTGGATTAAATAATCGCTTATTTTCTTCTTAAATCAATATTTAATTTATTTTTTAATATATTTAAACAATATCACATGTTTCTGAAGTTAAATTCCTTTTATTGTAATAGTTTAGCATCCCAGGCTGCGTTTTATTCGTTTATTATGTTTCTCCTGTAGAAGGGCTTTAGACTACGTTAATAAAATCCAATGAAACTCATTTCCAGAAACCTGTGGTATTGTCTATGTCCAGAAAATATAAATCAATTGATATATATATATGTCTAAAAATATAAATAACCTTGGTTTTAGTAAAACCAAAATAAAATTAATTATTAAATCAGTTTTTTAGTATCATGTAATAACAGAGTTTTCAAACCTAAATTTATATATGATGTATTAATAGTGTACACTCCCCTTAAAATATTTGTGGAACAATTTGATAAATATATATAGATATTATCCATATTATGATTTGCCTGGTCTCCCCTTGTGGTTGATCTACATGAAGTCCTGACGGACAATTTTTGTGGTAAATGTTATATAAAAGGGTCAGGTGTTGATATTAGAAATAATGAAAGTATATCCTGACCAGGAGCACATCTGCTTTTTAAGATGGCGGAATGCCATCTGGTGGAACAGAAATCAACTTGACATTGATTTAACCTGTTTCCTGATATTTGACCAACCTAATTTCTTGATAAATAAAGAAAATAATTGCATATGTTTATATTATTTATATGTTTAGTTTATTTCTGTTCCACTAGATGGCGCTCTGCCAACTAAAAAGCACATGTGCTCCTGGTCCGATGGATCATTGGACTGACCTTGGAAGAAATAAACTGGTGGATAAGAGATTCTTCAGTAGTTTTTATTCACCAATAATGAGAGAACTGAATAGACTATCCTATTTTACTATTACTACTATACGTTATATTTATCAAATTAACCTTAACTAAATACCAATTATATTCAAAAATATATATTTTTTCTGGAAATGGGATCCATAGTGTGTTTTCAAAAATATTTTAAACTTATCAAATTCCCATCCTATATATAATCATAAACCCGAGAGAAATATGTTATTAACTTACAATCCCATTTCTGATTCCGCCCAAGTAAGAGATCTGATATTTTGAGAGGTTCTGTTAATAACTCTTTCTGTCAACGTGATTTTTTTTATCGAAAATTAAATATTGAAGTTATATCTCAGATATATAATAGACCATTCCTTTAACTTTATCTATACTCTGTGGTATCAATTTACCTTTTGATTTGGAAAATGTCAGCTAATGAAACCAACAGATTGCTTGTCTATAGATTAGAGGTCTTTAGATCTTCCCCATTATCCAAACAATAGAAGACTCTGGTGGGGGCAACCGTCATTCTTCTTCTAATGTTCTTAGGGGATGATGTGCTTACTCCACGCACACTTCACATCTATGTGCTATATTCTCTCAGAACATACCTGGATGTTATCTTTTCCACTTCTCATTGTCCTTTTATGTGACCTATGTGTCTTTCCTAAATATATTTAGATTAAAATATGATAAATATTTAAAAAATATATATATGCATTTATTAATGAAACATTTGTATACTCTATAACAAAACATTCGACGAACCTTGATGGAGTTGTCCGATTGGGACTAAAATTGATGTATTTAGGAGAAAAAATGATTAAAGTTTCAGAACTATTAATTGTTTAATTACAGAGTTTAAGTGCCACATATTATAGTGGTTCGCATATCCATAACTCATAATTACCCTTGTCTACACAAAGGAGATCTCACTCGTTTTAAATCATATAAAATCATTGCATTTTGTTCATCACGCCTGTGAAGAACGTACCGATTGGAATGAACGAATGTGTATCAACACCTTTGTGTTGTGTGTGTCGGGGGGAGGGAAGTAGTTAAATCAAAGTTATTCTCTAAACCTGGTATTATGGAACATATCTTCATCTGATTTGGTGATTTCTGTACAGATGTGATTAAAATTTATTTGTTTTAAAGATATTTTAAACTGGAGAGGTTCCATCTCTCTCTCTGTGCATAAATAGTCCCTAAAGTAAATTATAATAGCTAGCTTCTCATATCTCAAAAGGAACTTCGTTAATTCCCCCCTCAGTATGGCATTCCAAAGCAATAGGATCTTTGAGTAGCGGAGGCTCCAGTAGTTCAGGGCAAAGAAGGGTGATCCAGGTGGAAGGAAGAACTACAAATTAACGCGGTAATTAATTCCCGTCCGACGCAGCTGTCAGCCAACTACCTGCGATCGATGCGGGCAAGTCGCTGACCACCCAGCCGCTACTTTGCATAACTGCGCTAAGCCTCGTTATTTACCTCCTTCACCGAACAACCATTTGTGTTAGCCAACCCTCGACTTCAATCAACGCGAATATAAGTGACGTGTAATTTTTTTTATTATAAAAAATTATAAAGATTCCACTTAATTCTGAACAATATATTAATAAATTATAAATTTCCAAATTAATTTTTACAATTTAGACTTGTTTTATTTTTGTCAATTTATTAAAAATAAAAATCCTGGCGTTACTATATATTCATTATTCTTATCATGTTTAATAAAAATAAAATTTGCGAAACGCTTCAACAAAATAAATCCAATAATAAAAGAAGAAATATATTCGAAGAGAAATGGAAATTTGGCCTAGTACACATTATTTCAATATAATATTCTATAGATATTGCATATGTTGCTATATTAACAAAACTATCTTCATATATATATATTACAAATAGAAATGCATATCCTGATCGCCAGGCCTTCGTAAGCGTGGTGGACTGTATCTCAACGGCCCAATTTTTT
The DNA here is from genome assembly GCA_030710605.1 of Cordylochernes scorpioides. Lineage (NCBI taxonomy): Eukaryota > Metazoa > Arthropoda > Arachnida > Pseudoscorpiones > Chernetidae > Cordylochernes > Cordylochernes scorpioides. Next base: position 137,720,970 of record CP092886.1, read on the forward strand.
TTAAAAAGGTTTCCTGACAAATCAAGAAATTGGTATTTAAGGCCAAATATCAGTATATACGCTAATAATGTGAAAAAAAAGAGAAAATTTGAAAAAGGTAAGATGTTGATATTAAAAATAAAAAAGCACATCCTGACCTCTCATATGAGGTTTTTAACTTTTTATCACCACAAGAATAAAGTCAACATAATGTTTCGTTTATTAGATATGTATTTGTATATATTTATTGACAGTTTTGCGTTTATACTTTATTTAACAGAGTAATGTGTTAAATATGCATCAATTGGTCGCAAATAATTGTTCAGTGGCCTGATCATTAGTAGAAGTCAGTGTCGATAGAAAAGTATAAATACTGGCCGAAGTATGAGTACAAAACTATGAATGCCGGTCAGGGAGCCTCTATCTTTACAAAACCTTTGTTATATTGTACATATAAGATTCAATTTGATTTAAACCCAGTCAATTATCAATGTGTATGGTCAATTCTTCCTATCTCTTAATCGATAGTTGTTTGATGGTGATAAATATCATTCAGGTGAGGTTTTAAAATTGATAAATGCTCTCTCTACATGCAATGATGATGCTAAATGCAGCATGAATCGCCAGGGGGGTCTCCAGCGACACCACGGATTTCTCGGCCTACGAAGTACTCGTAAACCACGTGATTCGCAGACGAGAGAGTGAACTAAATAAGCGTGTAAAAACGAGAAAGATTTACCAATGTAGAATATCTGCTGGTAAGATAAAATATTCAATGGGAAGATACAAATAATTGTATAATCTGTTATATTTTAAATCTCTCTCTCTATATATATATATATAAATATATCACAATATATATATCATATGATATATCATATCATCATATATATACATGTGGGTGCGTGTGTGAAAAAATAGTACAAGAGTGAAATTGTACTGGGATCAGGTTCATAAATTGAGAAAAAAATAAAATAAAAACTCCTGATCGTGCAACTAAGAATTGTTGATGGCTTGCGCTATCTACCTTTTACTTAATATATATACTGCATATTAGATAAAAAAAGGCATATATTGGATTTAATAAAATATTTATTTTGCCAATATTTCGGCTGGCCGAACGCCAACCTTTATCGAGGCATTACATTTTTGTATACAAAATATACAAAATGTATACAAAAATGTAATGCCTCGATAAAGGTTGGCGTTCGGCCAGCCGAAATATTGGCAAAATAAATATTTTATTAAATCCAATATATGCCTTTTTTATCTAATGAATTAAGTATGGATTGCTCTATTTTCAAAAAAATATACTGCATATGTAATCAAGTTTTGCGGGATTATGATATTCATGTACCTAAATGATTTAGAACAATGCACTGTTAATCACCCTAGTAAAATTTTAATATTCAGACACTATACCAGAATAAGACATAATACCAGTTTTAGCAAATTCAGTCAAAATGCCGCCCCTGTACTGATGAGGGCAAAACATCGAAACCGGGGTATTTAGGTTCCTTTTATCTCAAATTTCTAAAAAATGGTGTTGTGCTCATTCTTTGTCGCCATTATTGAAGGTTTTTACTAGAGCGATGAACAGTGAATTGTTTTGATGCATAATAAAAGGGAGAGGTGATTTATTTTTAGGTACATATATATTTCTATAAATTTTGCGGGGAGAAAATTTATCTATACAAGCATAGGGCGCCTCTCCAGTCGCCTCGCTATATATATGAAAAAACAATAGAAATATATTTATTTTTCAATTAAAAAATAATAATTATACAAAACTTCTTTACAGCCTAAAAGGCAAACGGTTTAATAATGGTTGAATACGGTGTCAAGCTAAGTGCCACGCACAACTCGAGATGCAGGGCATACATCGCACCGGTTTTAACAACAACGAGGAAGAAACTGACGTTGGAACTGAATGCGACGAGTAAGATTGGAAATTATGTTATTTTTAATATATATATTTATATAAACAACATCTTCACTAATGAATATTCATCTTTAAATAATAAAATGAAACTAAAAATTGTGCAAATTGAAATAGGTAGGTTCCTTTTTTACATGCATATGCACACTTCTTTAATTTCTCTCAAATAATTTGAAAAAATTGTGGTCTGATAATAAATTATATCAAAATTAATACATATATTCTCAAAATCTATAAATCTAGAATAATAAAATCAATATATAAATCAAATATTCAACTCATATCAATATTTACAAGAATAATAATACCAATAATACATATTATATTGAAAAAAAGTAAAATTTAAATCGCAAAATCAAGACGTAGTTAAATCTGAGAATTGTTATGTGCTTATTAATATTTAATACTTATTTTATAAATGTTTTTATGGGATAAATATGAAAATATATTCATTATAATCGATATAACTTCAAATTTATACGCGGCGTCCAGTAAATTACAACATTTATTTTAGAAATACAGATATTGTTATTTGCGCGTTCTATAAATTTAAATTAGAAATTTCTGTTAAAATATGAATTGTGAATCATAAATGATCCACTATAACTTTATTGGAAATCCCTATGCCATATTGTAATTGTAACAGTGAGGGATTGACGAGTATAAAACTAGTTCACTTATGGCTAGAAGAGGAAATATCTGCTTATATTGTTACATTTCTCAGTGGAAATATGCAATTATAATCAAAATGGAACTCTGACATATCTTACAACCACCTATAACTCGTTTTATGATTTAGAATTACTATCCTTCATTTGAATCAGATATTTACCAGCGGTCAGAATTTTTCGATATTTTGATTTTTTTTAACTCAACCTCCATTTTGGTTGTTACTTCAAGAGAAGTTTTATCATAGTTGAGTTCTAGCTCATACCGTTTTAAGAAAGGTATTTCTTCTGATGAACACGGCAAAAAGACCTGAAGATGTTATAATTTCATTCCACAGTAGCAGCACACTTCTAAAATTATTAATAACATCGATTTTTCTTTCTTTTTATTATACCGTTAAACATAGCTCATTTTTGTCACTAGAAAATGAGAATGCTAGTTTCGAAAACAAAAGCAATTTTAGTTTAACTAACAAAATTTAGTTTCACAAAGAGCAGGTAGAAAATAACAAATCATAAATAGAATAGTAGGCATGATTATTTACTCATAAAAACGCATAAATTATTTCAGCTTTAGCCTATAACCAATGGATAATATAAAGATATAAATATGAAGAAATAGATAACATTAGTAAATAATCATGCCTACTATTCTATTTATGATTTGTTATTTTCTATCTGCTCTTTGTGAAACTGAATTTTGTTAGTTCAACTAAAGTTGCTTTTGTTTTTGAAACTTGCATTTTCTATTTCTAGTGACAACAATGAGGTATGCTCAACGGTAGAATAAAAAGAAGGAGAAATCGATGTTATTAATAAGTTTAGAAGTGTGCTGCTGCTGTGGAATGAAATTATTGCATCTTGCTAATACTGACTTCAGGTCTTTTTGCCGTGTTCAGCCTAAAGAAGCACTCAACTATGATAAAGCTTCTTTTGAAGTAACAACTAAAAGGAGGTTGAGTTAAAAAAATCTAAATATCGAAAAAATCTTAGAAAAAGGTCATATCCACAATGTGCCAGTAGTGATATTCACGGGCTTCAAAATGGCATTAGCTTTGTTATAAAGAGAGGAACTAAATTGATTCTAGTAAATTAATTTTTTTCTTCTCGTTGATAATTATTTTGCCACTTCGCTCTGCCTTATGCAAATAAATTGTGATTGCCAATCTTACTCGTCGCATTCAGTTTCAACGTCAGTTTCTTCCTCGTTGTTGTTAAAAGATGCTCTTATAAAACTGCACGATGTATTCCCTGCATCTCGAGTTGTGCGTGGCACTTAGCTGAACAGCGTATTCAACGAATATTATGCCGTTTGCATTAAGGGTTGTATCTAAGTTCTGTAACATTCTTTTTTTTAAAATAATACATGCCAAATGGCTTAAATGACTAACATGCGGCAGAGATTGTATTTAAAATGGAAATCTACTTCTCTCTCTCTCTCACCGTATAATAATTTACAAAATTTGCTTATTTATTCTCAAACAGATTAAAGTTGAATAAATTCATTCTAACAGCAAATTGTTGTTAGATATTTCAGTAGACCTTGCAAAAATATATTCACTTTTCCGTATTGATAATTTTAATATAGAATTTAGAGCATATATCAATATACTATTGATTATACGATAGGAATAAATATTGGACAACTCTCTCTATATGTCCACCCATTAGTTATAACAAGTGGCACAGCAGATATTTACATTATTGATAGACATGATGGTATTTGCATATCAAAAGGTGACAGGTACCGTCGGAATCGATCTATTGATGTAATTGGAATTGCTGATAGCTTCGATGGCTTTCAGAACTACATTCGAAATTGTTTAGTGGATTTATACTTGTTATTATACATCTGCAAAACTACGTTTTACTATCGTATTACCCATTAGAAGTTGTTCTATTGCGATTTATAAGCACAAGGTAATAAGACCAAACCCAAATAAATAAATAGTGTGTGACGTTTCGGTAACAGCGTTGTTACCGAAACGTCACACAATATTTATTTATTTGGATTGATTCTTATTACCTTGTGCTTATAATTTAAAATCCGAATTTTGCCTTATAATTGCGATTTATAATAGAGCCGCGGGTTGTCTATTGGTGTTATGGAGTGTTCTTTATCTTGTTAATTCGGAAGGCGTGCCCTGTTGAAATATATTTTTGTATTCACATATATTTCAAGGTGATAAAATGTTATTTATTATGTTTTGTCTTAGGATAAGGTAAAAAAATTCTTGAGAGCTTATATTGTCTTTTTATGTCGCAAAAATTTACATTATTGGATATTATATATTTGATAAATTGATATTTCATATACATATTTAAATAAAGTAATATCTACAAATTATATAACTACGGGTATTATGAACAATCATTTTCAACGCTATTTAAAACATTTTATATAACCAATATTAGAACAATATTCTATGCTTTAGGCCAAAAGTTTATTTGTCTATATGTCTATAAATTCTCTATAACGGCGTGAGTGTATATATGATCTTTACAAAGGTTGTTGTAAGTGCAATATTTAGGTCTACTGTCGTATTTTTTACTTTTAAATTCGTGCTGTGAATATATATTGCCGGCTTATGAACCGAAAGGTCTGGGAGGCCATCTGCTTCTAGAGTGTGAATATATATTGTTTAATCAAAGGAGAGATAATTGCTATGAGAGAAAACAAGCGATTGCAGCGCTTACGCGGTGATAATGATATTTTCTCTAATAATTATAATTTGTATGATTATCACTATACTATTAAAAATAATAATAAATATAATATTCACATAATAAATAGATTCCAGCGAAATGTTTCTATCCCATAGGTACAGGTCCTGCCGCTGCGTCAAGCCTATCATCTGGGAGGTATTCACCATCATCAGACCTGACCTGCAGGGCTCAGTCTTCGGGAGAGGCATGGATAACGAAGCCCTGGATATCCTGGCGTCTGCCAAGAGTGGCTTATATAAGTTCTCTCTAAATATCGGACTTTTAAAGAGGTTCCTGTTAATCCTTTCTTTTTATGAAGCAGGTTCTCTAATGGTGGAAGAGTCTCCCTCTCTGAAAACAACTGTATATATTTTATAGGCAGATTGTAAATAATATAATTTATCACATCTCATTGTAATATTTATTATTTGATTTTAACAATATATTTTTATATATACACATTTTTAGCTATTTCCTTCGTTATCATGATGCATTTGATGGATATAATTTTAATATTTTCCTGAAGATGCATATAATTTGGAATATTTATTTCCAACAATTCATCTCTACACTTAAAAGTCGAAATATCTTCAAGCTGTCTTGATGAAAATTTCATAATCCATATATTTATTAAAACTACCCAAATACAACGGTTTTTTCTCTACAAAGAAAGAATGGTGACACTCCATCTACTGTAAAAGCATTGAGATTTTTTAACTTCAAGCACCACATTCCAATAAACATAGAACTTGAACGACTTGAAGTTGGAGCGAATACGATACATACATATACGACGGACGTCTATTTCCTTATTTTCCAGGCGCGGGTCATGGTGGGGCCAGCCGAGCGTGAACTCTCGGCGATCTTCACGCTCGATATGGCGCCCTGAATGAAAGGACGCCGTTGATAACTTTTAAAAAGAAACTATTTGCTGCTTCATTAAATTTAAAGGCACCCTGGCTGTCAGAGCCAGAAATAAATATTATAATTACCTAGCGGATGGAGTTCATAAACCATATACACTCTCGAGACCTCATTGGTTCAATACACCGATATGGGAAACAATTTTTCTTCCGAAATATATATCGAATTTAGAGATATTTAGACAATTTATATAATATATATTTCGAGATATGTTTATTAAGTTATATTCACAACGTCTTTATTATACGTTTATACATATTCAAGAAGTAATATCTTATCCATTATAATTATATTCAAAATAGAAGGCACTAACGTTTGGTAGTAAAGGTATACCTAAGCCAGATGGAGAAATTTATTATCACCGAAACATGATAAAATTTAATTTATATCTTTAACACCTTGCGTGTGTGAAAATTAATCATTTTATTTTCTACTAAGAATATTTATTATTGAAAAGATATTATATATTTTGAAAACCAATTACTTTACATTATCGAATATAAGAAATATGAATAATTTTAACGAAATTTTCACAAAACATATGCGAGAGATTTCATTATTAAAAATGGCTATGGAGATTTACCAATATATACCATAATGATTGCTGAAATATTTTTAAACAGTTGGAATTAAGAATCATCAGGGAGTGGGGGATAAGTTTCTTGTAGATATTTTAGGACTTCTTCTGCAGAAGGAGATATACTACGAGTTGTGTAAACTACCTGTCACAGTGTTTCCAACTAAGGATTGACCCGTTGAAAAGCTCTTGGATTCAAGAAAACTTCTGCAAGTAATTTTATATATTTTTATGTTGCTTTTGTGCAATTGACCATTTGACCATCCTTTATACTGAAACTTAAATTCAAAGGTTTGACTTGCTCAATCACAACTATCGACCAAGGATTGAGCAAGGCAACTAGCTGAATTTAAGTTTCTGTGTATGGTTGGTCAAATGAGCACGCGTGATCGGATCTCTAATCGACTCCTCTCTACTTACCTTCGTGTATTATTGAGAAGCAAGTAACATACAGGGAGCATTATCCAACAGCTGCTGTCAACAGGTAACACGCCTTCACTCTCCTGGACAAATGGGCTTCTTCCTTCCTGATTGGTCCGTCCGCGCCCCCGCGGTTCACATGTGGCAGACGGACGGTTTTAGCCTCCCTGGTTAGTGTCTAGTCTCAGTCCTCCCGTGGTAATAATATTAATAATTTAAACAAAAAATTGAGAAATCAAGAATATTAAAACATCTACCAAAAATATATTCCTGTGTGTATGAAAAATTCTTATTTTAACGCTTTATATGAGAATGACATATTTTCATAATTATATTTTATAATCGTTCTATATCCATTTCATTGTTTTATAACCTACAGAAATGCGAACAATGAGTTTAACTTCAAATAGATTAATAATCTGAATTTACATTTGGAAATAAAAAAAAAAAGACTAGAGTTTGGGATTTGCCTTATTTTTTAAAGAGATATTAAACGCAATATTAAATATTTGGCATAAACATTAAGTGAAAATAATAAATATTTTTTTATTTTTTCTTTGAATATAAAATTAAAAAATTTTATCTACAGCTCTTATACTGCAATGATTGAAAATTGAGAAGAGCCTGGCTCATCAAAGCGGCTCATCGCTCTCCCAGCGGTTTTGCCATTTTACTTTTCAACAGCTCCACTATTGTATTAAATTTAATTTCTCATATACCCCGCATTTGTTATTGAGTACTGTAAATTGGTGTTTTAGTGAAACAATTGGCATATTCGCTTCTAGGGCAGTAGAAATGTATATATAGATTAAAGGTTCAATGCATTGAACACTGCTCTTCCGCAAAATCACATATTAAGCTTGTTAGCAACATTTAAATATTATTATCAACCTAGTGTCTTTTATTGCTGAAATTATACCAATATTTTCAGCGATTGAAGGCGCTTAGAGAGAGAGAGAGAGTTGATAATAATGAAAAAACATTAATTAATAACCCAGAGAAGAGCAAAAATCCTGGAAGTTGGTTAATTTATCATTCTATTTTCACATATTAAATATCAATCCGACAGTAAACATGCAACTCAATACTAAAATTGGATGAAATTAAATATTTCTATCGAATTTCTAGTGATCAATTCCAAATGCTGTTAGGAAGATTTGGTAGTAGAATGGATAGATAAAAGTGATGTGACATGGCCTTCTGAGGAGGCCTGCCGAAGAGAGCCGCCCATTCCCAGTGCACCGATCGGGCTGACTAACTTCTCTAATTGCCGCCCATTTAGCCCGTGCTCCTGGCTGACGTCAACCCATCACCATGTGGACATCCGAGATAATGCCTTTGTCAATCCCTTAGGACGAATTTACGTAGCTTTACCCGAAGTCTTATTTCAAAATTGACGTCCTAAGCCTATCTTGGTTACAGAATAATTTCAAGTAAGGAATTTTGATCTGAAAAAGATAAACTATTTTCATACTTTAATATTTTAATTAAAATAAAATAAATAATAAAAATTTAGAAAGTAGTTTGATTTCCCAAAGTAAAATGATCTCGGCCAGATGACAACAAAAATAGTTAAATTCAATTACTTGAATATTTAGCAATGCAAGCAAAATATCTACTGCTACTATATATTAATCCGCTAAAAATGTACTTTTAAGAGAAATTGTTGAATGATGGATCAGAGCAAACTCAGAACTTACTGACTTACTCGAATAGAATATAATAGACGACTCCAAATAGTGTAACAATATTCTCTCTCTAGAATATTTTATATATATAAATAAAAGACCCTTCTTTCCAAAAAGGCCGCAAGAACTATACGTCATCTATAGACGGTCTCTGCGAACTAACCATCTGGGGTTGATATCAAACATCAGCTTGATGACCATAGTTTTGCGTCTATTTTGACCTGTAGTTTAATTTTGAAGATATAGGTTTCTTCCTGGAAAATGTTCCATCATAACTTCGGCTATATGATTGGCCTGGGTACTCTTCACCTGTTATTCTTGGATGATATTCGAATAAACTTCGACGAAGGTAATAACCTGAAACCATTTTTTGTGGTGAACGCTTTAAAATTATCCTCAACTCGTATTTTGGCTCTGTTACCATTTCTATTCTACTAGTTTTTGAAGGCGATCAATGGAAGAAGCATCGTGTTTGCTTATATTTTGACCTAAGATGTAATCTTTCTTTGTATATTTATATCCCCCGGCATTATTCACTTCTTTAAATTTCCTCATATTGAGGAAACAATTTGAATATCAAAGATTAAAAGGAAAAACTTTAAATATTACTTATAGAATACTTTTGAAAATTAATACTATATGGATAACAAAATGACAATGAAATCGCACACTATTTGATAGATTTGCATGAAATATTTTTAATGATTTCCTATTATGTATTGCCGAATTATATCTAAACAATATTGAAAAATAATATTTGTATTGGAATTATTCAATTACTTGGAGGTTAGAATAACGAGATAAGTAAATCGGTCTGTAATTGATGTCTGCTGCTACCAAAGACCAAACGCTGTGGTTGGGCAGTTGATGAAGTAAGCACCAATCCATGGCGTCATGCCAAAATTAATTTGACTCTAATTAATGCGAACCACATATGTGAGTCTCCATCGGCAGCTTCTAGATAACTCTCTATCAGGAACGCTAGAAAACTCAAGCACACCCCCATATTTTAACACAAGTTCATTTCAGAAATCTCATTAAATTACCTTAAAGAATATCATTGTTTAGAAACGTTATTTCATTTTAGGTTTTCAATTTGTGTTCTAAATTTAATTTACGTTGTTCCTTTGTTAATTAAGTAATTTCAAGTATAAATGTTTTATTATTATTATTGACTCATTGCTATGTGTGCATTAATCGGTTGATATTATAATTAAATAAAGTAAAACGAATCTCTCTCTCTCTCATGTGAAATTCAATTGAATCTGGTTGTTCTGAAATATAAAATATGAAAAGATTTCACATTACGATATCTTGTTGGAAAAACTTAATTGGAAAACTATTTGATAGAAATTTAATTTACGTGCATTACGTACTGGGATTAATATTTAATTTAAAAATAAAATATTTATATCTAATTATTTTTGTCCCCTCCTCCCCGTTATTAAAATTATTTACATCAAAATTTGTTTCTACTCTGAAAAACATTCATTAATTACTAAAATATTTTCCAACTATTTATATAAACATACCAGAATATATAAATTTAAAATTAAATAGTTAACAAAATAATCTCTTTTCAATTAACAAAATATAACCAATTAACTTAAAATATAATTAATTAATTATTTTAGACACAAGTGTTAAATATAAGTTTTTAAAATCATTTTGAGAGATAGTTTATAAATGTTTGCCTGATTCTATGATAAAATAAATAATATCTGTTGAAATTTGGAATTGATAACTAATAGAATAATGTGCAGAAGAAGATCGAACAAATTTCAATATACAATTATATTGATTCTTCAAAATAAAGATACTTCGGGCCAGTATATATTTTTTATTGTCTCGACGTTTCGACAAAAATATTTTGTCCTCGTCAGGAGCGAACAAAATAATTTTTAAGGCTTTGCCAATGTTCTAATATCTGTTTGCTCCTGACGAGGACAAAGGATTTTTGTCTAAACGTCGAGACAATAAAAAAGATCTACTGACCGAAGTATCTTTAATTTGAAGAACTATGAATTCCGGCCAGGCAGCCTCTATCTTTAAGATTGTTATATAAATAGAACCATAAAGCACTTAATATTCATATTATATAATGTAAAACAGTGTTAGTGTGTTTGCCAAAAATGTATACAGGTTTATAAAAATAAACAATAAGCATTTTATTCACTTTGAGGTAATGTGAAAATTTTAATCATTTCAAAAAATATTTGGAGATATATAAGAATGCATATATTAGAATGAAATATATAAAGTAATATATATAAATATAAAAGAGAGAAATATACGAAAAAAGAGATAAATTCAAATATTCTATTTATATTTTGGAAATATATATCAACACGATGGTTTGGAAATTTCGTTTGTGTCAATATAAAATGTTTATATCGCACCAAAAGAAATATTTAAATGGAAACCGCTTTTCTAATATATATTTTGAATTTATATTTCTTGGAGCTTTTAAAATATATTCGCAGAATATCAACAACTCTAGGCTAGCTCCATCATCTAAAAAGGAATACTACTCTTTATTTGTTATTTTGTTATCAATAATAGTTTTTTAGACGACTAAGGGCTCATTTAAATATTACTTGATAAACTATTAATCATGTAAGTTATGAATAAAAAAGTAGAAGTTTTAATAAATAACTCATCCGTTATTTAATAATATTTTAAAATTTTGGAATTTCATTAAAAAGAACATTTATGTAAGACCCGTGTAAATAACGCTAAATTTTGAATTTTGACTGTTTTATTTTTTCATGGGTTGGCCAAATATTATGGAACAAGCTTTAAGCAACGTTAAGTTATTTGTTGTTCCATTAGATGGCACTTTGCTATTTAAAAAGCAATTGTGAACTATCAGGATATGTTTATTCAACACCTGGCCTTTTTCCTATTTTTTAAACTAATTCTTTTCCACATGAACAGCGTATTTACCAAATTAGACTTTGAAACCCGCTTCTTGATTTCTCAGATAGCTTTTTACACACATATGAGTGTCTTTGAGGTACAATCTGAATCGCGCTGACGAGAGCCAATAATCCGAAAGGCGTGGTTGGCTTTTCTTGAAATCAAGATATGAGTTGTGGCCAAATATTATGGAATAAGCCTAAATCAACGTTTAGTTGATTTTTGTTCCACTACATGTTGCTCGGCCATCTAAAAAGCCGATGTAGCGGTCAGGAAGCGCCCCTATTTTCCTTTTAACACATATATATATATATTATATTTAATTTAAAAAAAGATAAGATTTCTGTTGTTTTGGATCATCTTGGTGATTATGCTATGGTGGTGCAGTCGTGGCTAAAATCTTGAAATAAAAATAATATTGAAGATCATAGATTTCTTTATTTGAGCTGAGTAATATATATGAATAACATAATTTGATAAAAGTAATGCCTGGCTTAAGGCGTAAGAATAATTAAAACAAAATATGATTTACATAATTACAAAGTTTTGGGTCGGCCAATCGGGGAAGAACAACAATGAGTATTTATAGAGAAAGCGCGACCTCTTGCGGTCGATTTAAACAGAGTATTTCTATCTATGAAATAATATTTTTTTAAATAAAATAATACTTTTATATAAAATTTCAAATAATAACTTAATATAACATATATATATATATATGAAAAAACAATAGAAAAAAACTAATAGCAACATGTAGTGGAACAAAAATCAACTAAACGTTGATTTAGGCTTATTCCATAATATTTGGCCTCATCTCATATCTTGATTTATCAAGAAAAGCCAACCACGCCTTTCGGGTTATTGGCTTTCGTCAGCGTGGTGCAGATTGTATCTCAAAGACACACATATACAATATATAATATATATATTAAGAAAAAGTGACATCTCCTGAACGTGAATATAAAGCTGCTGATGGCTTGCGCCATCTTTCGGAATAAACATAAACTAATCGTTGATTTTTAATTAGTTTAGAATTGTCAAATACCGTTTCTTGATTAATAAACTAAAGATAACAACGTAGGCGTTTCGGCCTGTTGTCCCTCGTCAGCGTGGTTCAAGCTTCACCTCAGCAATCAATAATCAAATGATAAAAATACATAAAAAAAACTTTTATTCAAATGCACTAAAAAGGAAAAAATAAAATATTGTATCTTCTGTCATTGAGCAATTAAATGTATCTAAGTGAAAATAAAAGCGGCAGGGGACGATCATCATTAGGAAAATATATCTTTAGGAAAATAAAAGTTTTTCCTTTTTATAAATCAAGATCCTTTCCTTAGAAAAATGTACATGCATTAATGAATGTAGGCGCGCGTGTGTCTAATATAATTTATAATTGAAAATGACTCTGAATCATAAAAAAGCATAATTTGGTATAATTCATTAATAATTAAAATTTCAAATGTGTGATATAGTTTGCTGGAAGGATTTTGATTTATAATAATAATGAATTTTATTTTCCAAATAGGCATTAAATCTAAGTGCAATCTAACGATCTGTCTCCACAAGTGGGGGTTACAATTTATGTATATATATTGTAATTGTATGTAATTGTATTGTAATTGTGTAATCATATATAATTTAATTATAAATGTTAGGAAACCAATTCTTTCCCAGTCTACAATCGAGCAGAGTAAACACTAACACCTCTAATAAAATCAACACTTTTAATTTCCTTCCATGACTAACTAATTTACATCATTTAAAACCAATTATATACATGTAAAACCGTCCGGTCATCTGGTCAAAATACAAATATATTAATCTATGATAAAACAACTTATAAAATCCTAACAATAAATATAGGGTATTATAAAAAATACTTGATATCAAGAAAATTTCAACTTAAATTATCTTCTATACATAATTATGTATTCAACGTAACACCAAAAGAGACAATAATAATCGTTAAGACTTCTTAAAAGTTATTTATAAATAAAAAAGAAATATATATGTAATGAATATTTTGTTTTATTGTTCAAAAGGATAGAAAATTGAAGGTGCAGTCGTGAAAAATAAAATATAATTATTTACTCATCAAGTAGTTCTTATTTTGATTTACTTGAAGCGAATTAAACATAAAATTATTTTTCACAGTAATATAGAATTTATAAAATGAATTCTATATTCGTGAATTAAAAAATAGGTAGGTTAACTATAGATATTTACAACAATATTCAAAGTGTTATGTTCTAAATCTATGGTCAAACAAAAATGATATTCCAAATAAAATGTAGATTTATTATCTCTATATAACTATATAATAAATAAAATTGTGTTTGTGTCTGTTCCGTATAAGTTGTCCACACAATATTCAAACTATCTCAATGTGACATGAATGTGAGGTAGTGTAGCTGAGTAATTACCATACGCCATAACATGCTAATTAACCTAATTATAGGTTAATTTGCATATTCGGTTTATCCCCCATCTACGTTTTGACAATATTCGAACTATATTGGGTGATGCTAAAATTAGATAAATGGCTTATCTTGAGTTATATGCATACATATATGTAAATGTAATACAATATAATATATAAAAAATTTTAAATATGCGCTAAGGCTGTTATGTGATTTATTATCAACAGAGTATATCTCCCGCAATTCAAATATTTCAAATATATGTTATCTCGGGTATATCGGGTCGAGGAGTAGCTTTCATAGTTTTAATGCTTCATATGCAAATCCACAAAATTACAGGCTAATTCTTATATTACTCTATAAAGCACGGCTCATGCGACCTGGCGCTGGCCCACCGCTACTGGTCCTGTAGCGCTATTCGCCCTGTCATCCGAGAGGTGTTCTCTATCATCGGCCAGCCCGCCGGATCTGCAGTCCTGGATATTTCCAGTTGGTCTCGAGGACCACGCCATCACCAACTCCTCAGCAGCGAAGTACGCGATCTATGTTTTCTTCCTAGATCGCGAAATGCGTGGTGTCGCTGGAGACCCGCTTGCGATTCTCCACCAAACTCTGAAGCTGTGGCAGAGGCGCCATATTCATTGTACATAGTGTTATGCATATATATATAAACTATCTTTTAGAAATAGTTCAGACTGTGCACATTTGCACATGTATTGAAAATATATTAATAAAATTATTTTAATTGCCATTGTCTTAACTCCTTTTATTACGGATGGGTTCTCCACACAATAACCTACCTGGCTTATACCTCGAAGAAGCCATTATCCTATTTTCTCTTTGGAAATATGCAAACATTTTAGCCTGTTATCAAACCAATTTGTATATTTGGAGGTCGCAATATGCTTTTTTCAACTCTGAACTATGTTCGGCGAAGCACCGATACAGTATAAAAAGGCTTACTGCACGAAATAAATGTGTAAAATATGAGAATCAGCCTGTGCCGCGACAAATATTGAGTCTAGAATACTTGAGCTGGATTCAGAGTTCAGATGGACTGGAGCTCGTGCTGTGCATAAATCGGCCAGGTGATTTCAATCATTTATATATTTGGTCGAAACCTCTTTGTTTACGCTTTTTTCTATAAATCGGACAACTTGGTGCGCCCATTTTTTGTTATAGATTTTATTCTTATATATATTAGAATATTGTTTAAGAAATAAATGCATTCTCTCTCTTATATATTAGATAAAAAAGTAATTTGATCGTGTAACTTAATTTTTGAATAATTAAAAATCAACGATTAGTTTACATTTGTTACGATAGATGGAGTAACCATAGAAACTTTTAGTTGCACGATCAGGCGATGCGTTTATTTATTAATTTATCCACCTGATTCAAATACAATATCACTTTTATACTATATCTGACATCCCTATATCTTTAAAACAATAATATTATGAGTTACTTTTAAATCGTACGTTAAATAGATATTGATTTTAATTCAATCAATTTGAAACTTGTAATTATAATAATAATAATCGAATAATTTATATACGTGTGCTTATATATAACACAAAGGTTTTATATTCAAATTTAAAAATGTAATATAGTATAATATAATAGATAGAAAGCAGAATTAATACCAAGATTTTTGTATAGTTTTAAAAGTAGATTTAAGAGAAAGGAAAGGCCATCAATAAAGCAGGAAGAATATTCGTTGCGAGGAAGTCTTTATTTATGACCTGGAAATGATGAGGCCAGGTTCCGGGAAGACTTGTTGAGTTCCCATCCTGTCTCTTGACACGGTCGTTTTGTCCCATTCACCTTCATCCATTAGATGCGTCGTCTCTTCGAGGATGAACATTTATTTTGCATGGAATTAAGGTCACTCCAATTACAACTGCATATAAATACACTTAATTATATCAATGTTTTCCCAGAAAATACAGTTTTGGGACTCCATAGCATTCGAATTATACGCATTTATATATAAGCGAAGGTTATGCATTTCATTAGTTTTTGAACTTTATAATTGAAAAAAAAAAAAAACTATATAAATGATATAATGCAATATACTATGTTAAGAAGGAAGAGCTATGAAAATTGGTCAAATTTAGCATGCAAAGACCGTTCGATTGAACAATGCAAATAAAACATGTTGGCGACTAATTAATGAACATTTAACTCTACACAGCATCTTAATTAAACCCCAACAACTAAACAAAATAGGAGAAGATTTATTTGTAAATTTCACGTTTCATATACTCACATTGATTGTAACCCTGCCTAGCAAACAGGTTCGCGCACACTAAACGAACATGTCAGCATTTAATAAAAGACAGTCTTGTAGGGGTGACTAAAAGAAGATGGAGGAATATTTTTGGATACGATCTATGTCAATTTTTGAAACCATGGCCCGATGCTGTGTCAAGAAGGCAAAGAACGAAATAGAGAGATGAGTGAAGGTGAGGTTAAAGATGGATACCTCTTAAGATGTTATTGTCGTGATGCGATTCATGGGTATTGGAAATGCCGTCACGATAATTATACGGGCAATGTTATCAGCCAACTTCGCAAATTTAGCCACCAATGGTGAAGCCTCTGCAGACCTCGATGAGGGAAATGGCTAGATGAGTGGAGAGAACGGCGAAATGGTAGGCTGCGGAGTTCATCCACAGTTCCTGGGAGTCCAAAGAAGTCCATGCCGCTGGATGCACTTGATGCCAATAGTAACGTAGACGGGTTTCGTATTACCTTTGGATTTTGTCTGATTTCAAAAGTGAGTCAATTTATACATAAATAATAAGAAAAACTTCCTATATTACACGTGGTTTCAAGATCAAAATTCACAGATATACATTTTATGTGAATGGGAGACATTCATGAAATAAAAACGCAGTGTGATGAGGATGTACTCGTCCTTTTTACACTTCTCTTGCGTCGTAATTATTTTGGGAGAGTGATTGAGTGGCAAGGACCTTCTGCGATATTATAATATTTTCAATACTGCAATGAAGATAATCGGCGCATCACTCTATCAAAATATATGTTGCTGATGCTGTTCTCTCATTGATTCAGGAATGTTGTTCCTTTTTTTAACTGCTACTCCATAACAAACTTTCCTTGATAGTGCGATGGCAGCTTTAGCAAATTGGTCTTAAACCTTGGAGGTTTGCTGGTTATTGGCTGGAATGGTTCAGTATATTAAATACTTTATCAATTAATTTTGCTTTGAGAACTATTCTGGTCGTCTACTATTACCGAAGGTTCCATCACCTCTGCTGAATTTGCAAAGCAGATTTTTATGTTTTGTCGCTAAATTTAGACTTCGATTCTATCTTTGAATTCTATCTGCATTCACAAATTACCTCTGTTGATCAACTTTCTACGATATATCGGGCATTTTTATAGATGATTTTAGTTGGCAGAACGCCAGCTAGTGTAACAGAAATCAACTAGACGTTGATTTAGCCTGTTCCCAGACTATATTTTCATTTTTTCACATGTTTAGCGTTTTTACGCAGGTTTGGCATTTATTATTTCTCAAGAAGCCTCTGGGACCAAAATAATTTGGTTATATAGGTACAGCCTGTACCACGCTGCGAGAGCCAACAGCCCGAAACGCGTTTGTGGTTGGCCTTCCTTGATTTATTAAGAAAATGGGCTGGTCAAATATCAAGGAACAGGCTAAATCAACGTATAATCAATCTATGTTCCACTAGATGGCGCTCTTCCATCTAAAAAATGCTCGTGTTAGTGGTCAGGATATGCCTTTTGTGATTTTAATACCAACACCTGACCATTTTTATTATTTTATTTTTAAAAATTATTTGAATTTAAAGTTTGAAAATAAAATTCTGAAGTGTGTGTGTGTGTAAAAAAAAATTATCAAATACTAATATTAAATTCATATAAAATATTAAACTATTGCTATCGAAATTAGCTTCTCTTCCTTCCAAACATATATTTAAAAAGGTTTTTCTTTGCACATATCGAAGGCTACAGGCGTTCAGCGAAATATGCCAAATATTGATGGAATAGGTGGAACGAACTACAAGTAGTTGTATTATAATGTTTATTTATATTATTTTTCCCAATTCCCCAAACAGAAATTCAAGACAAACTGTTTCACTTCGTTTCTATTGTTCATCACTACATGATATATAAGTAGATGTATTTATAGGTCGTGCATTAGAAATAAAATTAACTACGATATAAATATATGTGAGAATACATCATTGAGAAGTTTCTACATGATTTTATCCTAAATAAATGAATTTAAAATCCATCCGGGTTTTAGTTTCTTTATCAGTTTTATTAACTCAAGCTTTCGGGCTTATCAGCCCTTTGACAGGAGTCATTGTCGTAGGGTTCTTATAAGCCCGAAGGTTTGAGTTAATAAAACTGATAAACTTATTCGTTTCCGGATGGATCTTCAATTTATTTAATTGAGCACGTGGATTTAATATCTATTATGACTCCACTCTTATTTTCTATTTATATTCTTTCTTGCTTTGTA
>CP092886.1:137742202-137762194 GCA_030710605.1 Cordylochernes scorpioides
CTGTTTCATGTTCTCGTGATATATTAAAACCTATATATATTTCAATGTATTCTCAATTTAATTGAACCACCGATCCAACAATTTTAAAGATAAGATAATCTCATTTTTACCCAAATAGAAATCCCGTTGCTTTATTATTTATAATTATGCATATTCACCTAACATACTTTATATATAAATTCAGAAATAAATATTTAGTAATACAAAAATATATAATCCAGCTTCATTTTTATACCTTTAACAGATATATGGAATAGGATTCAATGTTATATTATTAAAATGAGTTAATGGAAATATCTAACGGAAAAAATATAAATTACCTTCACAAAATATTATTAAAAAAAAGAAAAAACTACAAATTTTTATAAATTTGGATATTTTTAGAATTTTCTATAAAATTCTGAGTTTTTTATGAGTATGACAGGAAGCATATTTTCCATTATAATTTTAATAACTAGCACCTGTTTTAATATATATATATAGTAAACAAACTAAATTTAAATTAAATTTCAGGAGTGCTATTGTGATTTGGTTTGGAAAGATTCACTTTATTATGATCTTAAATCATAATTATTATGTAATAACATTAAAAGTATAAATATTTTGATCACCCTTTTACATATTTAGAAAATATTTGGATGAACACCATATTTTAAATAACTTCTTCCAAAATTATCTATTGTGATTAAATTTACTTATAATCAGGGATCATTCTCTAGTAAATTTGTAACAATATGAACTACAAACCTATACGAAAAATCTGAAAATAAATTGTTCATAAAGCGAATTCTATTAATATGAAAAAATTACCAAAAATGAAAAAGAAGTCGCTTACTTCTAGGTACTTGAGAGAAGAGGGGGTTCTGAGAGAAGTAATGTTACAGTATCTTATCCAGATAAGATGATCGTGTAAAGGTTTCATGGATAATCCTATAATAAAATTCACTATCCTTTTTCTGAGCTCTAGACTTATCTTCCAGTGTCCAAAGCCTTTGCTGAATTTCAAGTTCAAATGATTAAAATGTACAAAACTTATCCCAACATAGCTGAGTGTTAGACAGCCGCCAAACTCATCAATAAATCACTTGTTTTAAAAATATCCAGGAATACACTCATGAATAAGAAAATAGAATCAAATATGAATGCAGGATAATGGTCGAAAAATGCGCGTCTTTTTAAATAAGTTGAAAATTCTAGACAACGAAATTTGTTACGCAGTGACCTCGTAAACATTCACTGTAAAAACAATAATACCTCGCCAAAGGATAGCATGTTAATACTAAAAACGCTCAGTTTTAACGCCAAAGATGAAAATTTAGGTGAGGTTCTTGGCGTGACAAAATCTGGAGAAGATGAATCAGTATTGAAACCCTACTTCTACCTATGAGGAGAATATGAATGGTGAACTCTAAAAGAAGGAATTCGTATCGAAGAGGGTTATTTCCTTCATTAATGGCCGTGATGTAAACTTTTGTTTCGGATTGACTCCATATATATATATATCTCACAATGTATTCAACACTAATTTTATTTATAATTCAATATAATGCGGCTTATGATTGTTAAAGGACATTTGAAAATTATACCGCGTGTGTTTCTTTTGAACGAAAAATCCAAATTTATTTTAAGGAGAAATAACGATTATTTCTAACCTTAGGGATGAAGTATGAAAGAATTAATTGTGAAGAGTAATGATAAACGGAAAAAACGGAAAAATAAAGTGTCCAGGAATGGGAGCACAATCGGGTTTGTGAATATTTGATAGGAGTGTGAGAGGTTCCTTACCACGTTCTCTGATATTGAGTGATTCACATGATCGGTGTATTAATTAAATTACAAATATTGGAATCGAAAATAGAGTTTGTTGTGAAGTACAAAGTTAACAATGTGCATAGAAGAAAGGATTTTTCAAGATATTAAATACTCGAAGGCATGTATTTATGTATACCTTCTACATTTCATCATATGTATATCAAATGTATGACACATCAACGCTATATTTCTTAAACCCAAAAAAGCGCATTTTTCTATCAAATTATTTTAAAACATTTTCGTAGAACATGCAAGAACATTTATACTCTCTCTCTCTCTCTCTAGTATAATATTTATCACTATTAACTTTAACTTATATAATATTTATACATAATAAGAGAAAGATTACATAACTACTATATATATGTGTGTGTGTCAAAAAAAAATAATAAAAGGTCAAGTGTTGATAGTAAAAACAAATAAGGCATATCCTGTCCACGGAAAATCAAGAAAAGGCTATTACGAACGCGTTTCGTGCTGTTGGCCCTCGTCAGCGTGGATCAGGCTGTACCACTGCGACCAAAATCTTTTGGCCGTAGAGGCTTCTTGAGGAACCAAGAAATGAGTATTTAAGGTCAAATGATCAGGTGTTGATATTAAAAACAAAGAAGGCATATCCTGACCGTGCTCTAATATGCAGTTCTAGACGGCAGAGCGCCATCTAGTGTAAGAAAAATAAACTGAACCTTTATTTAACTGGTTACGTGATATTTGGCCAACCCAAATTCTTAATAAATCAATAAAAGCCAACCACGTACGCGTTTAGGGCTGTTGGCACTCGTCAGCATGGTACAGGCTTTACCTCTAGCACCAAAATTCAGTCCCGGAGGCTTCCAGAGAAGTTAAGAAATGGGTATTCAAGGTCAAGTTTGTCAATGAAAAATATAAAATTTATAATCTGGTACTTTCATCGGTCTATCATCATCAGACAACCCCCCTGATATAATACCATCCAAAACTTGCAAGCAAAACTGGCACAGTTTGTATAAGGACATTCTACTTCAATGTGGGCCTTCTTATCGGCGATATGGAGCGACCGTGGGAGGAATGAGGCATTTCGACCTTGGCACCAAGCTCCGGCTTTAGTGCATTAAGAGTTGTTCTTCCAGATAATTCTTCGGCCTCTTAGACACCGGTGCGGAGATTCAGAAGTTCATTGTGATTTTTGCAATAATTAAATGTGCTTGTAGAATTAATATTGAAAAACTCTTAAAATTTCTTCATTATTTAATATAGAGATTCTTTCCCTATAAATATCTTGAAAAATTAACCAAGCGTCAACATAGGAAATTTTGGCGAATTCGCCTTTCATTTGATTAAAGGAGTAAAGTTTTTCTACATTTATTCGGGATCCCTATAGCCACAAAAGTAGAAATGTCCAATGAGACATCAAATAGAAGAACAATAAAAAGAACTAGCGATTTAAAAAAAAACAATCAATTGACTATTTACATAATCATAACTCTTACTTTAGCCATAAAACTAACTGCTAGCACTAAGACATTGCCAACTGTCTGAAAGACAATATAGCCGTACTTTGCATATTTTACACATTTCCTGCATGTCGGCGGCAAGTAAAATGGTTTGAATGCCGATTATTTTAAACGGTTATGATTCAGATCAAGGTATGCTTACACATTTTACATAAGCTTTAGAGGTCACGTATATTCTACAGGATGTACATTATTAATAACGCAACCCTAGAAATGATATTGAATTAGCTTACTTCTCTCTCTTTTAAATAAATGTTACCGTAAACTTCTCAAAATTACACACGCTTTTTTAGTTCTTTATATATTATATTGTGGCGAAGAAATATTTTATTATTTAATTTAATATTATTCAATGAAAATATATTCAACAGATTATAAAAATATATATTAATCTGTTTTTGTGAAATCATCTTAAAATATTTCTTTGCTTACTTGCTTAAGATTCTCTAGCTGTAAATAGTTTTGGGTTGAGTTGTTTATAATTGTCGACTTGTCGCCCTGACGTCATCAATAAATACTTTTACATCTTAGGATATTTCAAGGCTTGATTTCTACGCTACAACTGGTGAAGAAGCTGGATCGATACCCATTCAGAAAAAAACGGAAAATTGACTCGGTTGAGCAAGAAGAAAAAACCATGAACATTAAGAAAGAAGCAACTACTCAGGTAGGTTCATTTTTTGTCCAACATCTACCTAGAAACCCCTCAATGTTCTCTGGTGAGGGTGTTGAAGATCCCCGTAGCTGGTTAAAAGGGTATGAACGTGTGGCGAAGCACAACCAATGGGATGAAACCCTTTGTCTCGCTAACGTTTATTTCTATCTAACTGGCACTGCTCTCAAATGGTATGAAAACAACGAGGAAAGCATCCAGACATGGACGGAGTTCATGTCAAAATTAGAAAATGTATTTGGAAAAAATGAAAGCTCAAGACTGCGAGCTGAGAAAATACTCAAATCTCGCGCACAATTAAAAGGAGAAAGCACCGAATATTACATCCAAGACGTCCTGCGCCTTTGCAAAGAGGTAGATCCACAAATGAATGAGGAAGATAAAATATCCCATCTGATGAAAGGGATAGCTGAGGAGCTCTACCAGGCACTTCTCCCAAGGGATGTGCATAACACTGAGCAATTCGTCACCGAATGTCGCCGCATTGAAAGCCGACACTGTAAGCGAGTGACCCCTACCAAATACGAGCGACTACCAAATGTGGCATCTCTCAGTGATCATGATGACAGGGCAGATTTGTCATCTATGATCAGGCAAATTGTTCGTGAGGAGGTACAGCGGGCATTAGGCTCTACTCGAGAGGAACCAAAAATTTCTACCATCGAAGATATGGTAAAGGAGGAGATTGGAAGAACCCTGGCGCCAATCTCAAAGCCTAGGAGAAGTTCCCCACAGAAGGAAAGACCCCGAGAGTTTTATAATAATAGATATGTGGCCCAAACGATAAGACCGCAGCAGCCAAAACAAGTAAACGGAAGACGCGATACCAACGAATGGCGAACCACGGAAGGTAAGCCAATCTGTTTCCACTGCGGACGCCCTGGCCACGTCGTGCGCTACTGCCGTGACAGGAGGAGAGAATATGAAGGAGAACAAACTTGGAATTACAAGCAGAGAGATAGGCTAGAACCTAGAACATCCTATAATTCTCGGAGCAGCCAAGAGCCCAACGACGACCTGCCAAGAGAAAATAGACGCCGCTACCGAAGCCCCTCTCCTTACACTGGCCAAAAAGTACAATATTCGTCTCCTGATAGAAGACCCAGCCAGTCGCCTCGCCGTTCCCGTCAGGAAAACTAGAAGATGCGTCCTATTTTGGAGGTAAGGCCGCAAAATTTATAAATCCTCCCTTGTCGACCACATTAGAATTAAAAGAAAATTACATAGACATTAAAATAGAAGGAAAAATGACGCGTGCCCTCGTCGACTCAGGAGCCTCATATTCTGTCATTTCTGAGAGATTCAGACTCAAACTAAGAAAAATAATGTTTGCCGAAACTGACGTCACATTACGAGTAGCCAACGGTAAAATTGTAAGACCAAAAGGACGCTGCACACTGAAACTGGACTTGAATGGACTACAGGAAAGCTTTGAATTTGTCGTTATGGAAGACTGTAGTCACGAAGTTATTCTTGGTTGGAACTTTTTGAAGTTATCTAGGGCGATAATTGATTCAGCTGACGACACACTCTTCTTAGAAAAATGTCTTTTTGAGGATACCCCTAAGAACAGCTCACCTCTCTACTCGGAATTGGAATATAGAATCGAACCCGCCTCTATTCAGTTAATAGAAGTAGCAAGTCGTGACATTCCTAATGACGCAATTGTGGTGGCAGAATGTCGAAAAGAGCTATTGCTGGAAAGAGAACTAACGGCTCCCTCCTCTGTCATTTCACTTACCAATAACCGAGGTAAACTTTGGGTGGTGAATTGGAGTCCATATCCGAAACTAATCCCACAGGGGATGCATGTAGCCGATAGTGCTGTCATCGAAGATAGTCAATTATGTACTCTAGCTGATTGTAACCAAGTTGAAACAGAGGCGGAACATTCTGAAGACCCAAACATCTCGGAATTTTTTATAGATGATTCACTTGATGAATCTCAAAAAGAAAAATTAAGAAATTTGTTGAAAAACTATACGGATATTTTCGAATTTAGTAAAAGAAAACAATTCAAGGACGTCAATGTTAAACACCGAATTAACACTGGAGACCACCTACCGACCAAACAAAGACCTTACCGAGTTGCACCAAGAGAACGCCAAATTATTCAGGATGAGGTAAACAAGATGGAAAAACTTGACATCATTCAGCCCTCTGAAAGTCCGTGGGCCTCGCCTGTAGTATTGATAAGAAAAAAGGATGGAAGCTGGAGATTCTGCGTCGATTACCGCCGCCTTAACAAAATAACAAAAAAGGATGTCTACCCTCTCCCAAGGATCGACGACACTTTAGACTGCTTACGGGGAGCTAGATTTTATTCTTCCATGGACCTCCAATCAGGGTACTGGCAAATCGACGTAGAAGAATCGGACCGTGAGAAGACAGCATTCATAACTCCAGATGGACTGTACGAGTTCAAAGTAATGCCATTTGGGTTATGTAATGCTCCAGCTACCTTTGAACGAATGATAGATAATCTTCTGAAGGGTCTTAAGTGGACCATTTGCTTGTGTTACCTCGACGACATCATCGTTTTTTCAGATGGCTTTGAAGAACACCTAAGACGCCTTCAACTTGTATTAAATTGCCTTAAGAAAGCCGGATTATGTCTCAATTCCAAGAAATGCAAGTTTGGTGCAAAAACTATCACGGTTCTTGGACATGAGGTGAGTGATAATGGAATTCGTCCCGACCAAGAAAAGATTCGAGCAGTCCGCGACTTCGCTACGCCAAGGTCATTGAAGGAAGTTAGAAGTTTTCTTGGCCTTTCATCCTACTACCGCCGCTTCATACCCAATTATGCCCACGTAGCCCAACCCTTGAATGACCTTTTGAAGAAAGACTCAGCATTTAATTGGAACCAGGAAGAGCAAAATGCATTTGAAGCTCTCAAGTCAGCGTTAATTTCCGAACCCGCTCTTGGACATTTTGATTACTCATCCCCAACCGAAATACACACTGACGCAAGCAACTACGGAATAGGAGCAGTATTAGTGCAGATACAAAAGGGAAAGGAAAGAGCCATTGCTTATGCATCCAGAACCTTAAATAAGGCAGAAAAAAATTATTCAACCACAGAAAGGGAATGCCTTGCCATCATTTGGGCTATCAATAAATTCCGACCATATGTCTTTGGACAGCCGTTCACTATTGTTACAGACCACCACTCTTTGTGCTGGCTGACCAACCTCAAAGACCCATGTGGGAGGTTAGCAAGATGGGCACTTCGGCTGCAAGAGTTTGACGTCACTGTCGTGTATAAGAGCGGAAGGAAACATCAGGACGCAGACTGCTTATCAAGAAGTCCATTAGAATACAGTGAAGATATGGAGGAAGATATTCCAAGCATAGTGACTTTGCAGAACTTTAGCGAAGAACAGATGAATGATCAAGCTATTAGAAAAATCGCTGACAAATTACAAAATTCTCCTAATAATTCCTTTGTAAAAATCGATAACACGCTCTACAGAAAAAATTATGATCCAATGGGGAAACCATGGCTTTTGGTGGTTCCACGCCATTTAAGGCAGGAATTACTGAAAAATTTCCATGATTCACCCACGGCTGGTCACCTCGGATTTACTAAAACCTATGACCGAATAAGAAAAAAGTATTACTGGCCCGGAATGTATAGAACGGTTAGAAGGTATGTGGCACACTGTTCAGATTGTCAGAGGCGTAAACATCAGCCCCAACTCCCCTCAGGGCACTTACAGCCAATACCTGTTCCTGAAGTTGCCTTTGAAAAGGTAGGAATGGATCTCCTGGGGAGATTTCCAACATCAGAAAGTGGCAACCGTTGGATTATTGTATGTACGGACTACCTAACGAAATATGCGATAACTAAAGCTCTACCCACAAGTGAATCCATGGAAGTCGCCAAATTCTTCATTGAAGATGTCATCTTAAAGCACGGCGCGCCGAGGGAATTAATCACGGATAGAGGAAGGAACTTCACATCTTCAATGATAAGTGATCTGAACAACCAGTGCAGAATAACCCATCGGAAGACGACCGCCTATCACCCCCAGACAAACGGACTCACGGAGAGGTTGAATAAGACCATAGCAGACATGCTGTCCATGTATGTAGATGTCAACCATAAAGATTGGGACAGGATTCTTCCATTCGTTACATTTGCATACAACACAGCAAAACAAGAGTCTACTGGGTTCACCCCATTTTTTCCTTGTACACGGGCGTGAAGCCGAGACTCCACTTGACGTGTTATTCCCCAAGTTATTGCCAGAAGACGACGATTTCATCCAAACTCTAGGGGCAAGAGCCGAAGAAGCACGAAAACTGGCACGTATCCACTCCATGAGATCTCAAGGTAGCAATAAACATCGCTATGACGCCCATCACAGAAATATAATTTATCAGCCTGGAGATCTTGTATGGATCTTTATTCCTGTGCGTAAAGTGGGATATTCGGAAAAACTAATGAGACGTTACTTCGGCCCATACAAAGTAACCCGAAAAATATCTGATGTGACCTATGAAGTTGAAACATTCGGAAACCAGCAAGGTCGTCGTAAAACAAAAGATTTAGTTCACATTGGTAGGATGAAACCTTATTTAAACCCGGAGGACCAGGAGGACCAGCTAGAAGAGGACCCAGAAGATGACTCGACAAACTTCCAGGAAGAAGACATCCCCACTGAACGAACACAACAACCACAGACCCGCGAAGAGATCTCAGGCCCTATCACCCGTTCTCGAGCCTTGAGACTGAGGATGTAAGTCTCCTTCTGAGCATCGGGTCGATGCTCTTTATAGGAGGAGGCTATGTGGCGAAGAAATATTTTATTATTTAATTTAATATTATTCAATGAAAATATATTCAACAGATTATAAAAATATATATTAATCTGTTTTTGTGAAATCATCTTAAAATATTTCTTTGCTTACTTGCTTAAGATTCTCTAGCTGTAAATAGTTTTGGGTTGAGTTGTTTATAATTGTCGACTTGTCGCCCTGACGTCATCAATAAATACTTTTACATCTTAGGATATTTCAAGGCTTGATTTCTACGCTACAATATACTGTTCATTATAATAATATAAATATTCTTATATATGTAACAGGTGTTAAAACTCATTATACAACGTGTGATCAATAATTTCCAGGAATGAGACTGGATCACGTAAAATATTCAAAATAATGAAATAATTTTATAAGGACCTTATAGATAAAACATTATCAAGACGTAGAAATAAAAATTGATCACATAGACGCACGCGCTCATGTTTTATCGAATTTATAAGCTCGAGTATATCAGAACATTTTCGAATTTCAGTATGTACTGTATTGAAAAACAGCGAGTCTGCATAGGGTTTTGCTTTAAATTAGGGAAAACAGCTTCCGAATCATTTAAAATCTTGAAGCAGGCTCTTAAAGAAGATTCCCCATCACATTCAAGGACATTTGAATGGTTTGCACGATTAAAAGCTGGTCGAATAAGCAAGATAAAGCAAGGATGTTCAAATCGAAGCTTAAGTGTCTTCTTATCACTTTCTTTAATGTAAAGGGATTGGTACACTATGAATTCGTGCCCGAGTGTCAGACCATTAATCGACATTACTATCTTGATGTATTGCGACGTTTAAGAGAACCTGTACGTCAGAAAAGACCCGAAAGATGGCATCAGAAAAATTGGCTCTTGCATCATGACAACGCACGGCCACATACAGCAGTCACTGTACCACTCTATTTGGATAAACACGGAATTGCTTTACTACCCCCCAGCCACCCTATTCTCCTGACCTTGCTCCCGAAGACTTTTTCCTTTACCCTAAAATTAAAAGAGTCTTTAAAGGACCTCGATTTGAAGGAGAATTCGAATAATATTTTAGCATTCCTGGATATTTTTGATCATACTATGTATTAAGTTTTTTATAATAAGTATTTTATACAATTTTTTTCTCGCATCACAGTAAATTTGATGTCTAAAGAAAAAAAACAGTGCAGACGGAGATGAGTATGAGGTCTAATTCCTGTAAATATATGGTGTGTGGAAACACCGCCAGGCCTTAATGCTAGTAATGAACAATCTACGGAAGATTTTATAGCTGTCAAGCCCAAAAGGCATTGTTCCCCGTGTGAGGGAATCCAGGGAGGAATTGAAGATCTGCTGCCAGATGATCAGAACATTGCATCAGCCATCATGAAATAGGATGAACATACTGAATTAGGTTGTTTCGATATTTATCTCTCACTACCAAACCTTTCATTGTAGTGAAATCGTTTATTTATTCATTATAATACACCTTCTAATTATTTGATAGTGTTTTGATATATAATGTATCATTTAGCTTTAAAATAGGCAAATTCGAATGAAATTTCAAATTATTCATATTCTCAAAAATGTATGTATATCAAAACTCTGAATGCCTCTAAGGTTAAAAGTGACTAAATAAGGTAACTAACGTTTATTTAAATCTATTGGTATTTGATAGAAAGATGGAAGAATAGCTGAATGAGTGGCGATCAGAATAAGTAATGCACATTTTTTGCTTATCCCAAGTACACATAGTACAGGCATGATATTCATGTTGGGTAGTTAGCGACTACGTGCTTAGAGTGAGTACAACACATGACTACGGATGTAGAAATCGGTTTGACTTTTGCACTTTAAGGTTTTCCTGAGTCCCATCGGTTACTAGCAGTCAATGTTGAGTTTGGTATCTTTCAAGAATCGGGGTCTATCTGGAAGGATTTTTATACAGTAAAAGTAGCCCTACACCGGATTCTAACCCAGGTCTTGGCTGTTGAAAATCAACAGTTTAATATTTGATGTGAAAGATTCATAAAATAAAACCTAATTTTCAACAACAAATAAAACCTAGCCTATATCAATAAACTGAAAATATTATAATAAAATGATTGATTATTTAGCAAACCTTTTTTATTTCATTCCTGAACATGATTTTATCAAATGTTTAAAATAGTTAACATAATATTATTCTCATAATCAGTGTAAAATATAAGCTTAATAAATAAAATAATTTGATATAAATATTTATACTCTTAATAGAGAGTTTAAGGTCAATAAAAAATAGTTTTATACTAAACTCTACTGAAAATACAATAATTTAAGTTTCAGGGATTATAGAAATTCCGTAATTTCAAAGAAATTATGTATTCAGTTTTGGGTTTTTATTTTAGACACTTCTGATAATTATTACCAAGTTGCTTCCTCCGACTACGCCAGGTTTATATAAAAGATGGAATCACGCGATATTCAAATTACAGCGTTTTTAATTAATGAGCGAGAGATAGGTATAAACAAGCTTTAAATAATAAAACTCTTAAATCCTATAATGTGGAAATTTAAAATAAAATTTAATGCGAAATTTATTGGAAGTTATTGATAATATTTTTGAAATTTGGATGAAATAGGCTAATATAAAATGTTTGCACTCAATAGAGATGTATAGGCGTTATATAATTAAATATTCATGATATAATATTGGTTTTCACAATTATTTACAATTTCTGAACAGCCAGCTTTGATTATGAAGTTCCTTTTGTAAATAACCTATCCACATCTATACGTTATTAAGAGTTTTATATATATGGCACACGAGAGTGTGTTTGTGGGCAGAGTATTCTTCCGATGTAAAAAAAGAAAATTTCTCTCTATCAAAAAATCTATTTAAAAACAAGGCATTTATTTCATCTGTTGTGCATAGAAGGTTCTTTTGAAGAGCATTGCATGGGCAACAAAATATTCTATGGTAATTCCAAACAAAGGCAAACTGGTGTACCATGGTTCAGAGATAAAGCATTGATCGGTAAAGGGTCGGTTTCATACCATACGCGAGCTTGTACCCTAGCAAACCCTGCCAAAAAAGGTATTTCGGTATGACGTTACGAAACCCCGGAACTGATAAGTGTCATAGTCCTAAAATATAGTATTGGATTTGTCAACTCGTTTGGGATTGCCAAAACTGGTATCATGTTTTTTTAATATAGCCAAATATACCCCTTTTTTCAGAAAATATAAAAGAAAAATGCCTTGCTTTGACGTATATATTTGAAAATAGATCAACTTTCATTTCAAATAAATCAGAGCAATGCATTATTTACCATAGGTAGATTTAGACAAAAACTGGTGTTGAGACTTTTTTCACAAAAATAATGAAAAAAATACACGAAATTAAACTCAAAGTTTTATAGACCGAGCAAGCTATTCTAAGAACTCTGATATATATTAATGTTATAAAAACATTTATTTTTAATAAATACACATATAATATTCTATCCAACTTTAAGAGGAGTTCATATATTCTGCATACCTCCATCAAATATTTATCAGAAGAAAGGTTCCTGTAGAAATTAATAGAGAGAGTACTATATACCGTGACCTGAAATATATATTCTACGTCACTTCTACCTAAACTAACTTTATATTAAATCAATAATCCATTGTGTGTGTTGTATTCCTTGTAGATATCTATATTTAATATGTCTACATTTTTTACAAAATTCTCTTTTGCTCTTTCTATCAAACCCCAGTACTTCCTCTCTAATTGGCCATTTATTTTAAGGGCCTGGCAACGGGGAATGTACTAACTCTTTAATTTTTGTTTAGATTTGAGATATTTTAATTAAAAAGTTTCGAAATCAACAGAGCGCTTCCAAATCATTGATTTATTTTCCAATAAACGAATTTTAATTAAAATCAGGTGATTATCCAAGTCTTTTTCTCCAATAGAGAAAGTGCACTTTTCTTGATGTAGCTTGCTTGTAGTGCAGGTGGCTAACTAGGTGTCAAGCCAATAACCTCTTGGTATTGTACTTGTTATATATATAACCTTTACCTTTATTTGTATAATAATTATACCTAATTATTTATATTAAAATACCAAAAAACTTGAAGCTTTTAAACTAATTGCGAAGCTTCTCTGTTATTTTTATTTATTTTGCTGGAATAATTATTTTTATTAATTCGTTTTTTTATTTCATAGAAATGAGAAACAGCTTTATGTGAACGTGCGCATTCTTTGTAAATAGACACTACTCATAAACTTAATTATCTTTTTTTATTTATAGCTATTTTTGAACTTAATTACCGTGTTGTTTGTTTATTGTTCTGCATAATTAAGTTTTTTGTCTCTTATTTCATTTTCCTTTATTTACTTGTTCTTAGTTTAGAATCTATTAATAAATATATAATTAAATTAGAGATTATTACTCTCTATTATGAACAGTTTCCATTCTATTTATGGTCTATTGTGAAGGACATGGCAAGGATTGGCTGAGCGACCAATAGCCACATAGACGGCCGTTGAATTCTTTATTTACGAAGAAATGACAAATGGCGAACATTACATTTCGAAATTAAGGGAAGAAAATATTAATATTTATGTTATATTGAATACAATATATAGTAGTTATATTTTAATTGCATGAACATAAAATAAATTTGATATTACGATTTGTATTGATAATTTGCTTTTATGCTGAAATATTGATATTCTAAAAATAGAATAAAATAACTCTCTAAATCACTATTTACTTCAATTGATTGACCTGATAGTAATTTATAAAAAAAATTTAGTTGATTAATAATACGAATTTAAAGAATCTCTCTTGAAATTGGTTACTTCAAGTCTTATTTTTAGTCCTAATTTGAGAAAAAATACCTGTTTTGAGATGAATAGAAGAAAGTAAATAAAAATAGTCTTAGTTACTAATATACATTTTACAAAAGTTTTGTGTCGGACAAAAGAGAGCAACAACAAGTGACGCCATCTAGCGGTCAACTTCACAATAATCTATTTTATCATTCTTACTTCACCCACACATATTTGATATATAGCTGTTGGGCCAATCGACATATTATTTTATGATGAATATTTTTCAAGAGGCTATAGGCAGAGGTAAATACCTGGATGGCGGTAAGCAATAAAAATTGTATATAGGATAAACTGCACATTTTCAAAACAATAAAACAAATATAGTGAAGGTCATGAAGACCAGTTGAGGAGTATATTTTGTCTGAATTGACATGATTTTGTTTATTAGCGTAAATTAGTTTATATTCTCATTTTAGTATATTGAACAACTCCTCAAAGTTCCATTGCAATCAGATCAATGGTTTGTTAAGGCATAAAAGACAGATATGTATATATATCTGTCTTTTATGCCTGAAGAAACCACTCATCTGATCGCAATGAAACTTTGAGAAGTTGTTTGGTATAATAAAGGAATTGTTTCTAATTTAAATTTGATTTGAAACAAATTTTCTTTGCAACTTTATTTGAAAATATTCCAATTTCACTCAAAAGCAGTGCCTCACGCGGTTTCTGGTGGAATTACATTTTTAAATTGTAAAAATGCTAGATGCGTTCCAGATAAAATAAATGTAGTATTTAGTATTTAATAACGATTATCTTTTAGATTTAGTAATGAAATTATCGAATGTCGTTGTAAAGATTGACTTATATAAACATATATATTTATTGTTATTATATATATAAATATTTTAAAAAGCATACACACAGCCTTTTATACTTTATTTAAATTTCAATATATATTTTTTTAATAGTAAATGTGTTACAAAAATATATTCGAATATTTGTATGTAAAATTATTAATTATATTTAGAATTATTTAAAACAAGACTATATCCAGTAAGGAATGTGGATGTTTGCCCTTAAAATATTGTTTACTAAACTATGCGATGCCTGGTAGATTTGATATTAGAGATTTATATAGAAATAAATTATATATGTGTAATATAATAAAATGAAGAGTTTCCGTATATACATGTAACTAGAATCTATCGCGATATACTGTTTGAATTTCTGGTCAAAACTGGCCTCTTTTTAATCTCAAAAAGAACGTCACATTATCAAAACTTTCTCACTCAAAAAAATATGTGTACGCTTAAAGAAAAAATCGGATTTTTTTGTATGTGTGATCCAAATATTATCGCGCGCGCTTAAGAAACCTCTAGATAATATTGTATGTGTTTTTTAGAAATAAATTTAACTTCAACTTTTGATCATTATAAAAATATATTCAATACCTAAAAGTCAGAATACAGAAATACAGATAAAGAATTACAGATAATGTGAAGCAACCACGCCTATTCCCGTGGCTGAAAGAATGAATGGGAGGACGCTAGAAGATTTGATATGATGGCTTTTATATTCCCTTTCACAACTAGGAAAGTTCCACGACCTGAGACAAACGGATTCTAAATACTGTGGTGGGAGTTCTCTGGATAAATATAAATTTGTAGTTATTCTTTAGAATCCTTTATAAATATCAACGTGAACTTTGTACGGTAATGTGTGGAGAGAGCAAATTAAGATTATTATAATGTAATATATATTTAATTTTTAGTGAGATTAATTATAATTTTAGAAAACATATATGACATATTGTGAAACTCTACAGAGATATTAAGATGAGAATTAATTATATCCAGTTTTGATAATTTTCATATATATATATATTATTTGTGTCTTGTAAAATCTTTTACCTTATCTATGATCAAATGAGAAGACACGATTTAGGCTATATTTGGAGCTAATGTAAAATATTTAAATCATTTAAGTTCCACAAGGCTGAGATAATGATCTTATGTACACAGCGTGTGGTAATTAAGCCAAGCTCTCCATTTCCTTCAATTAGCTCCTCCTTCTTCTGCCTTAAAAATGACCTTCAACATCAGGAATTTATATAATTTTGTGATAATTTCATTTTTATTTTACAATTTTTTAAATTATGAAATTTAAAAATGCGTTTAATTGCTTCTATATTATCATCTTAGAATTATCAATATACCTTTTATTTATTTTTGAAATATCAGTTCCTCAACGTTCTAAAAATTCATCTATATAAATATAGGGGTTGATTATATCCATACATTTTAAAGATTATTTGAATATAATTATTGGTTGTATATTTTATATATAATTTCCTGGAGAATATATAATATGTAATTAGTGGATAAAGTTAAACACCATTGTTTTTCACACACAAGATTCCCATTTATTTTTAATAGAACGGGAATATTCTATTTTGAATCTATATATATATATATATACAGGGTGTACCAGGTAAATTGGGACTAACTTTGACAGTCCATAAAACAAAAACTACTTGAGATTAAAAACTTGTTTTTTTTTATTACGTAGCCATATTCATGTTAAATGCAACAGTACATGTGTGCGCAGTGTAGTGATGAAGAGTAACCGAGAATTTGAAAATCGAGCTGCCATCATCGTTGCTCTGCGCGCCGGAAGGAGCCCCAAAGAGATAGTGGATTTTCTTAAGTTGCCCAAAACCACTATTTATCGTGTCAAGAAGCAGTTTGATGAGGCCGACAGTAACAAAGAGGGGATAGCTACAAGGAAAAAGCACTCGCGTCGATCGGACAGGGTAAGAGGCGAAGAATTTGTCAAAAATGTCAAGGAGAAGATTGATGGAAACCCTGGGAAGAGCATGAGGGCCATAGCCAAGGAAATGGACGTTGGCTCTATGACAATTGTCAGAACTATCCATGAGGACCTTGGTCTCAAGTCTTATGCCCTTCGGAAAGGTCAGTTGCTGACTGAGAATATGAAGAATAACAGAAAAGGAAAGGCTGCTGCCCTCCTCAACAACCTGAAACACGACTCTTTTGGCATGCTAAGGTTCTTCTCTGACGAAAAGAACTTTGATGTGGACCAAAAGGTAAATCCCAGGAATGATCGCTGGATCTGTAAAGACCCCTCAGAGATACCTGTCGTGATGCACACGAAATTTCCTGCCTCCGTAATGGTCCTTGGCGTTATCAGCAGTGAAGGTGATGTCATGCCTCCCCATTTCTTTGAGAAGGGCCTTAGGATGAACGCTGACACCTACATCAATGTTCTGGAGACCGTTGTAAAGCCTTGGATGGACATGGTGGCCGCAGGAAGGAAGTATGTCTTCCAACAGGACTCAGCTCCAGCCCATAAGGCAAAAAGACACAATCGTGGCTGACACTTAACGTCCCTAGTCACTGGGGTCCTGATATTTGGCCCCCTAATTCTCCAGATTGCAATTCCCTCGACTACTATGTATGGGGCGTTGTTGAGAGAGATGTCAACAAAGCTCCTCATACCACCATCCAGTCTGTCAAGAAAGCAGTTCACACGGTGATGACCCAAATGGACAAGGTCATCGTCGCCAAGGCCTGTGCTTCATTCCGCACTCGCCTCGAGACTGTTGTAGCTAATAATGGAAACTACATTGAATAAATAAAAACTATATCCTTTTATCTACTACTGTGTCAAATTTCATTCGGATATTTTAATTTTTACTTGCAAAAAATTTCAGTTAAAATACCATTGTTGAAATTGCCAATTTACCTGGTACACCCTGTATATATATATATATATATATTGTGTGTGTGAATCTATAAATATGTACGAATATAAATACGTAAATGTAAAGTATATATAGTAACCGTTTGTTATTTTTTTCAATAATAATATTTTTCAATAAATATAATCATTCCTACCTCATTATATATATATATATACATATGCGTATATATCCAGTACCCTCTATCAATTATTCGGTTACAAATACTTACGTTTTTTATGGAAAATAAACACGTAATAATTTTAAATAATTTATTATATAAAATAAATATAACAATAAAAATGCAAACAGCACTAGCTATTTTCAAAATGCCCAATTATTTTTTTTTTATTATACAATCCTTGAAATATTGAAGCCACTCCTCGATTGAGTGTCACAGGATGTTCAAAGAAAAGTGCCTCATTATGACAAATATATATTTTCTATATTTCATGATTAGTGTGCCATTTGAGGAGTGTATGTTCTAAATGATTTGTCCCAACTAGTAATTAAAATTATTGAGGTCGGAATAACTTCAGAGTCAATCATCTTGCGATATATAGTTGTGCTCAATCTCCTCAAACCACTCCACGCAGAATCCTGTTGAAAACTCTGATTGAGATATGCAAAAAGCATAACGACGTACCATAAACGTGCCCTTTCAATACCTTTTTTATACATTTTTGTTTAAATGAGAGAGATTCAACTAAAATTTACTTAAAATAGAGTTTCGTGAAGCCAAGATAACACCCACGCTTCACCATCTCAGTTGAGGCGATGAGATATCTTTGAATGTTAGAGCTACGTAAAGTATAGAACAATCTGTTCTTCAAATTAAATATACTTAGGCCAGGAAATCTTTATAAGTAAATCAGTGAAAAGATTTACTAGCCGATGTATCTTTAATTTGAAGAACTATGAATTCCGGCCAGGCAGCCTCTATCTTTACAAGAACAATCTGTGTTCATCTTCTATTTGATTGTTAATAAAACTGTTCAAAGGTCTTTTTTATTCTCATCAATTTATAAAATATTAGGTTTTGAATATCCATCATTGCGTAACTCTGCCAAGGGCGTTTAGATTTCGAAAAGAATGAGGCGATGAGAGATCTTTGGATGTTAGAGCTAAGTGTGATGAGCATATCTAGAACAACATGCATGCATCTTCGATTTGATTGTTAATATACTTTCAAAGGTATTTTTATTCTGATCAGTTAATACAAGAGTAGTCCTTAGATATACATCATTGGGTAACTCTGCAAGGGTCGCTTCGATTTCACGACACTCTATTGCATAAATGATTTCGTATGATAATATCATATGCCTCCTTTTAAGGTCTCAAGACGTAGGTCATTCTTGAGTCCTCATTACATTGGTATCCTCTTTACACCTATTTCCTGAGCCATTACTGCTTGGTTTCTGACAAGAATTCTCCTAATACAAAATTGCACTAGTTTGACACGCGCAGAATTTCGTATAGTTCATGGTCGTTTAACTCGTATTTTATAATCACTTACAACTCTGGTTTCAATATACCTTTTTATATAGTGTTATAGCGGATGTACCCGGCTTCGCCCAGGTTTTTCTCGAGGGAATGTTTGTAGTCTAGTAATAAGAAAATATACTACACCTAAAAACTATCAGAGAAAAGAGAAACCACGGAAGGTGAACAGAAAAATGCTTACAATGGATGTTATGTTTACGATATCAAGTTAAATAAAAACAAAGATAAAATTTGCATATGTTGGTCACTATAAATTTGTATATTTGTTAGGCGAAATTAGAAACATGATAAAACAATTGGGTATTTAAAAACAAATGTAGAAATAAAAGTTGAAGTATAATAAACAATGTTAAAGATTAGTTTTAATTATTAATCAAGATTGTGTGTGAATATGTGAGAAAGATGTAATATCGTTGTTGTTTTCTTGGCCGACTGTTTTACATATGGTGTTATCTTAAAATTGCTTGTTTTGAAAATTTTTTAGATTGAGATTATTAGCTAGTATGTAAAAAAATTAACTCTGTTGAAATTTAATTTTCTATTTATATTATAAATAAAATTAACTCTGTTGATTTTTTTTTTGTATTTAATCGATAACAGCGAAGTTACGCATGTTAATGTTAGGAAATATATTTTGATGTTAAGCAAATCCTGCTCCATCTCGTTTTACATAAATGTTGAAAATTTGGTTGAAATTGATGCATTGTAACGAAAGTTTTTAGTGATGTCCACTTATGAAATTTCCATTTTATTAATATAGATAGACAAAATAATAAGATTAATTTAAATTTGTCTCATTATATCCTTGACATTTTTTTTTTCTAAATTGTAGATTGTAATGTTGGTATTCGATATATTTTTCGAAATCATCTAATTCATTTTGGTTGCCAGATTATTATCGGAAACATATTTAAGGAATACAATATAAGAATATTTATACTGACACCATATATATCAAATAAAGGTACTTCTCTGCAAACAGAGGGCGTACAAATTTGAATTTACGTTTGGAACAGAATTTGGAAAAAAAAAAGAAATATTTAAATAATAGAATTTATTTAATTGACTTAGAATATTAATTAATTTTATTATTTTAGGAAAAAACGAGTAAATATAGACTACACTAATATCACACTTGTAAAGATATTAATAAATAAA
>CP092886.1:137768944-137813283 GCA_030710605.1 Cordylochernes scorpioides
GATCATGTATATAGAATGTTTTCAAGACTAAGGTATTAATAAAGGCTTCTGTTTTTATATTAGAGACCAGCTACTATTTATACTAGTCGGTAGCTAGATAAAGTGGGAGGATATATCAAAGGCTCGAAGAAAGTTGAGATCCGACATCAAACAACGAAGCCAATCTTCAGTCTCTGCACTGACAAATGATGGGCAGTCACAAACTCCGGACGTTGATGGAGACGCTGTGCCAACTCTTCCACCATTAGATTCTGGATATCATTCAAATTTCTGAGCCATTCCGTGATGGAATAACACCCGTGCCAAAGTTTTTATTACAGACGTATCGGGTTTTAAATTTTTATTTTTCTACCTTTTTTTGTGTGTGTTTCCAAAATCTAAGTTGGAAGTAGAAATCACTTATTTTTTAAAGGTATGTATATATTCATATAAGCATTACGCTGGTATACATAAGTAAAACGCTATTATAATCAAAGGTGTAATAGTGCTGTTCTAAACAGGTAGCCTTATCGCATGTTCGCTATAGACATTCAGGTTCATAATACCTGCTCGATTGACCGAATATAACTTTTAAAACAGTTCCTTGTTATCTCAATAACAAATTTGATTAGCAATATGTTATATAAGCAAGACTATAGATATAAAACCCAACTATTTATTTAAAAACCCATAGGCTTTTTCTATTTTGATCTGTTTATGTGAACGAATAAAATTTATTAACATTATTGAAAATCAGAAGAAAAACTAAATAATTTTATTAATGAAATATATATTTCATAAATTAAAATATATTGAATTTTGTCGGGGAGGGTATTCATATGCATGAATGCAAACTTTCCTATCTTAATTTCAATGAAACAATATACACAAATGGAATATTATTATATATGCATGGAATTTTCTTTGAAATGTTTGAAGGATTTATATCACGTTTAGAATTTTTGACGAAGGTATAGCAGATAAATAATATTTGATAATTATTTTTTATTAACAATTCAATATATTGTTTCATTGAAAATATATTTTAAGAAAATTTAAATAAAAAATAATATTAAAAACTGAAGCGCAT
Organism: Cordylochernes scorpioides; assembly: GCA_030710605.1. Classification (NCBI taxonomy): domain Eukaryota; kingdom Metazoa; phylum Arthropoda; class Arachnida; order Pseudoscorpiones; family Chernetidae; genus Cordylochernes; species Cordylochernes scorpioides. Next base: position 137,770,014 of record CP092886.1, read on the forward strand.
TCTTATCAAAGGATGTTCAAATCCTAAAAACCTGGTAATACTAGCAACATTTTTAGACAATCAGGACATTGCTCACATAAATATCTTTCAGAATGTGCAACAATTTTATTTGGACCATCTGAAAGTTCATGGGTAGCAAATCGGAAAAAAAGGTTAGAAGATGGGCAATTGGATATTATACCGTGAGAATGGCCGCTCATAAACGACGTGTTTAACTCTGTACTTATTGTGAGAGAAAAAAAACGGAATTGAAATCCTAATACAACCACCTTTTTTATCCGGATATAACGCCTAATTATTTCTTATTGTTTATTAAAACTATATCAGCACTAATAGATGCGGAAGGGCCGCGTAAAAGAAAGGAAAGGCAGGAGAAAAAGTGAAAAGGCCGTAGAAGAAAGGAGAGGCAGGAGAAAAAGTGGAAAGGCCGTAGAAGTAAGGAAAGACCAGAGAAGAAGAGGAAAGGCTAGAAAAAAGGTAAAAGGCCGTAGAAGTAATGAAATACCAGAGAAAAAGCGGAAAGGTTGTAGAAGTAAGGAAAGACCAGAGAAGAAGGGGAAAGGCCGTAGAAGAAAAAGGGCCATAAAAGAAGCGGAAAGGCTGTGCAAAAGGGGAAAGACTGGAGAAGAAGAGATAGGGTCATCTGAAAGATATTCACAGAACTCTGCAGTATAAATAAGTTGAAATTCATAAAACGTATAGGCAAAATAGCAAGAGTTAGGAAATCTAAGTACAGGGTGATCCAAAAGTCCCGCACAACTTTAAAAATTAATAACTCCGCGAATATTTGCGCTAGAGCAATGCGGTAACCACCATTGTGTTCAGGATGCAATGGGATTTTTTATGGCAAATAATGAAAAATTCGAAATTGATTTTAGTTACAACTTTATTCGCTAGATGGCGCCCTACCAGAATCAGCGATTCAGCGACCAAATTGTTTGATAAATTGAAAAATATAACTGAACGACACGTATTTTTCCTTTTTGAATACCAGGAAAGAACCCTAATAATATCAAATGATAAATTAATAAAACACCATTTCGCCAAAAGTTAGAAGAAATGGTTAACGATTTTTAAATACATTCTGAGATATGTAAAATAGGTATATGCAAATTAAAACATGTAGCAAACAAAAAACCTGATATTTTAGATGCGGTTTGCTGGAATCCTCTCAGCTATTTATATTTCGAAAATAATAATTTTCTATTTTTTAAAATTCAACTCTCTCTCAGTATCGATTATATTTATTTTAATTCATTTGAAAAATATTTATCTATCTCTGATGATTTATTTTACTCTGGAATGCCATTGTTGTTTTTGTCGTGTCCAATAAAGAGCCTCAGATTCTTTTCGTTTGGCCAACAAAAAATGTCCAATTTATATACACATATATTCTTACATCATGAGACTTTAAAGAATGCAAATAATCTTCATCTATTTACATACACAACACATATCCCCCCTTAATAATACCTCAGTCGGTCTGGGGGTTTCCTGGCTCTCTGAGGTCTAGGACTGCGGACGGGCACTTGCACAGCGGCAGCCTCCGGTTTAGGAGTGCAAGAGGGCACGTGCACAGCAACAGGCCCTGGTATAGGAGTGCAAGAGGGTACGTGCACAGAAGCAGTATCCTCCTTGTTTCCTGATGTAACCTCTGGAACCTCCTCTTCACTTTATTTCTGACTTCCACCTACAGGCTTCTCTCCTGATGTTCGAGGAAGTATCAAATTTCTTGTCTCCACTTGTTTCTTTCCCACAGGTCGCAATTGATTGACATGCCTCTTATACACGACGCCCTCGCAACTTATAAGGTAGTGACGGTAGCTTAATTCCAAAATGGTACCTTTTTACCGTTTAGGTCCAGTTGCATAGTTGCGGAAATAAACCTCTCAACCTGTAGTAAACTGCTCCTGCCTTCTTACGGCCTCATGAAATACCTCTCGCGGATTTCTCATCTTGGTATTAAATTCGAGAATCTTGATCTTAAACTTCTCTTCATTAGCAGTTCCGCCGGGGAATTCCTTTATTACAGTTTGGGGGAATGCTCTACGAGCAAATAGGAAACTTTGTAGATTCGTCTCTAAATCATCCTTCCCATTATTCTTTCTCAAAAGGTTTTTAAACTCTCTTGCATATCTCTCAGATAAACCATTTGTACTAGGATTATACGGACTGGTCTTAGTGTGCCGTATACCATTCATTTTGGTAAATTGCTCGAATTCCCCGGAGACAAACTGTCTTCCGTTATCTGTAACAAAATATTAGGGCAATCCAATTCTGGCGAGAATTTCTCTAAGATGACTTATAATCGTTTTTTCTGGTAATATCTTTGATGATAAAAATTTCTATCCACTTTGAGTATGCGTCCACGAGAACCAAAAACATTCTTCCCATGAACGGACCCGCTAGATCAAGATGAAGTCGATGCCACGGTTTTTCGGGCCAAGTCCATTCCGAGATGGTAGCCGGGGGCATGCTTGCCAATTCTTGGCATACTTTACATTCTCTAGTTAACTCCTCGATGTTACTGTCTATGCCTGGCCACCAGAAAATACCGTCTGGCAATCATCTTCATTTTAACAATCCCCATGTGTATTTCATGCAAGTCATTTAAAATTAAAGATCTTAATTTTTGGGGAATTACCACTCTTTCACGCCATTGAAAACAATCAAACTCCAAACTTAATTCCTCATTGATCTTATAATAAGGAGCTAGTGGGCTCAGTACCCTTGTGAATTTCCACACACACACACACAGTTGCCTTCTCTAACATTCCTTAATACTATAGACAGTATTTTATCTCGGGACGTCTCATATGCCACCTCCCTAAAAGAGAACGGTACCTCATTCAACTTCCTGAGAAGAAGTACCTGGTCTTCATCAAGAAACTCCCTGACACTCGATTCTAAAGGAAGACGTGACAATGCGTCAACGTTGGAATTATCACTACTTTTTCGAAACTCCTCAGTATAATTAAATGCAGCCAATTTTAAGGACCATCTTTTAATTCTGGATGCTGCACATATGGGAATTGGTTTCTGAGGTGAACAATTAATATGTACATTGTTGTCACAGAGAAGACAAGTCAGCTCTTTATTTTCATCTGGGTACCATTCATATTGAGTTGTAGTAGATTGAATTGTGTCCTCGTAGTAGATTTCTCATCATGAGCCCGAGCTGCAGCTCCTGACGCGGCGGTTACCCCGGACGCGGTAGCATTACTGGAGATATCAGTTTTGCTCTTCATTTGAAAATGGGTGCCGTTGCAACGTTAGTCATCTTGGAAACGAACCAGAATTTGGTCAAATATTCCAAGGGTCCAGGGGGGACCGCAAAGAGGTGTGGTCGAACTTCTCCCCTTCCCCCTGGAATGCCGTCACTACAGGATAAAGCACACTTGGTGAATTTTTTAAATTGTGATTCAGAATCTGCCACTGAAGCTTTACGAGCGTTTCGTTCCTTTAAAGATATTCGAAGCGGTAAAGGACCAATGAAATGCTACTCTCTAAAGCGATTGATTAAAAGTTTTGAGGAAACTGGATCTCTGTAAGCAAAACCTCGGAGTGGAAGACCATTGACATGCAAGTCAGTGGCTGTTACGGTTTTGCAGAATGCTGAAGCTATTGAAACGTTTTCCACGTATGGAGAAGTAAGTGCTAGACAAGTTTCTCGACAAACGGGGATTTCGTATGGAACAGTTTGGAGAGAACACACATTTCGATTTTTTCTATAAAAATATCCTAACAAAATTCAAAGTTTTCACGAGTTGAAAGTCAGCGATTTTGAGAAGCGTCAAGAATTCGCTGCATGGGTTTTCCGGCAAATTGATATTAATGAAAACTGGCTATCAAATGTTCTAAGAACAGATGATGCTCACTTTTATCTAAAGGGAGAATTTAACATTCAAAACTGCCTCATTTTGGCAACAGTAAACCCTAGGATTTTCACAGAAATACCACTTCATCAGCACAGAGTTACAGTTTTGTGTGGGTTCACTTCTTCTTTTATTATTGGGCCATTTTTCTTTGAAAAATCAATGGAAGAACTTTTAAAACCGTTTTTGTAACTGGTGAACGTTATGTTCAACTTTTGAGAGAAAAGGTTATTCCCATATTGCAGGACAGACAGGCACTAAGCGAAATAACATTCATGCAAGATGGAGGACCTCCTCATATCTCCCGCGGTGCCAAACAATTGCTGAAGGATACGTTCGGTGAAATTCGTTGATAAGTCGCCACTTTATATACCAGTGGCCCCCAATATCACTGACTTGACGCCTTACAATTTCGGTTATGGGGGTACATTAAGTCGCGTTTTATCGATGCCGGCCTACCACATTGGCCATGTTGAAGGCTTCTATCAGATGGCACGTTTTATAAATTTCAACTATTTAATTGTGACCTTTCTGTCATCTATCGTCTGCAGGCGGTGTTTGAGAATGAAGGGCGCCACATTGAGCAATGATTGTGACCTAATACAAGAGAGAAGGCAGTTACCTCATGTGTTATATTTTGCAGCTCTTTGTTTTGGGTTATGGGAATAATAAATGCTGTCCTCACATCTTAACTCTTTTTTTTCTGTAAACAGTAATTTTTTTGTTTGTCATTTGCCCACATTTTATATTATGTCGTGCAGGCCAAAGTGTTATAACTTCTCGAATAACACTGGTATACACAATTTTATCCCTTATGTTTAGTTTATCGCTTTTCGCTTATTAGAAGAAATAGCATAAGGAATAATCTCTGTATCCCCCCCCCCCCCCCAACTTTAGATGTTTTGCGCAAAAATAATACAAAATGATTTTACTACCACGTTTTTCAACGCAAAAGGTCGATTTAAAAATGATTTTTTTTAGGGGATACATTTTCAAAATTATGTACAGTATAATAAACAATGATAACACTTGACAAACCCATAGGATATTTGGAATAAAGTACGACAAATATATTTTGTCACTCCCCTCTATATTTCATTTTTGGATCATGACAAATATCCAGTTAAATAGTCAAGTGTCGACAATTAGTCAAGAAACTATACATTCCTTATAGCACGAAATCCTATTAGTAGTGCCATAATAATTTTTGGTACTATATTAACATTTCTAAAATCGTGTATTGATATCAGTAGTTATTTTCAAACATTCAATTTATTTCACAAAACTCCATCTAAAATATAAATATTTTTTGCTACATGTTTTAATTTGCATATACCTATTTTACATATCTCAGATTGTATTTAAAAATCGTCAACCAATTCTTCTAACTTTTGGCGAAATGGTGTTTTATTAATTTATCATTTGATATTATTAGTATTCTTTTTTGGTATTCAAAAAGTAAAAATACGTGTCGTTCAGTTATATTTTTCAATTTATCAAACAATTTGGCCGCTGAATCTCTGATTCTGGTAGAGCGCCATCTAGCGAATAAAGTTGTAACTAAAATCAATTTCGTATTTTTCATTATTTACCATAAAAAAAATCCCATTGCATCCTGAACACAATGGTGTTTACCGCATTGCTCTAGCGCAAATATTCGCGGAGTTATTAATTTTTAAAGTTGTGCGGGACTTTTGGATCACCCTGTATGTTTAAGCCCAGTTGATTTATAGAAATTTTATGCAAATTGGCTCATAGACAAGTTTGATATTAACCCAATCGCGCGAAAATATAAAAGCATTTAACCCATTGACAAATTTAAATTGAGAATAACGGGCAAAGAGATTTTGTTTTTGAGCCTATACAAACATAAAAGGCCAAAGTAAGAAAGATATTTCAACTGCTGGCTGCGCCATGGCATTCTTGATGGGAAGAAATAAGACCGATACTGGCGAAGGAAATAATAGCTCGTGTACCTGCGGATGCTAAGATTTTCGAGTTATCCAAATACACTCTGAGTGTTAGGAGGAGGCCAGCGTTAAGGAAACATTAGAGACGTTTATAGAAGAAGACGATAAATTTCCAAGGAAGAAATAAAGCTTAGAGAAGCCGAAAGAAATAGACTAGTTAGCCTCCAGGATGAGAGAAGCGAGTCAGGTGCCAATTATTTGGACCTAAGTCGGCTAATGCACACGTACGAAGGCGGAGAATGAGAAATATATTTTTTATATTTTGTTTGAAAGGCAAGCCAAACTTATCGACGTGGATGACTATAACCTTGTATAAAACCTGATATGTATCTTGTTATATAAGATTACAAATTTAATTGCACGTGATCTTAAAGTAAGATTTGGAATGATTAAAAACATATCGAGAAGTTACTTTTAGAGCGGTGTAAGTCCTGAACGCTACAAGCAAAGGTTCTTAGTCTTGTAAGTTTGGGAAAGGTTCTTGGAAATAACTTGAACTAAGAACTTGATTTAAAGAATATATGGAATGATTATAAATATTGATAACATAGAACAACTAATTAACGGGTTATCACAGAAACTGAAAGGTAATATCAAATTTTCGAGACAATAATTATTTGAATTAAATTCGTTTAATTTATGAAATTAAAAACGCACTTTCTCTAGGAACAATATAAAAATGGATAGCATACGAATCACAAATCCTTTGTATTTACAATATCTAATTAACACTCTTTTTTTGTTTATCCCTAGTACATGAGGTACAAGCCATGGTAATCATGGTGGGTAGGAATAGGCGACTGCTTTTACTGTAGGTGCACCACATGTCTAAACATATGAAAAGTAGTTCAATTTTGCACTTACAAATGTGTCAGAGCCCCGTTTGATTACTTGCATTCGTTGGTGGGGTTGGACTTTTGCAAGAATCGGGGGCCATTGGAGCATTTATTTTTGAATCAGTAAAGAGTGCCCAATGCGGTAATCGAACCCGGGTCGAAGTGGTCGAAAACCAACGGTTCAGACCATCTTTTCACTGACCCCCAATTAACACTATAAAATATTGTGATAATATAAATTTCGCCAAAAATAATATATTTTCAAAGTTTGAAAAAAAAAAAAGAATGTGTGTTTTCAATATTAGCCTGCATATAAAATTCTGAATTGACACTATATTAAAAATATCAATTTTAAAGTCAATATCAATGTATTTATTAAAATGATACGAAATATACAATTTTAGAACATTATATGAATATATATATTCATATATATGATACAAGAATTTGATTAAAGAGGTAACATTTTGGATATCATCCTTTTGTTTTTTAACAGAAAAAATAATTCAACTATTCATTCTATTCTTATGTAAACACGCATTCTCTCTTAGAACAATAGAAAAATGTATAGCACACAAATGGCAAATCCTTTGTATACACAATATCTAATTAACACTCTAAAATATTGTAAAAATATATATTTCGCCAAACATAATATATTTTCAAAGTTTGAACAAAAAGAGTATGTGTGTTTTCAATATTAGCCTGTATATAAATTCCCCCATTTATCTCGGGAATCTCTCTATAAACAGGAATCGATATCGGTTATATCTAAGACTTTTTAATAATGACGTGGGTTAGAGAGCTTTAGAAGGAAAAACGAAATCAATAGGTTTTGATTTTCTCTAGAAAAAAACCTGTTATCTTACCTTTAACATATTCCAATTTATTTTCAATATTTCCACGAGAAAATCTAGTAATTAGATCAGAAATTCTTTTTGAATAGACACTCAAGAAATGTTTAGAGGCGTTTGAATATTATTTCTTTTTATGCGATGTTTTTTCATCATTTTCATAATATGTCATCCTAATCCTTCTACATAATAAATGTTGTTCATTTTTAATGTTTTTTTTTCAATGAAATTTAAACCCAAGTATTTTCAAGGAAATATTATATAATACCTTATGATAAAACATTTCGTTGATTAAATGAGAGGATGTGCCTTAAGAATAATGTTGTAATGCTATGGCTAGCTGCCTAGTAAAAAGAGAGAAAAATTGAGCTATAAAATCTCATAGTTAAATATTAATGTATTGTATGTATATATTATGTTTCTAAAATATAATTCACGTCTATTTTGACGGGAGAGGCGACCTTTGTCTCTTTGTGTTTCATTGCGAAAAGAGGATACTCCTGACCAAAAGGAGTAATCTCACTTTGATATTTATTGTTTAGGTGCTTTTTTATGGGGAGAGAGTTGATAGTGTGTATGTGTAATAAATAATTAATAAATTATTTGAAAATAATTTTAAAATTATATTCTATTAAATTCCAAAACTGTATACCATGTTTTCGGCCTTTCACCCTCATCAGTACAGGGGCTGCTTTGATTTCATAATATCCTACAAAGAGGGGTTATGAAATAGATAAAAATCACCGAACAGGTGTTTATGCTGGTAAAGTGGCTAGGGCCGATTTTCATGCAAGAATATAACGTAAGTGTTTGCGCCTTGTTATGTAAATAACTTGCTAGGCTGCATTGATTTATAATCATGTAAATTTTTATTTCTTTCTTTTAATTATGTAAATATGTATATGTATATAAATGGAGTGAAAGATTCAATAGTCAGTCAGTTAGCTAAAACCGAGTGAGGCGTCCTTTCTCTATTCAACCAGCTTGCTACATCGCAGTCTTACGAAAGGAAAACATTCTCAATAGTCAATCCGCCGGTCTGGTCTGGTAAAGTACAGTCAATAACAAGCTCTGCCACATATCGTCACACCCGAGACCAGACTAGAGGCTGAAGGAGCTAAAGGAAGTCCTGGCTAACATTGTCAGGAACCAAGCCCCAACAGTAAGGTTGTGGGGGGGGGGTGATACCATGTACTAAAGGAGACACCTATCCCTTCAATATTGCATCTATAATTATGTATTACCCTGGTGAAAATCTTACTAGTGATGATAAAGAATCATTCAACACCAGTTTTGGCAAATCAGACAATTAAAGGAAGAGGTATCTTTTTTGGTACATGAATATCATACACCAGCAACTTTATGTTGTATTCTTGACTGAAAGTCGGCCCTTGCAGTTTCTCCAGCCTAAACATCTGTTTGGTAAATTCGTTGATTTCATAACTCCTCCCGTAGGATGTTATGAAATCGAAGCCTCCTTGTACTGATGTGGGCCAAAGCCCGAACCCATGGTATACAGGTTGGCCTTTGACTGAATTTGTCAAAACTAATTTTAGACTCATATTTTCATCATTAGTAAAGTTTTTAACTATAGTGATGTATAGTGCATCATTCTGACGCACAATTAAAGAAGAGGTGCCTAAATTGGTACATATACATAGTAATATATATTAAAAATAAAGAAGGCATCTCCTGACCACGAGCACATGTGCTTTTATATTATGAAATAAAAAAAAAATATTTCTGTTGTATTTTAGAATTGTTGAGATTATTCTATGGTAATGCAGTCGTGGTTAAAAATCTTGAAATAAAAATAATAATGGATTTGATCAGAGGTTGCTTTAATTGAGCTAAGGAATGTATAAAATACATAATTTGGTAAAAGTACTGCCTGGCTTAAGGCGTAAGATTAAAAAAATGAAAAGCTTATTTACATAATGTACAAATGTTTTGAGCCGGCCATCGGAATAAAACAACAACGAGTTTTTATAGGGGAAGAGTGATCTCTGGCGGTCGATTTAACATAATATTTTAATCTACGATATATAATTTTAAATGAAATAATATTTTTATATAACATATATATATATATATAGATGGAAATTTTGCCGGGAGGATATTGATATAAAGAGACAAGGGTCGCCTCTCCCGTCAAAATAGACGTCTAAACTAGACGCCATCTATTGACCGTCGCAACAAATTAGCGGCCTCGGGTAGGTGACAAAGCTACAACACCAGCTTTGGCAAACTGAAAAGCGTCCACCTAGAGACCATGGTTTCGGGCTATTGGCCCTCGTCAGCCTAGGGCGGACTTTATTCCATGATATCCACACGGTATCTAATGGAATCTTGACAATCAGCCAAAGAGGGCGTCTAGTTTTAACGTCTATTTTGACGAGAGAAGCGACCCTTGTCTCTTTAGATATATATAACAAAGTAACCGAAGTGTAACAGCTTCCTTTAAATATGCATTAGAACAATACATTTGGTGTAAGACTCCAGTATAAAACGTAATGATGGCGAGAAATAATGAGCCAAACATCAATTTTGAAAAACATAATAAAGGCAAAACCTTTAAGCAGAGGTTCGGGCTTTGGACCTTATCAGTACAGGGGCGGCTTCGAATTCATAACATCTTACGAGAAGGGTTATGAAATCGGTCGATTTTCCTAAAAAGGTTTTTAAACTATTGAAGTGACAACGCCCGTTTTGACACTAAAATTAATAAATAAAGTAGCGAATGCTGGTATTCATGAATCAAAAGTGGTATATTTAAAATTTAAAGATGCATTTAGACATTGTCTTTTGTTTATTACCCTAGTACGCAAGGAAAAGGTGTATATGAATATTTATTCTGTATATATTTTATTAAAGTAATTAACTAAATATTTCATATATTATTTAAGTGGTGTATACTCGTATCTTCCTGATACACCTTATATTTGAAATAATCAAATACTTATTGTTTAGGATTCAATTGATAAAAACAATTAAAGTAAATGTCTTTGGTTTATTACCCTAGTACGCACGGAAAAGGTGTATATGTATATTTATTCTGTATATATTTTATTGAATTTAATTAACTAATTATTTCATATATATTATTTAGGCGGTGTATATAGTGATACACAATATATTTGAAATAATCAATAACATATTGTTTAGGATTTGATTTGTTAAAAACAATTAAAGTAAATATTTGTGTGTGTGACTCATGTTTGAATAAACATTATAGAGGAACGATATTAATAGAAAAGATAATGTTTGAACGAATTTTCAAATACATTTCTACCTATATATAGAATAGTTGTTATATGTAATATATAATTATATCTCATGGGAATTAAATAATTAATAATAATTTACTTAATTTATGTTAGAATGCATATATTTAATTTATTATATTAAAAATATAGTCTTTTTTTCTATTCCCACTATATAAAAGTCAACGTTTGTATATTTATTCCTCACAATATATTTAGATCATTATCCTATTTAGTGCAGCGTAATCAAATTTGACTTTTTTGTTTGGTAAAAGGCCAGAATGAGACTTTAAAATATTTTTATTCAGATGAAGTCTTGTGTTAAATCTGAATTTCCCCAAATAAATGTGGTGAGAGATTCTTTTGGTCTGAAATATTTATTTAGAATAGAAAGTCAAAATAGATTCCGCAGGTTTATCTAGCTTTCTCACCCAAGACATTTATTCCATTTTCTCTCAAGTTGTTTTATTGAGGCTGTTCATATATTGTTGTAAGAGAAGTTTACATATTTTTTATTGTGTAGTGATTTTATAATTTTAGTTGACTCTACTATTTTATATACTTCTCCCTTTATATATATATATTATCTTAAAAATATATACAATATATACATATATTTTTAAATATCAAAAAAGGCATATCCTGACCACCTTTCACGTGGATTCCTAGATGGCAGAGCGCCATCTAGTGAATCAAAAATCAACTAAACGCTGATTTAGCCTGTTTCCTGATATTTTGGACAACCTATTCATTTGAAAAATCAAGAAAAGCCAATCACGAACTCGTTTCGGGCTGTTGGCCGTCGTCAGCGTGGTGCATATATTTTATAATTTAAAGTGATTGGAAACATACACCGGATCCTTTAAATATTTATTGACAATCTATTCACTATAATATCTCTAGAATGTTCAGGGCCGTGTAGAAAACCTGTGAAACCTTCAGTGAGACAACGTGATAAAAAAAAGCTCTCAGAATATGTAGCGATTCAGCATAATGAGGAAATATTATAGGATGTCAGCCGAACGACTTGATACGTGGCTCATATTTTTCTTCACTTCTAGAAAGTTGAGCGGCAAACAATTCAGAGAATCGACATTGGAATGCATTCACAAGCGATGAAAAATGTAATGTTTGAAACGGTGTTGTCTTATTTCTAAACATAAATACATAGTTGAGAAAAATTCAATCATGCATATATATTTTCTTCAATTAAAATTCAATTAAATCGACATGGACCCAGAGCAGCAGCTTTACACACCCAAGATAGTGGACATTGCTGCTGCTATGATAGAGATGCATGGAGACATCTGCGGCTCTTCATTGGACACGACAACAACAACAATTAGAATTAATCTTAATTAGAATTTCTATAATTACAACTGATTCCTTTATATTTGGTCACTGTTAGCAAATTTGAAAAACGCCACCTAATGAGCAAGTGCTTACCATGTATGTGTAAATTTTATTTTAATAATAGTAAGCAATTTTATTTCAATAAACTGAAAAAGGAATGCATATGCAGATTATGTAGACCACCTGTTTTTCTGAAACATATCGTCTCATGTCAGGCAGGAATTTATTTTCATTTTTTTTTTTCAAATCATGAAATTTGAGACATTGAAGTTTGTATAGCCATCAGAATTTAAGCTGTTGAATTTGTAGGGCTGAATATAGCGTAAATAAATTTTAAATATATAATTTATATTTGTTAAATATGTAAGCATTTTCTTTTTATCTTAATATATATGGTGTCTATATGTGCTTAATCATATACTTATATAATATTTTACTCTTGTTCGATATTTGGCCCATTGAAGAGCAAAGGTTCGATAGATTGGCGTTATATTAAAACAGAATTTACGCGCTTTGCTATCGGGTGATTTTAGAATGATTATTTTGATATATTTGTCGCTGTTTAACGTCTTTGTAAACAATCAACATTCAACTTCCGAGCAATAAACAACTCCCTGAAACCTTTTGATCATGAATAAACAATTATTTGTGTCGATAGCGCCAGAAAGAATCGCCTAAATGTTTGTAATTCAAAACCAATATATAGTTGATCAAGATAGATTGAAACGATAAGGCTAAATAAACATGTAGAGAGGATGCAATATCAGCCGATAGGTTCCTTTAGACGTTAGAAAAGCTACGGAAAGTCCATTTAGAGAAACGGTATAAAATAACGCAGAAGGCAGCAGCGTGCGTGCAATCTCCACATCACTCAGCTCCAAGCCCCAATTGTCTCAAATATAATAGCCTTCACCTAAATGAAACAACTGCCGTGGTCAATGGGTCCGAGATTAATTTTAATAAAGTTGTTTTCCCTGTGCCTCCATACATTAGCATGCGTATATTAATGTGTATGCCCACACATAATTGAATGTTCAGTTATATAGTTTTCTTTTTGTATGCCTTTTGTTTTATTTTCATATGTGTATAACCGCCTATTTACATAGTCATTGTATTAAGTCATTTTTGAATATATAAAATTAAAATAATAAATTACACCCGTTTGAATTATTCACAATGAAAGATTCATCAATATCAGTTTATATGTTTATATAATTTTAAATGGTAAATACTGTTATATTTTATACATGTCTTGGATGCGTACACAAGATAAATAGTATATTCCTTTAGCGTATATTATATGTAGACAAATTAGGAAATAGCTAGATTAACGAGCGGGTCCAAAATGACAACCAGTTTTGAGCATTATTAAAGTTTACCTTAAGCTAAAAAATATAGGGCATTATAACTCACACATGCGCGTCGCATATTTCAAGATTAATAAAACCTAAAAATATGTAGACGGAATAAAAATCGAATTATTCTAACGCAGCAAAATGTCTATTTACAAAACAAGAATATCAAGCTTCAGATCATGATAATACGATGAATATATAAGAACAATGGCAAAATATATTTAAAAAAAAACAAATATGATATAAATTTATATTTTAAGTATATTTTTAAAATTATACAATAAAAAATAAAAAATATATTTTTTCAATATTATTTCTCCATCCTCCATCCCAAAACCTCTCTAAAATAAATTATAATTTCCTTAAATTCGAAACGCGATCTTATATAATATATATTTTTTATGATTGAAGCGCGCACCTCTGAGTTAAATAGATATTCCACTCTGATTGGGTAATAAACTTAAAACTGTTTCGCTGCTTTAGGTCACATGGCAGTGAGCAGCCAATTAGAGCTAACAGCTCATTGTTACGTGACTTTAATAAAACAACCGAAACATGAATAAAACATATATGGCACATATATGCCTACATATTAACATTAAGGCTTATATGATATATAGTAGACTATATAAAAAATGGCATATCCTGACCAGGAGCACATGTGCTTTACAGAAGGCAGAGCGCCATCTGGTGGAACAGAAATCAACTAAACATTGATTTAGCCTGTTCCCTGATATTTGGCCAACCCAATTTCTTGATAAATCAAGAAAAGCCATCCACGAACGCGTTTCGCGCTTTTTGGCGCTCGTCAGCGTGGAGTAGGCTGAACCATTGAGACCAAAAAAGATTTTTTGATCCCAATGGCTTCCTGAAAAACCAAGAAATGGGTATTTAAGGCCAAACTTGCGTAAATACGCTTAGCACATTAAAAAACGAAATAAAAAAATAAAAGATAAAAAGATCAGGTGTTGAAATCAATATAAAAAATGGCATATCCTGACCAGGAGCACATGTGCTTTACAGAAGGCAGAGCGCCATCTGGTGGAACAGAAAGCGTATTTACGCAAGTTTGGCCTTAAATACCCATTTCTTGGTTTTTCAGGAAGCCATTGGGATCAAAAAATATTTTTTGGTCGCAATGGTTCAGCCTACTCCACGCTGACGAGCGCCAAAAAGCGCGAAACGCGTTCGTGGATGGCTTTTCTTGATTTATCAAGAAATTGGGTTGGCCAAATATCAGGGAACAGGCTAAATCAATGTTTAGTTGATTTCTGTTCCACCAGATGGCGCTCTGCCTTCTGTAAAGCACATGTGCTCCTGGTCAGGATATGCCATTTTTTATATTGATTTCAACACCTGATCTTTTTATCTTTTATTTTTTATTTCGTTTTTTAATGTGCTAAGCGTATTTACGCAAGTTTGGCCTTAAATACCCATTTCTTGGTTTTTCAGGAAGCCATTGGGATCAAAAAATCTTTTTTGGTCTCAATGGTTCAGCCTACTCCACGCTGACGAGCGCCAAAAAGCGCGAAACGCGTTCGTGGATGGCTTTTCTTGATTTATCAAGAAATTGGGTTGGCCAAATATCAGGGAACAGGCTAAATCAATGTTTAGTTGATTTCTGTTCCACCAGATGGCGCTCTGCCTTCTGTAAAGCACATGTGCTCCTGGTCAGGATATGCCATTTTTTATATTGATTTCAACACCTGATCTTTTTATCTTTTATTTTTTTATTTCGTTTTTTAATAGTAGACTATATAAATTAACATTTTGTGTTTCGTACGCTATTATATTTGAAAATATATGTAAATTAATATATGACTATACTTTTTTATATATTGTGGCAAAGAAATAATTTATTATTTAATTTAATTATTCAATGAAAATATTCAACAGATTATCTATATTAATAAAATGGAAATTTCATAAGTGGACATCACTAAAAACTTTCGTTACAATGCATCAATTTCAACCAAATTTTCAACATTTATGTAAAACGAGATGGAGCAGGTTTTGCTTAACATCAAAATATATTTCCTAACATTAACATGCGTAACTTCGCTGTTATCGATTAAATACAAAAGAAAAATCAACAGAGTTAATTTTATTTATATATAAATACAAAATTAAATTTCAACAGAGTTAATTTTTTTACATACTAGCTAATAATCTCAATCTAAAAATATTCAAAACAAGCAATTTTAAGATAACACCATATTATATAACACTCACATATTCACACACAATCTTGATTAATAATTAAAACTAATCTTTAACATTGTTTATTATACTTCAACTTTTATTTCTACATTTGTTTTTAAATACCCAATTGTTTTATAATGTTTCTAATTTCGCCTAACAAATATACAAATTTATAGTGACCAACATATGCAAATTTTATCTTTGTTTTTATTTAACTTTTTATATCGTAAACATAACATCCATTGTAAGCATTTTTCTGTTCACCTTCCGTGGTTTCTCTTTTCTCTGATAGTTTTTAGGTGTAGTATATTTTCTTATTACTAGACTACAAACATTCCCTCGAGAAAAACCTGGGCGAAGCCGGGTACATCCGCTAGTATAAATATATGTATATTAATCTGTTTATATAAAATAATGATCAAAATATCTCTTTGCTTGCTTGCTCAAGATTCCCTAGCTGTAGATAGTTTTGTTAAGCTGTTGATAATTGTCGACTAGTCGTGCTGACGTCATCAATAAATACTTTGACATCCCCAGATATAAAAAGACTTCTACGCGACAATATCAAATTTTAATAGGTATCTGACTAAAATTATAAATTATATAAATGGCCTACAATATAGTATTTCAATATATCTAAATAATCATACATAAAAACTATATTTTATATATATTTATCTTACCATTATTTATGGGAGCATATTAATTATAATGTATACTGAAGTATATGGAGATTCCAAAATTTATAATCCTAAAGCTATAGTGTTGAGTTTTATAAATTTTAAATTCCTTTATGTTTATAAATAGATAGCATAAAAATAAAACCAAGAATATTCTCATACTTGCAGAGATTTACTATCTTAAAGCACATATTTTGTATAATTAAAGCAATTTTGTGTTTAAAAAATATATATATATTATAATTATTAAATTATTTTTACAATTTTATAGGAACAATGTTCTTTATATATTTCTCTTTTCTTGAAAGGAGGGAACAGAGAAGTATGATTATATGCATTTTAAAAGTTTACAATATTTGAATGCGTCTTCAAAAAAAAATGTTTGATATATAGCTAAAAACTATGTTAAAAAAGAGCAATTTTTAAAGGAAAATCTTTAGAGTAGATAAACACTCATTGAAATCTTAGAAATTGATACCGAATACTAAAGTTAATACGAGGTGTGTTCAAAAGGTATCGCGACTTTTGTGTTTTTTCAAAATTTATTTATTTATTCATGAATACCTATTTTGTCCCCTTCAAAGTAATCCCCATGAGTTATTATACACTTGTGCCAACGGTTTTTCCCATCTTCGAAGCACTTCAAAAAATCATTTTTTAAAATCTTTTTCAGCTCCTCCTTCGATGCCGTCTTTATCTCGTCAAGCGTAGCGTAACGTCGTCCTTTCATGGGCCGCTTCAGTTTAGGGAACAAGAAAAAGTCACAGGGGGCCATATCTGGGGAATACGGTGGCTGCGGCATCATTAGTGTGTTGCTTTTGGCCAAAAAGTCGCGCACAAGCAACGATGTGTGAGCAGGGGCGTTATCGTGGTGCAAAAGCCAATTTTTGTTCTTCCACAAATTCGGGCGTTTCTGGCGGATTGCTTCGCGCAAATTGCGCATACCTTGCAGGTAATATTCCTTATTGACCGTTCTACCCTGTGGCAAGAACTCATGATGCACCACGCCCCTGCAATCGAATAAAACTGTCAGCAAAACTTTCACATTCGACCGAACTTGGCGCGCTTTTTTCAGTCTTGGTTCGTGCGGCAGCTTCCATTGAGATGATTGAGCTTTGGTTTCCACGTCATAACCATAAACCCACGCTTCATCACCAGTTATGACCCTCTGGAGCAAATTTGGGTCGTCGCGGACAGAGTCCAACATCTCATTAGCAATGTTCATGCGATGTTGTTTTTGGTCGCAATTGAGCAATTTTGGTACGAATTTCGCGGCGACCCGTCTCATGCCCAAATCATTGATAAAAATCGAATGGCACGAGCCAATCGATATGTTTAGGTCCTCAGCAACTTCTCTAACGGTAATTCGACGATTGGCCAATATCATTTTCTCCACTTCATTAATTTTTTCGTCTGTTGTTGAAGTGCTCGGGCGTCCGGCACGCTCTTCGTCGTTCACATCTTCTCGGCCTTCATTTTGTACCACCGATAAACGTTGCTTCGGTCCAAGGTAGCTTCTCCGTATGCCACAGTCAATATTCGGAATGCATCCGCGCACTTAATTTCGTTTTTCACACAAAATTTGATACAGGTTCTTTGATCCATTTTTTTTTAATAGGTAAAAATCGAAGACGATCCAAAACAACTGCAAGCAAAGCAGCTGTCAACAATTAAGTGAACATTCAAAATGGCCGAGCTTGTCGGCATAAGTGAGAGACATGAGTACCAACATAAAGCTACAAAAATATCGAAATTCGAATATACATATCCCGCGAAAATTCAAAGGTCGCGATACTTTTTGAACACACCTCGTATGTTGGCCTTTAAAAATTATTTAAAAGATAAATAAAAAATACCATTTCGTTAAACATAAGTTAGTTGTTGTTGTCGTGTCCAATGAAGAGCCTCATGGGGGGGGGGGTAAGAAGTCCGACCACACCTCCCTGCGGTCCCCCCTGGATTCTTGGAGTATTTGACCAAATTCTGGTTCGTTTCCAAGGTGACTAACGTGGCAACGGCACCCATTTTCCAATGAAGAGCAAAACATATGTTAGTAAAAAAAGGTATTTATATATAAAGTATATAGAGTATTTTAATAAATTATAATACGTATATAAGCAGGTTTATCACATTCATTTAACGCACATATAAGCCTGAATTAATTTTCCACAGTTAAAATACATCAATGAAAAAATATCGTTTTAAAAACCTTTTTTTCCCTTGTTGCTTGAACATGGAAGTTAAATATTGAAGTATCTGAAACGAGAGCGTCATTTTGTTTGACTAATTAATTGTATAAATCTTTAACGAGAATAAATGCACACAATACCCATGTTCTTTGCCATTATATTCTTTTGTATTTTCTCTCAAACTTTCTAAAATATAAAGGTTGAAAATATTAAGGGTTTTTTTTAAACTATATTCATTGTGTTGTGTCTTTTGAGGCTTAAATTAATTTTTAAGGTAAACTAAGGAGGTTATATAAAGTTTACTTTTTTGTATTTCAATTTTTATTTCATTCTTTATTTTTTTTTATTGGACAGATAAAGGTCTTTAAAGGCTTTAAGACAAAAGGATGTGTTTTATAGAAATGTTTATTCTTGCTACTTTCACTGCTCTCTCTTTCTTTAAAACTTAGGAAAATATTTATTTTCAAAGGAGTCTAATTATTCTTCAAGAAATGAAGCACTCGCGTGTTTTAGGTATCATAATTCATATTTAGCTACAAAGAGGATTATAATATAAATTAATAAAGAATAAATATCTATATGTGTTGTCTTATTTCTTATACGTTTCAAGATTTTTTTTTCTTTTTTTGCTTATCCCTAGTACACGTGATACAGGCCATGATAATCATAGTGGGTAAAGGTAGGCGACTGCTTTTACTGTAAGTGCATCACATATATACACATGTGAAAAGCAGTTCGACTTTGCACTTGCAAATGTGCCAGAGCCCCGTTTGGTACTTGCACTCGCTGGTGGGGTTGGACTTTTGCAAGAATCGGGAGCCATTGGAGCATTTTTTTTATAAGAAAAAAAGTGCCAATGCGGGAATCGAACCCGGGTCATAGCGGTCGAAAACCAATGGTTTAGACCATTCTTCCATCGACCACAATAATATTTGAACTATATATATAAATATTTGACACGATATAGCGATATGTCTGGATGGAGTCACTGTTATATTTTCATTCTAGGAATAATCATATTATTCCGATAACATACCAATTTGCATATCTCATTTACTTCACTTTCGTTTCTACAATAGTCCACCTATTTAGGTGAAACCTTGCCACTCTATAGAAATGGATCGTAGTGAATACTATAGTTGTAAAGAATTTATTGGTAATGAAACCTGATTACACGCTATATATAATTTGCATATTATGCTTATCTTGAATATACAGTATATTTAGAATATTCAACATATCTATATATACTCTCCAAAGCACTCTATGTTATATTTAACGACTTATTCAGTGTAGTAATTTGAATAGTTGCAGTGCCATAATAATAGAGGGCGTTTACGAAGCTTCATCGACAACTCTTTTACCAAAGTGAACACTTTATTTTGATGTTAATTTTTATCAATTTATTAAAGTCTCAAATCTATAAGGTGAAAGGTCGATTCAATGTAAACATAGATGAAACATTTTTTTAAAAAGACGCAAACTCTAAAATATTCGCCTTTACTTCTTTATTTCTGATAATTTTTAACAAATTTCTTTATTAGGTATTTGTCAATGAAGAAGATAATTAAAGAAAAATGTTTTATATAATTGGCGTAAAATATTTATAGAGGTTTTATTCAAGTTTTAAATTCGATTCACTGCACCCTTTAAGTGTTAATATTCGAGCTTTAATAATCGCCAAAAGCTTAGAATTATGTTAAAGTGGGTGCAGAGGGTCATTTAAAGGTCGGTGGATAAATGTTGGGAAATATTGATGCAACTGAATACAAATTAAAATAAATCCAAATGGCAGTAATTATTTTTTATAATATAAAGCGTTTTATATTTTATCAAGTATCCAGAAAATATAACTTCGATATTCCATATAGATAATATATAAAATCATATTAATTAAAATAGATTAAACTGCAATAACCTTTTTTGTAAATTAATACTTTTGAATTTGTGCTTTGAACCTTTACATACCTTTTTGAATAACGAGAAATGACTTAAGTTTTAAATTTTATTTGATTAAAAAATATGTGCAATTATTTTATTTTATTTAAACTTCATCATAGAGAAAAAATTTCACGATATATATTATCTCAAAGGCTTGAAATAAAAACATAGATAAAAATTTAAAATAAAGATTACTTATCAATTAATAACCGTGATAGGCAGAAATCAACATAGCTCTGTGATTACAACAATATTATTGTAAAGTAATGAAGTCCATTAAACATGGTTGGTAGTAATGAATTTCGAGATTGTGTGTGTGCTGTAAAATTGAAGTGTTCCATTGAAAATAAAGATTGTAATTACACAATGGCACAGCCAAACTGATATTATATTTACCCTGAATTTCATCATTCCGGATTAGATGACGCAACCGCTGGCTGCGGTTCTCGAAAATGTGTTCAGTTGGCTTTTATGTCTGCTTTTCACGGACTCATCTCCCTACCAACAGGTTTACTGTCGAACTGGCAATTAGCAGAACTGTGATGGCGATTCTCCCCAGTGCACTATGATCTACACATGGTGAGCACTTCTACATGCCAACAGATGTATTGCTGACCTGTTAATAAGCTATGCTGTGCTAGTTAATCTACTCATTGCACTTCGGTCTACACAAGGTCTAACACTTATACTGGAAAACAGGTTTATTTCTGACTTGTTAAAAAGCTATGCTATTATAATGAATTTCGCCATAGCACATCGGTCTACATAAGATCTACCACTTCTACTGACCAACAGGTGTATTGCTAACCTGTTAACAAGCTATGCTGTATTGGTGAATCTCGTCAGTGCACTCCGATCTACACACAGTCTACCAATTATAACTGCCAACAGGCTTACCTCTGACCTGTTAATAAGCTTTGCCATGCTGGCGAATCTGGCCAGTGAACTTTGGTCTACACACAGTCTACCAATTATAACTGCCAACAGGCTTACCTCTGACCTGTTAATAAGCTTTGCCCTGCTGGCGAATCTGGCCAGTGAACTTAGGTCTACACACAGTCTACCACTTCTACTGGACGGAAGGTTAAATATATTTCCAGGATAGCCTAGTGGTCATGGAATCTGCCCGGTAAGCGGAACACTGTGGGTTCGATTGCCATCCTTGGACACTTTATTTTTCCGTATATTATTACTCTTCACAATTCATCCTATCATACCTCATTCCTAATGTTAGAAATAATCGTTATTTCTCTTTAAAATAAATTTCGATTTTTCGTTCAAAAGAAACATTTGCGGTATAATTGTCAAATTTCGTTCTACAATCATAAGCCGCATTATATTGTTTTATAAATTACTTTATATAATATTTACGAACAGAAAATTATGTCCAGGGTAGCCTAGTGGATATGGCATCTGCCTGGTATGCGGAACACTGTGGGTTCGATTCCCATCCTTGGACGCTTTATTTTTACTTTTATCATTACTCTTCACGATTCATCCTATCATACCTCATCCCTAAGGTTAGAAATAATCGTTATTTCTCCTTAAAATAAATTTCGATTTTTCGTTCAAAAGAAACATTTGCGGTATAATTGTTTAGAAGTATATTAAAATCCATCTAATATTTGAAAGTAAATATAGAAATTAAAATTAGTCCATTGCGCTGATCAGGTCTGAAGTTTTGGCAACTTTGATTTCATCAGGTTTGAACCATTTTAGACTTCTAGGTGTGATGTAGGTGTAATATAAATTTATTACAAATTGGGTAGAAAGACAGACGATAGTCATGATAGAAAGTTGAATAAATTCATTTTCAAAATGTGCTCTAATACGCTGTTTGTAATATCCCCCACATACATACACTTTAACTAAACATAAGGAAATTTTAATCCAGGGAAGAAATAAAATGAATTTAAAAACTCAGTCTCATAAACCCATTTATTTTCTCATTAATTTCAATAGCCGTACACACATCTTTCTATTTAATTTCCCTCACGACATAAGAGTCTATTATCTAGGATTTATTTAGATAATGTTCGTTCGAAATTTTGCCATTTACATTCTGAAATATCATGGATACCTTTCTATGCTCATAGTATTAAGTTCTACTCTTGAGCACGCGGGGGGATCTAACTATGGTATATATTCCATAATATATTTATATAATCTTTCTCAAATAATAAATATATTTGGAACTCATAATTGGAATATATCATTTTTATGAAAGCAAAAAGAGACTATTAACTTTTAGAAATAGGGAAGGAATAATTAGAAATTCCAGCCTCTTATATTTGCTTTAGAAATATGAATCTTCAACATTCATATTATATATTTCCTAATATTATATTCATTTTTCTAAAGATTAATATATTTTTTGAAAATGGAAAATAGAATTCGAATTTTTATGCTTAATGAAACTAGTTTGTAATATTAAATTCTAACACTTTCTATATACATGTTTATATACAGGGTGATCCAAAAGTCCCGCACTATTTTAAAAATTAATAACTCCGCGAATATTTGCGCTAGAGCAATGCGGTAAACACCATTGTATTCAGGATGCAATGGGATTTTTTATGGCAAATAATGAAAAATTCGAAATTGATTTTAGTTACAATTTTATTCGCCAGATGGCGCTCTACCAGAATCAGAGATTCAGCGGCCAAATTGTTTGATAAATTGAAAAATATAACTGATCGACACGTATTTTTCCTTTTTGAATACCAGGAAAGAACCCTAATAATATCAAATAACAAATTAATTAAACACCACTTCGCCAAAAGTATGAAGAATTGGTTAACGATTTTTAAATACAATCAGATATATGTAAAATAGGTAAATGCAAATTAAAACATGTAGCAAAAATATTTATATTTTATACGAGGTTTTGTGAAATAGATTGAATGTTTGAAAAACACTGCTGACATCAATACACGAATTTTTGAAATGTTAATATAGTACCAAAAATTATGATGGCACTATTAATAGGATTTCTTGCTATAGGAAATGTGTAGTTTCTTGACTGATTGGCGACCCTTGACTATTTAACTGGATATTTGTCATGATCCAACAAATGAAATATAGAGGGGAGTGACAAAATATATTTATCGTACTTTATTCCAAATATCCTATGGGCTCGTCAAATGTTATCATTGTTTATTATACTGTACACAATTTTAAAAAATGTGTCCCCTCAAATAAAAATAATTTTTAAATCGACCTTTTGCGTTGAAAAACGTGGTAGTAAAATCATTTTGTATTATTTTTTTTCACAAAATTTCTAAAGTTATTGGTGTACTGAAAATATTCCTTATGCTATTACTTCTAATGAACGAAAAGCGAAAAACTAAACATAAGGGGTAAAATTGTGTGTACCAGTGTTATTCGAGAAGTTATAACACTCTGGTTTGCACGACATAATATGTGAGCAAATGACAAACAAAATATTACTGTTCACAAAAAAAGAGTCAAGATGTGAGGACACCATTTATTATCCCCATATCCCAACACAAAGAGCTGCAAAATATTTGTAGATAATATAATACA
Source organism: Cordylochernes scorpioides (assembly GCA_030710605.1). Classification (NCBI taxonomy): domain Eukaryota; kingdom Metazoa; phylum Arthropoda; class Arachnida; order Pseudoscorpiones; family Chernetidae; genus Cordylochernes; species Cordylochernes scorpioides. Next base: position 137,794,078 of record CP092886.1, read on the forward strand.
TGGCGGCTTATATAACACATGAGGTAACTGCCTTCTCTCTTGTATTAGGTCACAATCCTTGCTCAATGTGGCACCCTTCATTCTCAATCACCGCTTGCAGACGATAAATGACAGAATGGACAGCATTAAATAACATATCTGTTGAAATTGATAAAACGTGCCATCTGATAGAAGCCTTCAACATGTCCAATGTGGTAGGCCAGCATCGATAAACACACGATTTAAGGTACCCCCATAAACAAAAATCGCAAGGCGTCAAGTCTGGTGATCTTGGAGGCCACTGGTATATAAAGTGGCGACCTATCACACGATTTTCACCGAACGTATCCTTCAGCAATTGTTTGGCACCTCGGGAGATATGAGGAGGTCCTCCATCTTTCATGAATGTTATTTCGCTTAGTGCTTTTGCCCTGCAATATGGGAATGCCCTTTTCTCATAACGTTCACCAGTTACAAAAACGGTTTTAAAAGTTCTTCCATTGATTTTTCAAAGAAAAATGACCCAATAATAAAAGAAGTGAACCCACACAAAACTGTAACTCTAGGCTGGTAAAGTGGCATTTCTGTGAAAATCCTAGGGTTTTCTGTTGCCCAAATGCGGCTGCTTTGAGTGTTAACTTCTCCGTTTAGAGAAAAGTGAGCATCATCTGTCCACAGAACATTCGACAGCCAGTTTTCATAAATATCAATTTGCCGGAAAACCCATGCAGCGAATTCTTGACGCATCTCAAAATCGCCAACTTTCAGCTCGTGAAATCTTTGAATTTTGTATGGGTACACACAATAGAGACATTAAGTGAAGCGTCTTCGGATATCACAATCATACTCGGCGAATTTAACGCCAAAGTTCAATTCGGGGATCACCTGTCCAGGATAACAAAAGTCAGTAGGTTGAGGACATGCTAACCGACCTCGACCTTACACCGTTAAATAACGGAGAGAACACCTATCTATCTAAGTCCACAGGCACAGAATCCGCAATAGACATCACAGCGATAAATTACAACATCGCACCCACAACACAATGGAAAATCCTGAGAGGTGCAATCAGTGACCACAGACCAATTTTAACAACCCTAAACTTCAAAATTGAGAATGTCCATTAGAATAAAAGAACATGGAACTTTAGGAAAGCCGACTTGAAAAAAATTCACAGAAAAGCTTGAAGAACTGTGCAACGAAAAATTGAATTACAGAACGCTTGACAAAAACTTGGAAAAATTCTCTTCGAACATTTGAAAAGCTTCAAAAGCATCGATAACTAGAAGTAGACGTAAAGACCTGTGGATACCTTACTGGAAGGACCACAACATCGAGGCAATGATTTCAGAGAGAGAGACAATATCAATGAACTTCTTTAAAAATAAAACAGAAGAAAACAGAAAGGAACTCATTGAAATTAGTCACAAAATAGAACAAGAAATTTGGATATGCAAACAAGAAAAATGGCAGAATTCTGTGAAAAAATGGATCCAAGAAAGAACAGCCAACACTGGAATATAATTAGAGTGTTAGAGAACAATCAAACCCAACACCAATCCTCCAATACTCTAACCGATATGAATAGAACAGCGAGAACGAGAACAAACAGATGGCTGGCATAATTGCTGAATATCTTTCAAGCACTTCCATACTCAACTATACGAATGAAGACAGGACTCTAAAAATAATATAAACCAGTTAGTTAAACAAGCAAGAAACTTCCATCAACAAGATATTTTCTCGAGAGACTTCACACTGAATGAGCTAAACACATCAATAAAAAAATCCAAGAGGTCACCAAGAGATAATCTAATATTTGGTCAAATGATTAAACACTTTGAAGACAAAGCTAATAATCAACTCCTACGAATACTGAACATTTCATGGCAAACTGGTAAACTACCAAAGAATTGGAAGATATCAATTATAGTGCCTATACTGAAGCCAAACAAAGATGCCAAGGAATACAAGAACTATCGGCCAATTGCTCTCACCAGCATACTTTGTAAAATACCAGAACGAATTATCCACTCTAGGCTCATAGTCTGGCTCACTAAAATAATAAAATAGACCTCTACCAAACTGCCTATAGATCCCAGCACTGTACGACTGATCAACTGTTCTACTTCTGTCAATAAATAATAGATTCTTTCCAGGAAAAACCGCCAAAGAAGACCACGGCCGTATTCCTGGATATGACCTCAGCTTTTGATCGAGTGTGGAGGGAGAAATTACGTGAAAGGCTGCACAACATCGGAGTAAGAGGAAAAACCTTAATCTGGATTGCAGACTTCTTAAGGGGAAGAGGGATAGAGGTTCGGGTCAATGGAGCATTTTCCAAGGAAGGAAGAACATGGGCTGGTGTAACTCAGGGATCGGTGCTCAGTCCTCTACTCTATCTGCTATATATTAACGACATCCATCCTTACCTCACTGAAGACACAAAGGTTGCCTTTTATGCAGATGATATAGCCGTATGGCACATAAGTAGCAGCATAGAAAAATCATAAAAGATACTGAAGACATCAATTAGAGGACTGGAGAAGTGGGCAATGGAACTCCAAATGACCATAAACCCAATAAAACCAAACCTATGCGTCTTCTCCACTCAGAGGGAAAAAGGCATAAATATAACCACAAAATAAGCATAAATAAACAAATAATTGATAAAATTAGAAATTCATAATACCTAGGTGTGATACTGCAGTCCTGGATCTTTCCAGTTGGTCTCGAGGACCACGCCATCACCATCTCCTAAGCGGCGAAGTACGCGATCTACGTATTCATCGTACACATAAGTAGCACCTCAAATAGAGCTATCAGAAAACTGAACATTTTGAGAAGGCTATGTGGAACAAATTGGGGAGCAAAACCAAGAATTCTCAGAGCAACATATACCACCTTAATAAGGCCGATATTGGAATATGCAACACCGGTCTGGGCTCCCTCAAGCTCATCACTAAAAGTAAGACTAGACAGTGTTCAAGCAAAAGCGGCCAAAATAATCACTGGTGCTGTTTCATCCACCAACAATGAGAAAATTCAGAGAAAATGTGTTTTAGACCTACTCGCTCGAAAGCAGAAGACAAAATAAAAACAACTTGGATCGGCACTTCGGAAACGAGGAACCAGAGGACGAGATCTCTCTGACCACTTGTGGTTCAGTGGATCCGCCCTTTTCTGAGAATGAGGTGAAACTGACGGCTTTCAAGTTCGGGAAAAGGAAATCTCCTGGTCCGAAGGGATCGATAACACGGTCGTGAAAGCCCTGGTAAGGATGCACCCATCGCTTCTTTCCAGGTTATTCAATAAGTGCCTGGACACTGGTACATTTCCTGAGGCATGGAAGGTTGCCCGAGTAGTGCTTCTCGAAAGGTCTGGTAGAAAGGGTAATTCTCCTAATGATTATCGTCCGCTTTCTTTACTAGTGTGTCTAGGTATGGTCCTGGATAGCCTACTATCTCAGCGACTGAAGCACTGGCTAGAGAGTAATGAGCTCCTTTCCTCTTTCCAACATGGTTTTAGGGAAGGGAAGTCCACAACTACAGCTCTGAACGAGAGTGTTAGAGGGGGTTGAGATGGGCTTAAATAAGGGTGCTTGGGTTCTTTTCGTGGCCCTGGACATTGATGGCGCGTTCAACTCCATGAGCTGGAACAAGCTGATGAGAAATTTGATGGACATGGGTTGTCCTGATAATTTGTGCAGCTTGATTCGTGACTTCCTGAGGGATAGACGGATTAGCCTCAGTTTTGGTGGGCGGAAGTTGGAAAGAAAGTGTGCTAGGGGTTGCCCCCAGGGCTCTTGCTGCGGACCTATTCTGTGGAATATCCTGGTAATCACCGTTTTTCAGGAGGAGCTCCATGAGGGAGCCAGGCTGGTTCTCTATGCTGACGACCAGTTCCTCATCATTGAGGCTGCTTCGAGAGCGAAGGCTGAGAAGTGTGTTGAAACTTCTCTCCAAATTCTCTCGATCTGGGCCCATGACTCTGGCCTTAAGTTCAATGTCTCCAAAACTAAAGCCCTCAGCTTTAAGCCTAGGGACATAAGAACTAAAAGGAAAGGGATCAAATGGGAACACAAGCCGGCTATCCGGATGGAAGGATGGAGGGTAGCGTTGGTCAATAGGATGACCATCCTGGGGGTGGTCATTGATGACAAGATGGGTTGGCAATACCAGGCGGAGGATATGGTGGCGAGAGGCAGGGAGGCGTTGTGCAGGCCTGTCCTGGTTGGCTCTCAACAGGGGGTAGGGGAGAGAAGGAGGGTACTATTTTTAGGAACCTCTGCCTCTCCTGTGTCGAGCCAATCTTGCTATATGCTTCTGGGCCTTGGTAGCGCCGAAACAGGGTTCAGAAGGTGGCAACAACTCAAGAGAGAGTGCAGAGGACAGCGGCACTCAGAATCACAGGGGGATATCGCACTACCAGCAGTGAGGCCTTTTTGGTCCTCGCTGGGCTTATTCCCCTGGGATTGAAACTAGAGTAGGAGACCATCAGACAGAAGATCTGAGAGAACAGGGAAGATGCCCTGGGACTTAAAGCGGGGGCCCTGGAATCGAAGAGAGCCCCAAGGAAGCCTCCGCAGTGGTTGCCAAAGTGGAATTGGAGTCCTAGAGGGCCGACAGGGATTGGCACGGAGGTTTTCACTGATGGTAGTAAGTCTGGAACCAATACTGGAGCTGGGGTAGTGATATACACTAATGGAGAGCTGATCTTCCAAGAAAGTTTAACACTCAGAGTGGACGAATTGGTCTTTTCAGCCGAGCTGGTTGCGATCAGGGTAGCCCTTAGAGTGTGTGCCGAGAACTTCAGCCCGGACCGCCTTTATTCAGATTGCATGTCGGCGCTCGTCGCCATCAATCTGGAGAAAGGGCAACTCGCGCATCAAATAATCCAGGAGCTGGAGATGATGACGCGGGCTCCGGAGCTCCCTTGGTTTAGGAGACACAGCCTCATCGAAGGTAATGAGTTCGCAGACAGGATCGCTAAGGCAGGATGCTTTAGAGGTAGATCACTGAGGACCCCAGTGACCAAGAAAGAAGTTTATAGGAGGATCAGGGGGCACGTCCAGGACTTATGGTTGGACAGATGGAGGAACAGTGTGAAGGGGAGAGAGGTATTCAATGGGGAAACAACACCCAAGTACCTCTGTAAAGTAATGTCCCACAAACTCATTAGGGTAGTTCGGGTCATGGGCTCTTCCCCAAGTCTCCACAGATTTAAAATTAAGAGAAACCCTGATTGCGTCTATGGAGAAAGGGATGTGAATGCACGCCACTACGTCTTGGATTGTCTAAGGGTAGTGGGTGTGCAGGAAGAGAGAAGGAGGGCGAGGAGCGCGATCGAGAGTAAGCTGCTGAGAAATCACAGAAAGCTTCTTGAGAAAGCCCACGACGTGGCAGCTGAGCTTTTCCTCAGCTCTGAGTGAACAGAGTCGACCGGGGGCTGCCTCCCCGCGGTCCCTGCTGGACACAGTAGATAGGTTCCTATTTTGCTGTGATTAAAGGCCACCGGTATAGAAATCCTTCCAGACACGTTGTCTGGGAGGTGGTGTTTCTAGGTACAATGTCCAAGCACTAGCTTGGATACCGTTACTTGGCTTATGAGTTGAACAGAATAGCAGCGAAGGGCATGCTTCGCATGCCGGCTTGTGGACCGAAAGGTCTGGGTGGCCATCTGCTTCTAGGGTGTACCAACTGTGCTTAGGTGGGATCCTCCAGTTCTTGTTTATTTGGGCTACTGTTTCTATTTATTTAAAAGTAAGTTCATTTTTCTGTAGCAAGGGTTCTTTTGTGCCTTTTTTCGCTAGCGCATCAGCAGCTTCATTGCCTTCAATGCTAACATGTAAGGGTATCCATTGAAGGTGAATTTTTGAGGTATTGAGAGTTTTTGGAGATAACCAATTATGTTCCTGCTTACTTTATCTCTTAGTTCCCCTGTGTGACTCAAGTGTTGTATCGTACTTCTACTATCAGTAAGAATCCATATATCGTGATGTTTAGTATTTCTGATGGATTTTAAGACTTCATAGATGGCTATAGGTTCTGATCTGAAGACTGAGCAAAATTCTGGGTTTCTTCTGTTCATTTTCTCATTGCCATTTGTGGTTTTAATGAGAGAGCCACTGCCAGTGTGTCCCAACTCGTCTCTGCTACCATCGGTATAGATAGTTATTGCATTTTTTTTAGGTATTGTTTGTTGGTGGGTTCGTTTAAAGTGGCATTAAAAATAACATTTTGTTAGTGGTTCGCATGGAGATATTTTTTCAGCTAAATAATATTTTTCCACTTTATATTTTAAAAATCCATTTCTTTTGGCCAGGTGGAGAGGGCCTTCTTTTTTGAGTCTTATATTGGGTTCCCAATTAAGTATGTAATTGAAAGTTCTGTGTTTGTTTTCATAACTCTTGATTTTGTTTATATATTTTGGCAGATTGTAGCTTCTTCTATCCTTTAAGGGCATAATATCTGCCTCGCAAAGTACAATATTATTAGGGCAGGTATTTCGAAGACCTGTAATAATTCTAGCTGCATTTAGTTGTATCCTTTACAGTGTTTTTAGATTTGTTTCAGATGCTGTACCATAGATTTGATATCCATATTCCAAGATAGGTCTCATTAGAGATGTGTAAGTTAATTTTAGTGTTGTTGCTTCAGCTCCCCACTCTTCCTGAAATATATTTCAAGATTTTTAGTCGGTCTCTTCCTTTTCTAACAACTCCTTCAATATGTTTACTGGAGTTAATTTCTGGATCCAGGGTGTAGCCGAGATATTTAGGATGTTTATTATATTGCAATTGTTGTTCTTTCAGAATAATATTTGGTCTTATTTTGTATAGTTTCTTATCGGTAGTAAAAAGACAGGTTTCAGAATTTTGGGGGTTAAATTCTAATTTATGTTTATTAGCAAATTTTTCTAGGTGGAGAAGAGTCTTGTTCAAATCTCTTTCAGCTTTTTTCCAGTTAGTGCTGCTGCTCCATAGAATAATGTCATCAGCGAAAAGTCTAATATTGGTTTTATGTGAATATTTTTCTTCTATGCCTGCAATAAATAGGGTGAAGAGAGTTGGGCTAAGGACTGATCCTTGTGGTAATCCTTGGTACAATTTGAAGGTTTTAGATAGAGTGCCATTATATTTGACCCTGATGTATATATTTTTAAGGGAATCATTTATCCAAGTGATAGCTTTTCCATCAATTTTGAAATGTTTGTATAATTTTGTAATTAACTTGTTTTTCCATACCTTATCAAAAGCTTGTGTAAGGTCTAAAAAGCAGCTATGATGTAGTTAGTTGGCTTTTTGTTTTATGCATCTTTTACCTTTTGTGTGAAAAATAAGAGTTGGTCTATTGTCCCATGTCCTTTCCTAAATCCATATTGTTCTTCTGGTAAGAGATTTCTTGTGTCGGGGTGGTAGGTGAGTCGTCTGAGTATAATTTTTTCCATTGATTTGCAGAAAATATTTGTGAGGGAGATAGGTCGGTAGTTTTTTGGGTCATCAGCAGATTTGTCAAGTTTTTTAATGGGAAATATTGTTGCATTTTTACAGTCTTGAGGCAATTTTCCAGTTTTCCATGAGTTATTGAAAATATTAAGAAGTCTTTCTTTGCCAATTTTGCCCAAGTTTGATATCATTCGGCCATGGATTCCATCTGGCCCAGGAGTCTTGTTTAGGTCAGTGTTTTCTAATGCATAAGCTAGCTCTTTCATATTGATTTTTTCATGGAAAATATTATGAGTGCTTGTGACATTTTTACAGTCATGAATAATCTTTCGGGCCTTTTTTCAACCTTGATTTTACTACTTATTTGATATGAATTACCTAAAAGATTGGCAGCAATTTTGTCATTAGTTGCTGGTGTACCATCTGTATTCTTAATCATATTTGTGTTTTCCGTTTGTGGCTGGACTCTGTTAATTTGTTTTGCCAAATTCCAAAGTTTTGTATTTGGGTTTCTAGGGTTTAGGTTTTCACAAGTTTGTTTCCATTTTTCCCTTTCCACATTTACATATAATCTTTTTATTTTTGCAATCACAATGTTCAGTTCAGTTCTACAATTTGTTTGGTTTTGGGTGAACATTTTTGTAGTTCATTTCTTTTAGTTATAAGTGTTTGAATATTTTTGCCTGGTGTGTATAATTTGGAATCCATTTCTTAATATAACCTCTTGGTATTGAAACTTTGGCTGCTTTAATAATGGTGTTTTCGAAAATATCATATTAGCCTTTTTGAAGTTCCAGAATTTTTCTTAATTGAGCTAGTTTCGGTCTTGGTGCTAATTTCTATCAAATTAGGCAAATGATCACTTTCAAAACCTTTTAATATTTGCTATTTGCATTTGTGGAAAATGCCAGGATAGTAAAAACTTATATCAAGGGCTTATGCAGTATTATAGCTTGTAGGAATGATGGGTAGGATTCCCATCATTTAGGCACATGAAGGCATTGTCGTCAAATATGTTTGATAGTATTTTGCCTCTTGGGTTTGGCGTAGAACATCCCCATAGTTGATGTTTGGCATTAAGGTCACCTAAAATACTAGTGTTGTCTGTGTAAGAAATTGAGCCATTGCTCCATCGTCAATAAATGTATTGTTTGGAGGGTGATACATATTATATATGTTGATTGCTTTGTTTTGATTGAGGTAGACTTTGATACCTTGGGCTTCGAGGTCTAATGTGTTTGGAATATTAACGGCAATGTCCTCATAGTACAAATTATTGATTAAAAATGCTAGGCCACGCCCTTTAACAGCATATACAGATGAATCTTCAGACCTTACCCTGAGTAATGGAGGAGCTGGAATTAACATAATACTGCAAGATGGAACAAACATCAAAATCAAAGAAGGAGCAGGACAGATTTCGTCAAATTTCACTTGTGAACTGACAGCTATCTGTATGCCTTAACCAACCATCCCTGCATCAAGCAGAAGGAATTTTAATATACAGCGACTCCATATCCGCTCTAGAAGCAATTCAGAAGGGCAATACTAAAATCACACAGAAAATACACTCGCTACTTACCCAACTGGAACCATTGGAGAATAACTGCATTCTACATTGGATCCCTGGCCATGCTGGGATCGGGGGTAATTAAATGGCATTTGAATTGGCAAAGGAAGCTAGAAAGTTGAGCCAAAGGAAAGAACAAATGTCATTATTTGACGCTGATTCTTTGTCAGAATACAAGATAATTAAACAAAAAAATAAGAAAAGATCAAAATGCGAAATAAACTCTGAGAGAAAAATGACAAAAACTATAACAAGACTTAGAACAAAACACTATAAAGGAATGACAATACATCCAGATGGCACAAGAGCATATAGGGCATGCAACAATTGTCCTGGTGTGGAACTGACACCTACCCACATATTCTCATAGCCAGCAATGGCCGCAGCCTTGCAAAAATTTGACATATACCCAGAGCAGCAGCTTTACACACCCAAGATAGTGGACATTGCTGCTGATGTGATGGAGATATGGTACATCTGAGGCTCTTTATTGGACACGACAACAACAACGGCATTCCAGAGTAAAATAAATTATCAGAGATAGATACATATTTTTCAAATGAATTAAAATAAATATAATCGATACTGAGTGAGAGTTGAATTAAAAATATTATAAATTTATTATCTTCGGAAACAAACCGTATCTGAAATATCAAATTTCTTGTTGCTACATGCTTTAATTTGCATTTACCTATTTTACATATCTCTGATTGTATTTGAAAATCGTTAACCAATTCTTCATACTTTTGGCGAAGTGGTGTTTTATTAATTTGTTATTTGATATTATTAGGGTTCTTTCCTGGTATTCAAAAAGGAAAAATACGTGTCGATCAGTTATATTTTTCAATTTATCAAACAATTTGGCCGCTGAATCTCTGATTCTGGTAGAGCGCCATCTGGCGAATAAAATTGTAACGAAAATCAATTTCCAATTTTTCATTATTTGCTATAAAAATCCCATTGCATCCTGAACACAATGGTGTTTACCGCATTGCTCTAGCGCAAATATTCGCGGAGTTATTAATTTTTAAAATAGTGCGGGACTTTTGGATCACCCTGTACAAGGTTGGATCAAAAGGTTCCAGAACCTTTTTTAAAATTTATTATTTATTCATATAGTATAGTAATTTAAACAACATATTTTCAAAATAGGAGCCTTGATTATCTACACATTTTTTCCAGTGTGAAAAAAGCTGTTGAAATGCTTGTTCAAAGTCATTTTTTCTAAGCTTGTTTAGCTCCACCGTCGCATTTTCAATTACTTCTGATGACGATGAAAAGCGCCTCCCTTTTAACGTCATTTTAAGTTTTGAAAAGAAGAAGAAATCACATGGGGCGATATCAGGAGGGTAAGAAGAGTGCGTCAAGACAGATACAGAGTGTTTGGCTGAATAGTCTTGAACAATAATGGCTCTATGAGCAGGGGCATTATCATGTAGCAATTTCCACTGTTTTGATTTAAAGAGTTGGTTTATTTTTCTTCTTATCGCATCACGAAGGCGTACAAGTATTCCTTTGTATGCCTGTTTATTAATAGTAACCCCCTCTTTAATAAATTCATAATAGACATGTCCTTGATAATAGAAAAACACTACAAGCATTACTTTTCCTTTGGACTTGTCACGACAAACTTTCTTCTTCCTAGGAGAACTTGTTGTGTGCCATTCGAGTGATTGTTTTTTGGTTTGTGGATCAAAATGAAAGCACCATGTTTCATCACCAGTTATTATTGTTTTTAAAAAATCAGAATCATTATTTACAGTTTCAATTAAATATTTGCAAATTGATAATCTGGATTATCTTTGTTGATCTGTTAAATTTCGTTAAAGATCTTTTAAAGTTTTTTTCATGTTTAAATGTTCACCAATAATTTTGGCAACTACCATACGAAATTCCAAGTATTTCTGATATATTATCAATAGTAATTTTTCTATCAGCAACAATTATATCACGTACCTGTCCAATATTGAGATCGTTTTTGACATCAATGGCCGACCTGACCTTGAATCATCTGCAATGCTCTTACGGTCATCTTTAAAACGTTTATACCAGAAATAAACTTGCTCTCGTAACGATTTTTCCTCTTCATAAGCTTCATTCATTAATCCTAATGTCTCTGTGAAAGACTTTTTTTAATTTTACACAACATTTAATATTGTCCCTTTGCTCAAATGATGACATTGCAGAAACCGACGCGAGCTAAATACTTACAGCAAAAATATGTCTAAAATGAAAACTACGCATGCGCATTTACTGGCGTTGCTAAATTAAATTATAGTTTAGGCTTTGTTCTTTACAGTAAAATTGATTTTACATTTTTCAAAGGTTGTTTTATATTTTATTTTTAATTTCAATTTTATCTTCCGTCATTGAGCAATTGGATGTATTTGAATGAAAATAGAAGCGTCGGGGAGCGATCATCATGAATTTCGAACCTAATGTGATTTAATATGTAGCAACTGATTAGCAATTCTATAAATGATTGCTATATTTTAACCTCTTCTCTAAATATGATCGTCCCCCGCTGATTTTTTAAAACTCAAATACCTTTAATTGTTCAATGACAGAAGATAAAATGTTTTACTTTTTCCTTTTTAGTGCATTTAAATAAAAGTTTTTTTGAATATTTTTATTTATCAATTTTTCTTCATATATACTCGTATATACATCAAAATCAAAAAAGGCATATCCTGACTACGTTCACATGATGATTTGATTTTAATACCAAACACCTGACCTTTATTATTATATTATTTTTATTATTTTTTCACATATATATATATTCCGCTTTCTTCTCTTTTGAGCACAATAATCGTTCAAAAAGAAATCGGCTAAGTAAACCTAAGAACTTATCACGTATTCAGTGATAAAAATCCGATATATTATATTTACAATTTCTTTCTATAAAATTTGATATATTATAATCCACCCCTCCCCGCTTTATACAATATTGACAAAAACACAAACCTTTATGTTATTTTATAATTTATAAGCAAACGTGTATGTCAATTTTATAACGATTTTAGACCGATCATATATAAATGTTCTAATTAGAGCCTCAACCCTATATCAATATATTATTTGTTATAAATTACATTCTCATAATAGTTCTTCAAATTAAAGACACTTCGGCCAGTAAATCTTTTTTTTTTATCAGTAAAAAGATTTACTGGTCAAAGTATCTTTAATTTAAAGAACTATGAATGCGGCCAGGCAGCCTCTATCTTTACGATTCTCATAATACTTACTTGTTCATGTAATTAGAAATGAATTATATTCTTTCGAATAAATAAAATATATTTATAATAATGTGTAATATGAAACCTTTATTGATCATGCAATTGAGAGTTACAAAATGGCTATTTCTTCACATCTAAACAAACTTCAACAAAAGATATTATTTTAATTCAATTTGAGACTAAAAACTGAAAAAATAAACAAATACTAATCATTAAAGCGTTCAGGAATGTTCACTCAAGTGATGCATACATCATTTTGTTGATAGTTCCACTGATGGATCCTAAGTATCATCTTGAAATGTTCTTCTATTTGTCAAGAAGGGATCTTTACCATCTTTTGTTGTTGTTGCTAGTGTTCATCAAATCGAATTCGATTACTGGTGACTCGATATACATTTTCTACCATATCGATCTGTTAGTGACCATCAATCACGGATAATTTAGTGACAAACAATAACACATTCAGATTAAAATATTGACTTTCCATTAAAAATATAGAAGAATCACATAAATTTGTTTATTGCACATCGTATATCTGTGGATAGAAATGTAATTAACATGATATCAGCAAATTGTTCCATTCCTATCGTCTATTTGATGTTTTCTAGCCTTTAACGTCTGCTTTTACTATTGTGATCTTATATTGCGGTCTATCTTGATTTTTATTGTTTTAACATTTCCATAATAGACTATCTACAATATGAAACATTACTCTTTTAGGATGACAAAACGGGAATTTTCTATATTCATTGTGATTATTTTCATAAATGAATCAAAGAATATATACTCCTATAAACAATAACATTCGTCGGAAAATAATATATTTCCTTTCAATCAAAATATATAGGAGCCACGGAACTTAGTTTATTGCACATCATATATTTGGGATAGAAATGTAGTTAACCTGATATCAGCAAATTGTGCTATTCTCATATCGCTAATGGATGTTTTATTTCCCAACCTTATATTGAAACATTAGAATATCTCCATATATAGAAGTCAATGTATGTATGTTCAGTTATTTGTTTCTTATACGTTTCCTCAATATTCAACTAATTTGGCTGAGAATATAGACATCAACATTACCATAACTATATTGTAAAATTATAAACTCAAAGGAGCTTCTTCTATATAACATGTTTATTTTGCTAGCTTGTATGTAATGTACGTCTATATAATTGCACGCATCTCACTTCACACCTTGTCTTTACGCCCGTTGAAAAACAATGTCGTTCGGAAGCTAGAGAAATAAACATGTTCTTTAGAAGAAGCTCATTGTGAGTTTATATTTTTACAATATAATTTGGCTGAAAGTTTGGAAGTATATAGAGTAATGTCTTTAAGAAGTTTTGTGTCATCAAAACGAAATCGAATTTACCAAGTACTAGGCTAATTCAATTATTTCTAGTCAGAAAATAATGTTAATATTGATGCATCATGTTCGATAGGCAGGAACAAGATTCTTTCAGCGAAACCTTCACTCGTAAAATATATAAATATTAGAAATGTTAAAAATGACACTTTCACCCTTTTCTATCAAAACCTATAATTAAAAATCACGAATTTAACAAATAGGTGTGTAGATGAAGTTGGAGTTTAAAATATACAGGCTATTTGAAACCAATCAAGAATAAACCATGAACTAACTTACATATTTAGTGATTAAAAAATAAAAAACATAACCTGACCTCTTACTTGAAAATATTAGATGAAAGAGCGCCGCTCAGTGGAATAAATGTAAAATGTTCATATATGAAAGGTCAGGATATTCATTTTTCGTTTTTAATATCAACACCTGATCTTTTTCTATTTTTTCTTCTTTTTTGCATATTTTTTAATATAAAAATTATTGATAGATCCGGGATAACCCAGAATGTGGAAATAGTCAAATATTCGATTAACTTTCATATTTAGGAACAATAATGTTAATAATGTTATATATATATACATATATATATATAATAATATACTAATAGAACATTGGCCAACCTGACGAGGGGTCTCACCCCACAGTAAGTCTGGACGGAGACAACTCACACGAGACCGTCCTTTTCCTGGATGAGTTTCCAGCACTCGGCCCATCAGTCCCTTGGCCTGAGGCAATCTGCCCTCCTAGACTAACCAAAAGCGTTCTTTCATAAATTTGGTGCAACGTCCTTCCACTTATTCCGTTGTTTCAGACCGTTGATGTACTCGCTGGAACATTTTCACAGGTGATTTACCATATATTTATGGAACACAAGGGAGAGAAGTAGTAATCAAGAAATGTCCTGAAGACAGAAATTATTGATTATTTGAATCCCTGATAATAGAATAAAATGGCCGTGATTTCAAGCAGGATTCAATACGTAATATCACTGTCAGTATTTCTTCATAGGTCAGTGGGGTGTTTTTCACGATGCTCAGCTTCAACAAGGCCTTCCTTTCTTAGGACAAATAATGGAGTTGGGTTACTCGAATGATCAGGTCCTAGGATTTTTCAACTCATAGGTGAGTGTTGTTTCTTGATGTGGCAAGGAGATAATTATACTGGATGCGCAAGACCCACTTCACTATCCTGATATACTTGGAAAGAGAGGAATATCGCTCACTAAGTTGGATTTGAACTGTTTTATTTTTTAGAGCGCAAGTTGCAACAACCTAGTTTTGATATTTGATGCTACAAGGTGTTCTAGGCCATTATGTTTCCTCCTGAGACAGTTATGTGGGTTCATTTGACCACCAGAGAGATGAACCTTCTAATTGAGATTCAAGTATTATTCGAGAAGCGATGTCTACAGGATTATCACTCGATGGCAAATATCTCCATTCTGTTGTCGGTCTGATCTCCTTATTTCCACGATCCTATTTCCTACGAAGGTAGAAAGATTTCTGGAGAGAATATTCAGCCAGAACAATACTATAGTTGAATCTGTTCAGCAAAAAGACTCAATCTTTAGAGTGGTTCTAGCACACCGCACAAGTCATGTTGTTAATAGGACAACACATAGCTCTAGTCAGGGGAGATACATATTTTCTATCGGCGCGGTTACTTTGATCTCAACCGTGTTGGTTGTTTACATGTAGATAACTGCCGCATAGGCATCCGCCGACTCATTACTGAAAACGGTAAGCTCTACTCCTTGTGTACTTCTACCGAGACACAACCACCGCGAAATACGTAGGATTCTCAAGTCAGTCAATTTTTCACTGAATTGTCTCTTCTTCCCGTTCAAAGGCTTCTCGACGTACTCATTCCAATTCAATCCAGTGATCCAAAGCTTCCGAATCTTGGCTAGGATAATAACAGGAGCCAACCAGCCCAAAGGGTCATTGAGTTTTGCCACGAGCGACAACCTTTCTCTTTTGGTATTCATAGGAGTCGTTGCTGTATGTCGCACATCATACATTACCTTTATTGGTGGGGATTCCACTAAAGTCCAAGAGTTTTAACTCTCGTCGCGTGTTCAAACTTGGCTATTTCAAGTTGTACCTCCTTAAGGTATCTCATAATATCCAAGGAATTCGACGACCACTTCTTTAATGTGAAACCGCCTCACTTTATCAAATCAATGAGGTAATTTCTGAAGTCCTAGGCTTCTTACAAATTATCTGAAACCGAAATAAGATCATCTACATTGGTTTCTTTCATGAGCACTCTGGCTGCTCTGGGGAATTTTTGTTCTCTATCCTGCTTCAATTGTGTTAAGGTTCAAATAGCTAAAAAAGGAGCAAGAGTAGTGCCATATAGTATATACCAATAGTCATGGTATGAGTAAGCTGTCCTCAGTATGATCTCTCCAAACTCGTCAAAGGTCGTCAAACATCACTCTTATTTCCTTTGTTGATAGTTGGCGGCCAACTACGGCATGATGGGGCTAGAAAAAACAGCCATGCTGCTTATTGGACGAATGTTAATCAAGATACATTATGTATCCAAACCTTTCATATTCATTTAATGGACATACGTCGGTCAAGAGAGACCTGCCGCTGAATACAAAAATTAAAAGAGGTTTCGAAATAGTCTTGGGATGTCACTTCAGGATTAAACGAAATATTCACTACATGGCGTCCATCAGTCATGTGTCGAATTTTCTTTCGATAGAGGTTTTCGCAGAACTCTTCTTCTTTTGACAATTCTTTTCAATCTCCCAGAAACGCTTCAATATCTCATCGGTGCTCTCGTTGCAAATTATAAAGGTTGTGAACACCTGAGTGGTATCCATCGTTTTCTCTTGAACAAGCCTCCTCGACACTATCCATCCGACTTGGTGTTTAGAGCTCAGTATTCTAGATTCTCTGGACCTCTGACAATTAAAAGGAGCCATAAGTATCAGCTCCTATTATTAGGTCTATTCTTCCACTTTTTTTCGGAATGGGGATCTGCGAGTTCGATATTCTTGAACGCTACTGGTAGAGGAACAGAAATGGCAATTTTCGGCAATCCTTTATACTTTTCAACAGTAACGTCTGTATCGGCCGCTTCCATATTGGATCCACAAAGCATTCAATTTTAAATTGATTCAATTTTCGGACATCCTCAACCCTTGTAGCGTTGATGCCAAATAACAGGACGCTCACTATGGAGATAGGAACCTTTATTTGCTGCAATACCTCTTGACGGATGAAAGATGATTCGGAGTCTTGATCTAGTAAAGCTCGAACGACAACATTTCTCTTTGGTTAACGATGCGGAACAAGGCAGTAGCTAAGAGAGCTTTAGATTCCGCCATTCTGACATGTATCCAAGCGAAGGATATATATTTCGATTTTGATTAGGCTTCTTAGTTGCCACATTTTAAAAGTATTTTTAACTAGCCACCATGATTATCATGGCCTGTACCACGTGTACAAGGGATAAACAAAAAAAAGTATTTTAACTTCATGCTAGTGTTTTCCTTCTTTCTCCCCGAGGTGCAACAAGGTGTTATGCTTATGTGTACAAATCCTACATTTGATGTTTTTTTGAACATCAATATCCAACATTCCCCACTCGCAGACATCGGAAAAATGCCTTGTGTCGCTTCAGTTCCTCCATTATCTTTCTTATCGACAGTGATATCGGAGTAGACCAATGTTACACCCAATAAGATTCTTTGAAAATAAAACGTATTTTTCATTGCCTAACTTAGTCTATTCTTTCACCTCCACTGCATGAAATATTTTCGTTGATGACTTCCCCTCGCTAGGTCGAGAGTGTTTGCTTAAACCCGCTTTCACATAGGTAAGACGTTTTTCACCCTTCACTTCCATCCTTAGGAACTTCAAAAGCAATTATAATTTATTGTCCACAGGTTGAGGTAAGTCCAGGTCATTCTCAATATACCCAGACACAGTGCTCCTCTGCCATATCTCAAGGAGCTTTCCAGGTAAACAGGACTCTATCAGAGGGTAGAGGAAGGCCGCATTTCGCTGTGGATTTGTAACCAGTAATTCCAAAGATAGTAGGTGACTCCAACAGATCATAAAGGCAGTATATTGACATTGATCTTTTTAGGGCTTTTTTAATAATCAAGTCATAGATACATAAACCTTTTCAGGATAACGTCGTCACCGAAACGATATTTCAAAGCGGCGATTACCTTTGGATAATATACCGCTGTCAGGGGATACCTAGTCACCAATATTCCTGCTCTAGTGTTTGGTTTAATTGACTAACCCAAGTATTGAAATTTATTCACTTCTTTGATAAGCTAGAATCATTATGGATATCTTGAAATTTAGAGCAGCAAAGCTCAGCCATTCTATGTACGATCCATCGTACTTTGTGAGCTACAATTTTGGCAGTTCAAAGGCCTCAACAGCGTTGGTGTTACAAATACTCTGAGCCACATCAAATCTACTTATAGAAGAATTAAGGTTTCTACTTATAATTTTAATTTGATTTTAATTTTCCCACATATTTCTTTAGTGTCAAATTCCTCCTCCAGTTCTTTTTCTGGAGTAGCCTCGTCTTCAATAGAAAATCCCAAATATGGCCATCTAATACTCTAATATCACTCTTATATAACCTTCTCGCAATGATCTTAATTTTACTTCTATTAATTCCTTTGAATAATTTCCTTTTTGAGCTCATCTTTAATCTCTATATACGCTTTGAAGTCCTTAAAACTAATCGTTTCTTAACAGATCGCTACATTTGAAAAATATTCAAAACAATGGATATAATCTTTTTTCGAGTTTGTGAAAATATTTTTCTTTTTAAATTCTTCAAAATTTAATAATTTGAATTTCTCATAACGAAATTCTTTCAAAGTCCAGCTCTGTAAACTAATTATAATTTTTTTTTGTTTTACTTTCACGATTTGATCTTCTGCAATACACAATATATATGTACCTTGTTTGTTTCAGATTTTCTAAAACAATCTTGACTCTATCCTTTTGCTAAATCCCGCTCGAGGAAGGAAAAAAAGGTTATAATTTTAAAAGGTACGACAACAACTAGAAAATCCAAACTTTTATTGTCTCAGTAAACAACCTACGCCTAACTTTAACAACCTTCTTTGTTTTACAGGAGGGCCGAATATTTTCGGCGCGTTAGTTTAAATAACATTGAAATATAAAAATACATTTAATTTTTCCGCTATATATATATGACACAAAATAAATATTAATAATTTCAAAAACACAATTTCATAATAGATTTAATAATTTTAGAATAGAAAAAATATTTTGAAATATTTGAAATTAATAGAAATAATAATTTTTCACAGCATTTTTCAAATTTCTCATTGCCATGACACAGTTTAATTATTTGGAATTATTTTGATAATTTTAGACGAATAATTAATTTACACATTTTTATAATAGAAAAATGTAAATTAGATCTGGAAGGAATTTGACCCCATAAATTGGAAATAGCCAAATATCAGAATTAACTTGCTTATTTTGGTATTTAAAATGTGATGCTATTATTGCTGCATTATATATATGTTTGGTAATAATAATAATAATAAAAAAATAATAAAAAAATAAAAAATACCACTGAATCT
>CP092886.1:137813383-137981211 GCA_030710605.1 Cordylochernes scorpioides
TTGATTTATAAAAAAATGAACTTTTATTTTCCGAATAGGCATTTAAACTATGTGCAATCTAACAATCTGTCTCCACAAGTGGGGGTTACAATTTATGTATATATATTGTATTATGTATAATTTAATTATAAATATAGGGTATTATATAAAAAATACTTGATATAAAGAAAATTTCAACTTAAATTATCTTCTATACATAATTATGTATTCAACGTAACACCAAAAGAGACAATAATAATCGTTAAGACTTCATAAAAGTTATTTATAAATAAAATAAGGAATATATATGTAATGAATATTTTGTTTTATTGTTCAAAAAGATAGAAAATTGAAGGCGCAGTTGTGAAAAATAAAATATAATTATTTACTCATCAAGTAGTTTTTATTTTGAATTACTTGAAGCAAATTACACATTAAATTATTTTTCACAGTAATATAGAAATTATAAAATGAATTCTATATTCGTGAATTAAAAAATAGGTTGGTTAACTATACATATTTACAACAATTTATTCAAAAAAGTGTTATCTTCTAAATCTATGGTCAAAAATAAAAGAATAGTCAATGATGAAAGTAAAATACATGTTTAAAAAAAAATAAAATATTTGCATTTTAGATTATATAATATATATATTTATATTTCATATTACATTAAAAAAAATGATATTTAAAATGAAATGTAGATTTATTATCTCCATGTAACTATATAATAAATAAAATTGTGTTTGTGTCTGTTCCGTATAAGTTGTCCACACAATATTCAAACTATCTCAATGTGACATGAATGTGAGGTAGTGTAGCTGAGTAATTACCATACGCCATAACATGCTAATTAACCTAATTATAGGTTAATTTGCATATTCGGTTTATCCCCCATCTACGTTTTGACAATATTCGAACTATATTGGGTGATGCTAAAATTAGATAAATGGCTTATCTTGAGTTATATGCATACATATATGTAAATTTAATATAATATATATATACATATTTTTAAAATTTGCGCTAAGGCGCTGTTATGTGATTTTCTATCAACAGAGTATATCCCGCAATCCAAATATTTCAAATATATGTATGTCGGGTATGTCGGGTCTAGGAGTAACTTTCTTAGTTTTAACGCTGTCATATGCAAATCCACATAATTACAGGGTAATTCTTATATTCCTTTATTAAGCGCGGCTCATGCGACCTGTCACTGGCCCACCGCTACTGGTTCTGTAACGCCGTTCGCCCTCGCATCCGAGAGGTGTTCTGCAGTCCTGGATATTTTCAGTTGATATCGAGGACCACGCCATCACCATCTCCTCAGCGGCGAAGTACGCGATCTACGTTTTCTTCGTAGATAGCGAAATACGTGGTGTCGTTGAAGACCCGCTGCCGATTCTCCACCAAACTCTGAGGCTGTGGCAGAGGCGCCATATTCATTGTACATAGTGTTATGCATATATATAAATATCTTTTTAAAATAGTGCAGAATGTGCACATATGCACATGTATTGACAAGATATCAATACAATTATTTTAATTTCCATTGTCTTATATTCCTTTTATTACGGATGGGTTCCCACACAATAACCTATCTGGCTTATACTTCGAAGAAGCCATTATTCTAGTTTCACCTTGGAAATATGCAATTCTTTTAGCCTGTTATCAAACCAATTTGTATATTTGGAGGTCGCAAAATGATCTTTTAAACTCTGACATATGTTCGGCGAAGCATCGATACAGTATAATAATGCTTACTGCACGAAATAAATGTGGAAAATTTGAAAATCAGCCTGTGCCGCGCCGAATATTGAGTCTAGAATATTTGAGCTGGATTCAGAGTTCAGATGAACTGGAGCTCGTGCTGTGCATATATCGGCCACCAAATTTCAATAATTTATATATTTGATCGAAACGTCTTTGTTTACTCATTTTCATATAAATCGGACAACTTGGTGCGCCCATTTTTTGTTATAGATTTTATTCTTATATATATTAGAATATTGTTTAAGAAATAAATGCATTCTCTCTCTTATATATTAGACAAAAGTAATTTGATCGTGTAACTTAATTTTGAATAATTAAAAATCAACGATTAGTTTACATTTGTTACGATAGATGGAGTAACCATAGAAACCTTTAGTTGCACGTTCAGGAGATGCGTTTATTTATTAATTTATCCACCTGATTTAAATACAATATCACTTTTATACTATTTCTGACATCCCTATATCGTTAAAAACAATAATATTATGAGTTACTTTTAAATCGTACGTTAAATAGATATTGATTTTAATTCAATCAATTTGAAACTTGTAATAATAATAATAATAATCGAATAATTTATATACGTGTGCTTATATATAACACAAAGGTTTTATATTCAAATTTAAAAATGTAATATAGTATAATATAATAGATAGAACGCAGAATTAATACCAAGATTTTTGTATAGTTTTAAAAGTAGATTTAAGAGAAAGGAAAGGCCATCAATAAAGCAGGAAGAATATTCGTTGCGAGGAAGTCTTTATTTATGACCTGGAAATGATGAGGCCAGGTTCCGGGAAGACTTGTTGAGTTCCCATCCTGTCTCTTGACACGGTCGTTTTGTCCCATTCACCTTCATCCATTAGATGCGTCGTCTCTTCGAGGATGAACATTTATTTTGCATGGAATTAAGGTCACTCCAATTACAACTGCATATAAATACACTTAATTATATCAATGTTTTCCCAGAAAATACAGTTTTGGGACTCCATAGCATTCGAATTATACGCATTTATAAGCGAAGGTTATGCATTTCATTAGATTTTTGAACTTTATAATTGAAAAAAAAAAACCTATATAAATGATATAATGCAAAATACTACGTTAAGAAGGAAGAGCTATGAAAATTGGTCAAATTTAACATGCAAAGACCGTTCGATTGAACAATGCAAATAAAACATGTTGGCGACTAATTAACGAACATTTAACTCTACACAGCATCTTAATTAAACCCCAACAACTAAACAAAATAGGAGAAGATTTATTTGTAAATTTCACGTTTCATATACTCACATTGATTGTAACCCTGCCTAGCAAACAGGTTCGCGCACACTAAGCGAACATGTCCGCACTTGATAGAAGACAGACTTGTAGGGGTGGCTAAAAGAAGATGGAGGAACATTTTGGAAAGATCCATGTCAATTTTTGAAACCATGGCCCAACGCTGTGCCAAGAAGGCAAAGAACGAAATAGAGAGACGAGTGAAGGTGAGGTTAAAGATGGAGACCTCTTAAGATGTTGGTGCCGTGGTGTGATTGGTAAGCATTGTAACTGCCGTCGTGGTTATTAAACCCTTTGGGGCACTATCATCCGCCAACTTTGCAAATCAAGCCACCGATGATGAAGCCTCAGCAGACCTCGATGAGAGTAGTGACTAGAGGGGTAGAGAGAACAGCGGAATGGAAGGCTGCGAAGTTTATCCATAGCCTACCTGGCAGTCCGAAGATGTCCATGGCGCTGACTGCACTTGATGCCAATAGTAATGTAGACGGGTTTCGTATTACCTTTGGATTTTGTCTGATTCAAAATGGGCTGGCGAGTCTTTAATTCTACATCAAGAATGCGAAAAACTTTCTATTATACGCAGTTGCAAGATCACACATATTTACATTTCATGTGAATGGGAGACAAAAATGAAATAAAAACGGAGTGTGGTGAGAATGTACTCGTCCTTTTTTACACTTCTCTTGTGTCGTAATTATTTTGGGAGAGTGATTGAGTGGCAAGGACCTTCTGCGATATTATAAGAATTTCAATACTGCAATGAAGATAATCGGCGCATCACTCTATCAAAATATATGTTACTGCTGCTGTTCTCTCATTGATACAGGCATGTTGTTCCTTTTTTGAACTGCTACTCCATAACAAACTTTCCTTGATAGTGCGATGGCAGCTTTAGCAAATTGGTCTTAAACCTTGGAGGTTTGCTGGTTATTGGCTGGAATGGTTCAGTATATTAAATACTTTATCAATTATTTTTTGCTTTAAGAACTATTCTGCTCGTCTTCTATTACCGAAGGTTCCATCACCTCTGCTGAATTTGCAAAGCAGATTTTTATGTTTTGTCGCTAAATTTAGACTTCGATTCTATCTTTAAATTCAATCTGCATTCACAATTACCTGTGTTAATCAACCTTCTACGATATATAGGGCATTTTTATAGATGATTTTTAGTTGGCAGAACGCCATCTAGTGTAACAGAAATCAACTAGACGTTGATTTAGCCTGTTCCCAGACTTTCTTTTTCATTTTTTCACATGTTTAGCGTTTTTACGCAAGTTTGGCATTCTTTATTTCTCAAGAAGCCTCTGGGACCAAAATAATTTGGTTCTAGAGGTACAGCCAATACCACGCTGCGAGGGCCAACAGCCCGAAACGCATTTGTGGTTGGCCTTTCTTGATTTATTGAAAAATTAGCTGGCCGAATATCAGGAAACAGGCTAAATCAACGTATAATCAATCTATGTTCCACTAGATGGCGCTCTGCCATCTAAAAAACGCTCGTGTTAGTGGTCAGATATGCCTTTTTTAATTTTAATACCAACACCTGACCATTTTTATTATTTTATTTTTAAAAATTATTTGAATTTAAAGTTTGAAAATGAAATTCTGAAGGAAATTATCAAATACTAATATTAAATTCATATAAAATATTAAACTATTGCTATCGAAATTAGCTTCTTTTCCTTCCAAACATACATATAAAAAAGTTTTTCTTGGCACATATCGAAGGGCTACAGGCGTTCAGCAAAATATGCCAAATATTGATGAAATGGGTGGAACGAACTACAAGTAGTTGTATTATAATATTTATTTTTGCCAATTCCCCAAACATTCTATTGTTCATCGCTACATGATATATAAGTATATGTATTTATAGGTCGTGCATTAGAGATAAAATCAACTACTATATAGATATATGTAAGAATACATCATTGAGAAGCCTATACATGATTTTATCCTCAATAAATGAATCAAAGATCCATCCGGGAATTAGTTTCCTTATCAGTTTTTATTAACTCAAGCTTTCGAGCTTAACAGACCTTTGACAGGAGTCATTGTCGTAGGGTTCTTATAAGCCCGAAGGTTTGAGTTAATAAAACTGATAAACTTATTCCTCCCTGGATGGATCGTTAATTTATTTAATTGAGCACGTGGAATTAATATCTATTATGACTCCATTCTTATTTTCTGTTTATTTTCTTTCTTGCTCTGGATCCTTTATATAAAATATTTTTGAAGACTAAAGTCTTAATAAAGGCTTCTGTTTTTATATTAGAAATCAGCTACTATTTATACTAGTCGGTAACTAGATAAAGTGGGAGGATATATCAAAGGCTCAAAGAAAGTCGAGATCCGACATCAAACAACGAAGCCAATCTTCAGTCTCTGCACTGACAAATGATGGGCAGTCACAAACTCCGGACGTTGATGGAGACGCTGTGCCAACTCTCCCACCATTAGATTCTGGATATCATTCAAATTTCTGAGCCATTCCGTGATGGAATAACACCCGTGCCAAAATTTTTATTACAGACGTATCGGGTTTTAAATTTTTATTTTTCTACCTTTTTTTTTTGTGTGTGTTTCGAAAATCTAAGTTGGAAGTAGAAATCACTTATTTCTTAAAGGTATGTATATATTCATATAAGCATTACGCTGGTATACATAAGTTAAACTCTATTATAATCAAAGGTGTAATAGTGCTGTTCTAAACAGGTAGCCTTATCGCATGTTCGCTATAGACATTCAGGTTCATAATACCTGCTCGATTGACCGAATATAACTTTTAAAACAGTTCCTTGTTATCTCAATAACAAATTTGATTAGCAATATATTATATAAGCAAGGCTATAGATATAAAACCCCACTATTCATTTAAAAACCCATAGGCTTTTTCTATTTTGATCTGTTTATGTGAACGAATAAAATTTATTAACATTATTGAAAATGTAAAGAAAAACGAAATAATTTTATTAATGAAATATATATTTTATAAATTGAAATATATTGAATATGTGCGGGAGGGTATTCATATGCATGAATGCAAACTTTCCTATCTTAATTTCAATGAAACAATATACACAAATGGAATATTATTATATATGCATGGAATTTTCTTTGAAATGTTTGAAGGATTTATATCACGTTTAGAATTTTTGACGAAGGTATAGCAGATAAATAATATTGATAATTATTTTTTATTAACAATTTAATATATTGTTTCATTGAAAATATATTTCAAGAAAATTTAAATAAAAAATAATAATATTAAAAACTGAAGCGCATTCTTATCGAATGATGTTCAAATCCTAAAAACCTGGTAATACTAGCAACATTTTTAGACAATCAGGACATTGTTCACATGAATATCTTTCAGAATATGCAACAATTTTATTTGGACCATCTGAAAGTTTATGGGTAGCAAATCGGAAAAAAAGGTTAGAAGATGGGCAATTGGATATTATACCGTGAGAATGGCCGCTCATAAACGACGTGTTTAACTCTGTACTTTTTGTGAGAGAAAAAAAACGGAATTGAAATCCTAATACAACCACCTTTTTATCAGGATATAACGCCTAATTATTTCTTATTGTTTCTTAAAAATATATCAGCACTAATAGTTGCGGAAAGGCCGCGTAAAAGAAAGGAAAGGCAGGAGAAATAGTGGAAAGGCCGTAGAAGAAAGGAGAGGCAGGAGAAAAAGTGGAAAGGCCGTAGAAGTAAGGAAAGACCAGAGAAGAAGCGGAAAGGCTAGAAAAAAGGGAAAAGGCCGTAGAAGTAATGAAATACCAGAGAAAAGGTTGTAGAGGTAAGGAAAGACCAGAGAAAAAGGGGAAAGACCGTAGAAGAAAAAGGGCCATAAAAGAAGCGGAAAGGCTGTGCAAAAGGGGAAAGACTGGAGAAGAAGAGATAGGGTCATCTAAAAGATATTCACAGAATTCTGCAGTATAAATAAGTTGAAATTCATAAAACGTATAGGCAAAATAGCAAGAGTTAGGAAATCTAAGTATTTTTAAGCCCAGTTGATTTATAGAAATTTTATGCAAATAGGCTCATAGACAAGTTTGATATTAACCCAATCGCGCGAAAATATAAAATAATTTAACCCATTGACAAATTTAAATTGAGAATAACGGGCAAAAAGATTTTGTTTTTGAGCCTATACAAATATAAAAGGCCGAAGTAAGAAAGATATTTCAACTGCTGGCTGCGCCATTCAATTCTTGATGGGAAGAAATAATACCGATACTGGCGAAGGAAATAATAGCTCGTGTATGTACCTGCGGATGCTAAGATTTTCGAGTTATATAAATACACTTTGAGTGTTAGGAGAAGGCCAGCGTTAAGGAAACATTAGAGACGTTTATAGAAGAAGACAGATAAATTTCCAAGGAAGAAAAAAGCTTAGAGTAGCCGAAAGAAATAGACTAGTTAGCCTCCAGGATGAGAGAAGCGAGTCAGGTGCCAATTATTTGGACCTAAATCGGCTAATGCACACGTACGAAAGCGAAGAATGAGAAATATTTTTTTAATATTTTGTTTGAAAGGCAAGCCAAACTTATCGACATGGATGTCGATAACCTTGTATAAAACCTGATATGTCTACTGTCATATAAGATTACAAAATTAATTGCACACGTGATCTTAAAGGAAGATTTGGAACGATTATAAACATTGAGAATTAAGAAGTAACTTCTGGAGCGGTGTAAGTCCTGAACGCTTCAAGCAAAAGTTCTTAGAGTCTTGTAAGTCTGGGAAAGGTTCTTGGAAATAACTTGAAATAAGAACTTGATTTAAAGAATAAATGAAATGATTATAAATATTGATAACATAGAACAACTAAATGACTGGTTATCACAGAAACTGAAAGGTAATATCAAATTTTCGAGACAATAATTAGTTTGAATTAAATTCGTTTAATTTATGAAATTAAAAACGCACTTTTTCTAGGAACAATATAAAAATGGATAGCATACGAATAACAAATCTTTTGTATTTACAATATCTAATTAACACTCTTTTTTTTGCTTATCCCTAGTACATGAGGTACAAGCCATGGTAATCATGGTGAGTAGGAATAGGCGACTGCTTTTACTGTAAGTGCACCACATGTCTAAACATGTGAAAAGTAGTTCGACTTTGCACTTACAAATGTGTCAGAGCCCCGTTTGGTTACTTGCATTCGTTGGTGGGGTTGAACTTTTGCAAGAATCAGGGGCCATTGGAGCATTTATTTTTGAATCAGTAAAGAGTGCCCAATGCGGGAATCGAACCCGGGTCGAAGTGGTCGAAAACCAACGGTTTAGACCATCTTTTCAATGACCCCCAATTAACACTATAAAATATTGTGATAATATAAATTTCGCCAAAAATAATATATTTAAAAAGTTTGAAAAAAAAAATAATATGTGTGTTTTCAATATTAGCCTGCATATAAAATTCTGAATTGACACTATATTAAAAATATAAATTTTAAAGTCAATATCAATGTATTTATTAAAATTTAAAAAATATACTATTTTAGAACATTATATGAATATATATTCACTAGCCGAGTGACCCGGGCAACGCCCCGGGTTTACTCGAAGGGCCCGCAGGTGAGAAACTATAGGCATTGGTTCCTATGCCTAAAAAATTATTTAAAATGAAAAAAGAAGAAAAATACTAACAAATCAGAAAATAAAAGTGCAAACAACACATCTACACTACTTCAAGAATATGAGAGCACATGCACTGTGTAACCATACGTGTACCATTCGTAAAGACCCTGCTTAGGATTAAAATATCTCAGAAGCATAACAATACAACCAACTCATGTTTGCTAAGCAATTTCAGGAAATAAACTATAGGCATTAGTTGAAGAGTTTAAATAAATATATTTTGAGTGAAAAAATGACACAAATCAGCAAATAAAATTGCAAAAAATGCTACTATATCGCAGATAAGACAACATATAAAAGGAATGAAAATATTTAAAGGACCTCCTTAAAACTACATTTCTAGTTTTATATATACAATATAACCTCGATAATTCGACCATGTTTTGTTGTCTTGACCTACAGCCTATCATATAACAAAGTGTAATTCAACACTATCGATAATTCGACCATTTTAAATTTCAACAATTGTTTGTTGCTCAAATATAACTTCACTGCTAAAAAGGTATTACAGAGAAAATGGCTGACATTGTAAATGTACAAAATGTATGTATAGAGCAGGGGAATAATAAAGACCAAAATCAAATTAATTGATAATAAATAGATTATTGCCAAAAAAAAAATACAAAAAATATTTTTTCTCCTTTCTTATCTTCACTCAATCATATTAGAGTGTCAAGCTTGTAAATCTTGAAATTAACAACCATCACGATTGGGTGAAGTAGAATGCGTCTGCCTTTGTCATCAAGACTGGGAGCACTACTCAGTGGCAGGCCACTGACTTAGCTCCAAAAGAATGTATCCCTGGATTAGGAGCCCTTACAAGGTACTATCAGCCGGGCCAGCTGAGCCCAGGTTTTTTTAGTGAGCTTGTTACTGCTCCCCCTCCTCCTTTTTCATCCTGGCTTGGGACCGGCAAAGGCGGAGTTTTTTTTCTTTCAGGTGAGAAACTTTAGGCATTGGTGAAAAGTGTAAATATATATTCTGGAAATGAAAAAAAAAGGATAAAATAAATCAGAATATAAATTTACAAACTATATTTCAGAGGAGACGATTTATAATAGGAATTCATTTAAATGACCTCATTAAAAACTACATTTTATATATACTTGGGTTCAACTTTACATGTATGCTATCCAAAGTTCGCACACTTGAAAAAGTCACATAAAGTCGTCTGTGCGTAAACACAGGCTCTTGTAGCAAAGGTTTGGCCTTGAGCCCTCTTTATAGTCATATATTTCAGACATTATACAGTGTGTTCAACTTTGGGTACTGTCAGTAT
Source organism: Cordylochernes scorpioides (assembly GCA_030710605.1). Taxonomy (NCBI): domain Eukaryota; kingdom Metazoa; phylum Arthropoda; class Arachnida; order Pseudoscorpiones; family Chernetidae; genus Cordylochernes; species Cordylochernes scorpioides. The sequence continues at coordinate 137,823,359 of CP092886.1, forward strand.
ATGTGCTTCAAGTACATGAGAGCACATGCGCTAGAACACCATACCTGTTCCATCGCAAAGATCCTATAGGCATTGGTGAAAGTGTAAATAAATATTTTGGAAATGAAAAAAAAAATTGCAGATATGACAACATATTAAAGGAATAAATTCATTTAAAAGACCTCATTAAAAACAACAATTCTATATTTTTATATATACAATATAATCTAATTAATTCAACACACGATAATTCGACCATTTTTGGATGTCTCGACCTACGGCCTATCATATGACAAACTAATTCGACACTTTCGATAATTCAACTATTTTGGAAAATCAAATTTCAACAGTTGATATTTGTCTAAAACCCCTATTATTAACAACATATTAGACTGCAGAGTGCAAAAATGTAGAAAAGTGTATGTATATAATTGTATGCATATATTTGTATGTAAATAATTGTATGCAAATAATTGTATGTATAGATCAATGAGTAAAATATATATATTTTTTTGCTTATCCCTAGTACACGTGGTACAGGCCTTGATAATCATGGTGGGTAGAGTAGGCGACTGCTTTAACTGTAAGTACACCACATGTCTAAACATGTGAAAAGCAGTTCGACTTTGCATTTACAAATGTGCCAGAGCCCCGTTTGATTACTTGCGCTTGCTGGTGGGGTTGGACTTTTGCAAGAATCGGAAGCCATTGGAGCATTTTTATTTTTTATTTTTCAGAAAAAAGTGCCCAATGCGGGAATCGAACCCGGGTCGTAGCGGTCGAAAACCAACGGCTTAGACCATCCTTCCACCAACCCCCAGTAAAATAAGTAAGAAAAAAGAAGACCAAAAATAAGTGATAATAATTTATTGAATAACAAACAAAATAAAAAATCTTTCAGGTGAAAAATATAGGCATTGGTAAAAAAGTAAACAAGAGAAATAGCAATTGGGGTTTTGTGTCTGCGGCGAGTCATATTAGCACGCCTAGCTGTTAGGGGAGTGAGTCTTCCACGGCCTTTTCGAGGCATGACAGAAGACGCTGAAAAAAAAGGTAAAATAAGAACCAAGCAGAGGAAAACTATAAAACTGAAAGCCAGGACAGGCATAAAAAGAAAATTCCAAGCATGTGAGGAAACAATTGATGAAAAAAAAAAGGATTCCAAAAAAAATACTGCAAAAAAGAAACCAGACACAAAAAGCAACAATTGAGTACACAAATACAGCATCAGCCTATTTATGAGAAGAAAAAAAAAACGACAGACACAAAAATGGAGCTAAATTTAAATGAAAAACTATAACAGATCAAGTAATCAAATCAGGCATTATGAAAGATACTGTAAAAAAGAAAATCAGACACAAAAATCAGACAAAAGAATAAATGAGATTTTATTCTTTAGTTCATTTATTAAATAAGACACAAAAATGGAGCTAAATTCAAATGAAAAACTATAACAAATTAATAAAAAAAAAAGACCTAATCCAAATGTCACCATCATCAGACAAAAGAAAAAATGAGATTTTATTCTTTAGTTCATTTATTCTTTTGTCTGATGCTGTTGCTGAAACGTCACACACTATTAAATTATTTGGATTAGGTCTTATTAATGAGAAAAAAAAAAGATGCCAAAGAGAGATGAAAAGATGCCAAAAAAGATAACCAGATACAAAAATTGTGCTAAATTCAAATGAAAAACTATAACAAACACTTATAAAAGATAATTATTATAGAATAAAAGTAATAATTCAATCTACAATTCGAAAAATAATATAACCACAGCCTATTTATGAGAAAAAAAAACGTTGCCAAAGACATTAGGAAAGATACTGCAAATAGAAAACATCAACAAAAATTGAGCTCTATTTAAATGAAAAACTATAACAAAGTACTTACAAATTATAATCATAATCAAATGAATCAGATATATATATTATAAATAGCAAACCCGGCCACGCGTTGCTGTGGCTAAATTGTAATATGTTAAATTAACATTATACTAAACTATTCAGTACAGTAAAGTTAATATTCACTTATAAAGATAAAAATGTTTTAGCCGATCTAAAGCCCTACGGGATTGAGAATGGAACGTTACGTTAAAATTTGAAAGAGTTTTTTATATATATCGATAATATAGCCCTTCATTGTAATCATTGATTATAATCACTGCATTAATAAATGTCAGTGAACTCGTTTATATGTATTGTTTTTGTTTTCGAGATATTCTAATAGAACGTTCTAACATTTTCTGTTAAATATTAATATATGCACAAACACAGAATATAATAAGTATGTCTTAATTTCGCTATAATTATTGTTATAAATATTATTCTAAAATAATTCGCCAGAAATCGTCCTGATAGTATACTAAACAACTTCCCAAAGTTTCATGGCAAACATCTAAAATAAAATAATACTTTTAATACTTTGCTACAATATTAAAAAGAGGGGGGCTTAGGTGTTTAAAATGTAAAATGTGCTCTAAATAGTATTACATAGAGCCTTCATAACAAACATATTTAAAATAAACCAATCAAAATATAATAATGCTGTAAAAACAGACCTTTCTACAATAATATAAAAGAAACGAAAATAAAAAAAGACACCCACGCTGAGCCTCGAACCTAGGTTTGTTACAAATATTTTTAAAAAATTGTGTATGTTAATTTTTATTTTAAAAAGCCTACATTTTAAATAAAATAATATTTTTAATAATTTGCTACAATAATATAAAAGAAATGAAAAAAAAACACCCACGCTGAGCCTCGAACCTAGGTTGCGGGGGTACGAAGCTGCGTAACTAACGTATAGGCTAAGCTTGACGTTACAAATAAGATCATGCGAGGCTATTTAAGGTTTACAAATATTTTTAAAAAATTGTGTATGTTAATTTTTATTTTAAAAAGCCTACATTTTAAATAAAATAATATTTTTAATAATTTGCTACAATAATATAAAAGAAATGAAAAAAAAAAAACACCCACGCTGAGCCTCGAACCTAGGCTGCGGGGGTACGAAGCTGCGTACCTAACGTATAGGCTAAGCTTGACGTTACAAATAAGATCATGCGAGGCTATTTAAGGCCATACGTCTGCCGCGAGGGGGCGCTGATTGCGAGTGAATCTACGTTTTATCGTAAATAAAAATGCAACGAAAGGTTATTTCTAAAGAGTAATTAGCCAGAAATCATCCCGGTAGTATACTAAACATCTTCCCAAAGTTTCATCACGATTGGTTGTAGTAATAAGACAAAAGAACGCATTTCAAAACAAAAAATTTGATGATGATAAATGCAAAAAACCTACGATTGTAAAATAGATTAAATTAAAAAATAAAAATAACTGTTAACATTAGGAAAATAAAAACAGGCCTATCATATGAAGAAAAAAATAACGAAAATTTTGGTATATAGATCGTTATGTGTAGTTCAGAATCTTCGGAGGAGATAGCTCAGGACTTTACAATGGAAAACTCTGTTACGGTATTATCTATATAGATATATATGATACAAGAATTTGATTAAAGAGGTAACATTTTGGATATCATCCTTTTGTTTTTTAACAGAAAAAATAATTCAACTATTCATTCTATTCTTATGTAAACACACACTCTCTCTTAGAACAATAGAAAAATGTATAGCATACAAATGGCAAATCCTTTGTATACACAATATCTAATTAACACTCTAAAATATTGTAAAAATATATATTTCGCCAAACATAATACATTTTCAAAGTTTGAACAAAAAGAGTATGTGTGTTTTCAATATTAGCCTGTATATAAATTCCCCCATTTATCTCGGGAATCTCTCTATAAACAGGAATCGATATCGGTTATATCTAAGACTTTTTAATAATGACGTGGGTTAGAGAGCTTTAGAAGGAAAAACGAAATCAATAGGTTTTGATTTTCTCTAGAAAAAAAAACATGTTATCTTACCTTTAACATATTCCAATTTATTTTCAATATTTCCACGAGAAAATCTAGTAATTAGATCAGAAATTCTTTTTGAATAGACACTCAAGAAATGTTTAGAGGCGTTTGAATATTATTTCTTTTTATGAGATGTTTTTTTTCATCATTTTCATAATATGTCATCCTAATCCTTCTACATAATAAATGTTGTTCGTGTTTAATGTTTTTTTTTCAAGAAAAATTTAAACCCAAGTATTTTCAAGGAAATATTATATAATACCTTATAATAAAACATATCGTTGACTACCCACTAAATGTGAGGATGTGCCTTAAGAATAATGTTGTGATACTATGGCTAGCTGCCTAGTAAAAAGAGTGAGAAGATTCAGCTATAAAATCTCATAGTTAAATATTTATGTATTGTATGTATATATTATGTTTATAAAATATAATTTACGTCTATTTTGACGGGAGAGGCGACCTTTGTCTCTTTATGTTTCATTGCGAGAAGATGATACTCCTGACCAAAAGGAGTCATCTCACAATGATATTTATTGTGTAAGTGTTTCTTTTTATGGGGAGAGAGTTGATAGTGTGTATGTAATAAACAATTAAGAAATTATTTGAAAATAATTTTAAAATTATATTTTATTAAATTCCAAAACTTTACCATGCTTTCGGTCTTTTACCCTCATCAGTACAGGGGCGGCTTCGATTTCATAACAGCCTACAAAGAGGGCTTATTAAATCGATCAAAATCACCAAAAGGTGTTTATGCTGGTAAAATGGCTAGGGCCGATTTTCAGACAAGAATATAACGTATAGTTGTGGGGGGGGGGGGGGGGGGTGATACCATGTACTAAAAGAGGCACCTATCCCTTTAATTTTGTATCAGAACGATGCACTATGCATCACCCTAGTGAAAACCTTACTAGTGATGATAAGGAATCTTTCAACACCAGTTTTGGCAAATCAGACAATTGAAGGGAGAGGTGTCTCTTTTGGTATATTATTATCATTTACCCGCAACTTTGTGTTGTATTCTTGCCTGAAAGTCAGCCATTGCTGTTTCTCCAGCCTAAACATCTGTTTGGTAAATTCGGCTGATTTCATAAATCTTCTCGTTGGATGTTATGAAATCGAAGCCGCCCCTGTACTGATGTGTGCCAAATCCCGAAACCATTGTATACAGGTTGGCCTTTGCCTGAATTTGTCAAAACTAATTTTAGACTAATCTTTTTCATCATTAGTAAAGTTTTTAACTATAGTGATGTATAGTGCATCGTTCTGACAAACAATTAAAAGAATAAGTGCCCAAATTGGTACATATACATAGTAATATATATTTAAAATAAAGAAGGCATCTCCTGACCACGAGCACATGTGCTTTTATATATATATATGGAAATTTTGCCGGGAGGATATTGATATAAAGAGACAAGGGTCGCCTCTCCCGTCAAAATCGACGTCAAAACTAGACGCCATCTATTGACCGTCGCAACAAATTAGCGGCCTCGGGTCGGTGACAAAATAAATATTTATTATTGTTTGTATATATTATGTTTATAAAATATAATATACGTCTATTTTGACGGGAGAAGCGACCCTTTTCTCTTTAGATATATATAACAAAGTAACCGAAGTGTCACCGCTTCCTTTAAATATGCATTAAAACAATAAAACACTGGGGTGTAACACCCCAGTATAAAATGTAATGATGGCGAGAAAGAAGGAGCAAAACATCAATTTTGACAAACAGAATAAAGGCAAAACTTTTAAATATAGGTTCGGGCTTTGGCCTTCATCAGTACAGGGGCGGCTTCGATTTCTTATCATCTTACAAGAGGCGTTATGAATTCGGTCGATTTTTCCAAAAATTATTTTAAACTTTTAAAGTTACAAGGCCCGTTTTGACACTAAAATTAATAAATAAAGTAGCGGAATGCTGGTATTCGTGAATCAAAAGTGGTATTTTCAAAATTTTAAGATGCATTTAAACACTGTCTTTTGTTTTATACCCTAGTACGCAAGGAAAAGGTGTATATGAATATTTATTCTGTATATATTTTATTAAAGTAATCAACTAAATATTTTATATATTATTTAAGTGGTGTATACTCGTATCTTCCTGATACACATTATATTTGAAATAATCAAATACTTATTGTTTAGGATTTAATTGATAAAAACAATTAAAGTAAATGTCTTTGGTTTATTACCCTAGTACGTACGGAAAAGGTGTATATGTAATAATTATTCTGTATATATATTTTATTGAATTTAATTAACTAATTATTTCATATATATATTTTATTTAGGCGGTGTATATAGTGATACACATTATATTTGAAATAATCAATAACTTATTGTTTAGGATTTGATTGATAACAACAATTGGTGTAAATATTTGTGTGTGTGACTCATGTTTGGATATCTACTTATATATTTGCCTTATTCTGTCTGTCTGTCTGAAGCTCACGGATAGAATGCGCGCCCATTGGCCGCCAGCAAACACGTGACCTCCCTGCCCGCCCCCCTCTAGACAACCCTGTTATCAGCTGTGTGTTACATCCACCTGTCTATACAGACCACCCTGTCTATAGCGGTCACCCTAGGCAACCCTGTTATCAGCTGTGTGATACATCCACCTGTCTATACAGACCACCCTGTCTATAACGACCGCCCGCCCCCCCTCTAGACAACCCTGTTATCAGCTGTGTGTTACATCCACCTGTCTATACAGACCACCCTGTCTATAGCGGTCACCCTAGGCAACCCTGTTATCAGCTGTGTGATACATCCACCTGTCTATACAGACCACCCTGTCTATAACGACCACCCTAGACAACCCTGTTATCAGCTGTGTGATACATCCACCTGTCTATATAGACCACCCTGTCTAACCCTGTTATCATCAGTGTGATACATCCACCTGTCTATACAGACCACCCTGTCTATAACGACCACCCTAGACAACCCTGTTATCAGCTGTGTGATACATCCACCTGTCTATATAGACCACCCTGTCTAACCCTGTTATCATCAGTGTGATACATCCACCTGTCTATACAGACCACCCTGTCTATAGCGACCACTATAGACAACCCTGTTATCAGCTGTGTAATACATCCACCTGTCTAAACAGACCACCCTGTCTATAGCGACCACCCTAGACAACCCTGTTATCAGCTGTGTGATACATCCACCTGTCTATACAGACCACCCTGTCATAGCGGTCACCCTAGGTAACCCTGTTATCAGCTGAGTGATACATCCACCTGTCTATACAGACCACCCTGTCATAGCGGTCACCCTAGGCAACCCTGTTATCAGCTGAGTGATACATCCACCTGTCTATACAGACCACCCTATCATAGCGGTCACCCTAGGCAACCCTGTTATCAGCTGAGTGATACATCCACCTGTCTATACAGACCACCCTGTCATAGCGGTCACCCTAGGCAACCCTGTTATCAGCTGAGTGATACATCCACCTGTCTATACAGACCACCCTGTCATAGCGGTCACCCTAGGCAACCCTGTTATCAGCTGTGTGATACATCCACCTGTCTATACAGACCACCCTGTCATAGCGGTCACCCTAGGCAACCCTGTTATCAGCTGTGTGATACATCCACCTGTCTACACAGACCACCCTGTCATAGCGGTCACCCTAGGCAACCCTGTTATCAGCTGAGTGATACATCCACCTGTCTATACAGACCACCCTGTCATAGCGGTCACCCTAGGCAACCCTGTAATCTGCTGTGTGATACATCCACCTGTCTATACAGACCACCCTGTCATAGCGGTCACCCTAGGCAACCCTGTCACCAGCTGTGTGATACATCCACCTGTCTATACAGACCACCCTGTCATAGCGGTCACCCTAGGCAACCCTGTTATCAGCTGAGTGATACATCCACCTGTCTATACAGACCACCCTGTCATAGCGGTCACCCTAGGCAACCCTGTTATCAGCTGTGTGATACATCCACCTGTCTATACAGACCACCCTGTCATAGCGGTCACCCTAGGCAACCCTGTTATCAGCTGAGTGATACATCCACCTGTCTATACAGACCACCCTGTCATAGCGGTCACCCTAGGCAACCCTGTTATCAGCTGTGTGATACATCCACCTGTCTATACAGACCACCCTGTCATAGCGGTCACCCTAGGCAACCCTGTTATCAGCTGAGTGATACATCCACCTGTCTATACAGACCACCCTGTCATAGCGGTCACCCTAGGCAACCCTGTTATCAGCTGTGTGATACATCCACCTGTCTATACAGACCACCCTGTCATAGCGGTCATCCTAGGCAACCCTGTTATCAGCTGAGTGATACATCCACCTGTCTATACAGACCACCCTGTCATAGCGGTCACCCTAGGCAACCCTGTTATCAGCTGAGTGATACATCCACCTGTCTATACAGACCGCCCTGTCATAGCGGTCACCCTAGGCAACCCTGTTATCTGCTGTGTGATACATCCACCTGTCTATACAGACCACCCTGTCATAGCGGTCACCCTAGGCAACCCTGTTATCAGCTGTGTGATACATCCACCTGTCTATACAGACCACCCTGTCATAGCGGTCACCCTAGGCAACCCTGTTATCAGCTGAGTGATACATCCACCTGTCTATACAGACCACCCTGTCATAGCGGTCACCCTAGGCAACCCTGCTATCAGCTGAGTGATACATCCACCTGTCTATGGCGGCCACTCTAGACAACCCTGTTATCATCAGTGTGATAAATTCACCTGTCTATACAGACCACCCTGTCTATAGCGGTCACTCTAGGCAACTCTGTTAACAGCAGTGTGATACATACACCTGTCTATACAGACCACCCTGACTATAGCGACCACTCTTTATGAAAATCCACAAATCTAATTTTATATTTTCAAGACACACACAGTTTGGGGCGGGAGGTTTCACAAGAGAGACATCCACGGCGCCAATTTATAATTGTAACGAATAGTATTTTAATTAAAACATTTCTAAAATATATTCGCACTCGGGTAAAACCCGGGCGTTGCCCGGGCCATTCGTCTAGTACATTATAAAAGAACGATATTAATAGAAAAGATAATGTTCGGAATAAACTTCTTTTCAAATACATCTCTACCTATATATAGAATAGTTGTGATATGTAATATCTAATTATATTTCATGGGAATTAAATAATTAATTTACTTTATATATGTTTGAATGCATATATTTAATTTATTAGATTAAAAATATAGTCTTTTTTTCTCTTCTCACTATATAAAAGTCAACGTTTGTATATTTATTCCTCACAATATATTTAGATCATTATCCTATTTAGTGCAGCGTAATCAAATTTGACTTTTTTGTTTGGTAAAAGGCCAGAATGAGACTTTAAAATATTTTTATTCAGATGAAGTCTTGTGTTAAATCTGAATTTCCCCAAATAAATGTGGTGAGAGATTCTTTTGGTCTGAAATATTTATTTAGAATAGAAAGTCAAAATAGATTCCGCAGGTTTATCTAGCTTTCTCACCCAAGACATTTATTCCATTTTCTCTCAAGTTGTTTTATTGAGGCTGTTCATATATTGTTGTAAGAGAAGTTTACATATTTTTTCTTGTGTAGTGATTTTATAATTTTAGTTGACTCTACTATTTTATATACACTTCTCCCTTTATATATATATATATTATCTTAAAAATATATTCAATATATACATATATTTTTAAATATCAAAAAAGGCATATCCTGACCACGTTCACATGGATTGCTAGATGGCAGAGCACCATCTAGTGAATCAAAAATCAACTAAACGTTGATTTAGCCTGTTTCCTGATATTTGGACAACCTATTTATTTGAAAAATCAAGAAAAGCCAATCACGAACTGGTTTCGGGCTGTTGGCCCTCGTCAGCGTGGTGCATATAATTTATAATTTAAAGTAATTGGGAACATACACCGAATCCTTTGAATATTTATTGACAATCTATCCACTATAATACCTCTAGAATGTTCAGGGCCTGGTATAAAACCTGCAAAACCTTCAGTGAGACAACGTGATAAGAAAACTCTCAGCATGATGAGGAAATATTATAGAATGTCAGCCGAACGACTTGATACGGCGCTCATATTTCCGAGAGTTTCCCTCTCACTTCTTTCTTCACTTCTAGAGAGTTGAGCTGCAAACGATTCATAGAATCGATATAGAAACGCATTCACAAGCGATGAAATATGCAATGTACAAAACAGTGTTGTCTCATTTCTAAAAATCAATACATAGTTGAGAAAAATTCAATCATGATTACATATTTTCTATAATTACAACTAATCTTGATTACAATTTCTCTAATTACAACTGATTCCTTTATATTTGGTCACTGTTAGCAAATGTGAGAAAGGCCACCTAATGAGCAAGAGCGCTTACCAGGTATGTGTGGATTTCATTTCAATATTAGTAAGCAATTCTATTTCGATAAACTGAAAAAGGAATTAACATAAAGGAATAACGCGCCATCTATACATATAAAATGAAAGGATGCCTAACTGGCCTTGTCTTTATGTTTGCGAAAGAGCATTGCTCGATGCAAATATTTGAATGTAATTCTACTGTCCTATAAGCCTATGTCCATAGTTTTCTCGAAACCCATTTCTGAGATTCCATCCTTCAGTGCTGCGTATATAAGCAGAATCGTCCAATACAGTATTAGAGCTCTTAGAAGCGGTCTGGTGGATTAAATTGGCTAACCAGCTGGGAGGGTTCACCACTGATGAGCCAAGCCCTCCCAATATATTATTTCATCGCAGTGGGGACAGAAGAAGTTTGTATTATGTATAAGAGGAAACATTTGTGCTTTTAAATCCTTTCATTTTATATGAAGAAGGAATGCATATGCAGATTATGTAGATTACCTGCTCTTCTGAAACATATCCTCTCATGCCGAGCAGGAATTTTCTTTATTCTTTTCAAATTAGGAAATTTGGGAGGTTGAAGTTTGTATAGACATCAGAATTTAAGCTGTTGCCTTTGTAGGGCTAAATAGCGTAAAATAAATTTAATATTGGCTAAATATATAAGCAATTTACTTCTCTGGCTTTTAATATATATGATGTCTATATGTGCTTAATGATATGCTTATATAAAATTTTACTCTTGTTCGATATTTTCCCTATTGAAGAGCAAAGGTTCGATAGATTGGCGATATATTAAAATATAATTTACGTGCTTTGCTATCGCGTGATTTTAGATTAATTATTTCGATATATTTGTCGCTGTTCAACGTCTTTGTAAACAAGCAACATACAACTTCCGGGCAATAAACAACTCCCTGAAACCTTTTGATCATAAATAGACAATTCTTTGTGTCGATAGCGCCAGAAAGAATCGCCTAAACGTTTGTAATTCAAAACTAATATATAGTTGATCAAGATAGATTGAAACGATAAGGCTAAATAAACATGTAGAGAGGATGCAATATCAGCCGATAGGTTCCTTTAGACGTTAGAAAAGCTACGGAAAGTCCATTTAGAGAAACGCTATAAAATAACGCAGAAGGCAGCAGCGTGCGTGCAATCTCCACATCACTCAGCTCCAAGACCCAATTGTCTCAAATATAATAGCCTTCACCTAAATGAAACAACTGCCGTGGTCAATGGGTCCGAGATTAATTTTAATAAAGTTGTTTTCCCTGTGCCTCCATACATTAGCATGCGTATATTAATGTGTATGCTCACACATAATTGAATGTGCAGTTATATAGTTTTATTTTTGTATGTCTTTTGTTTTATTTTCATATGTGTTTAACCGCCTACTCACATAGTCATTGTATTAAGTCATTTTTGAATATATAAAATTTAAATAATAAATCTACTCCTATTTGAATTATTCACAATGAAATACATCAATATAAGTTTATATGTTTATATAATTTTAAATGATAAATACTGTTATATTTTATAATAGTCTTGGATGCCTACACAAGATAAATAGTATATTCCTTTAGCGTATATTATATGTAGACAAATTAGGAAATAGCTAGATTAACGAGCGGGTCCAAAATGACAACCAGTTTTGAGAATTATTAAAGTTTACCTTAAGCTAAAAAATATAAGGCATTATAACTCACATATTCGCGTCGCATATTTCAAGATTAATAAAACTTAAAAATATGTATACGGAATAAAAATCGAATTATTCTAACGCAGCAAAATTCCATTTACAAAACAAGAATATCAAGTTTCAGATCATGATAATACGATGAATATATAAGAACAATGGCAAAATATATAAAAACAAATATGATATAAATTTATATTTTAAAGTATATTTATAAAATTATACAAACAAATTTTGAAAAATATATTTTCAATATTACTTCTCCATCCTCCATCCCAACCTCTCTAAAATAAATTATAATTTCCTTAATTTCGAAACGCGATCTTATATAATATATATTTTTTATGATTGAAACGCGCCCCTCTGAGTTAAATAGATATTCCACTCTGATTGGGTAATAAACTTAAAACTGTTTCGCTGCTTTAGGTCACATGGCAGTGAGCAGCCAATCAGAGCCAACAGCTCATTGTTACGTGCCTTTAATAAAACAACCGAAACATGAATAAAACATTTGTAGGCACATATATGCCTTCATATTAACATTAAGGCTTATGTGATATATAGTAGACTATATAAATTAAGATTTAGTGTTTCGTACGCTATTATATTTTAAAATATATGTAAATTAATATATCACTATACTTTTTTATATATTGTGGCAAAGAAATAATTTATTATTTAATTTAATTATTCAATGAAAAAATTCAACAGATTATATAAATATATATTAATCTGTTTATATAAATTAATGATCAAAATATCTTTTTGCTTGCCTGCTCAAGATTCTCTAGCTGTAGATAGTTTTGTTGAGCTGTTGATAATTGTCGACTAGTCGTGCTGACGTCATCAATAAATACTTTGACATCCCCAGATATAAAAATACTTCTATGCGACAATATCAAATTTGAATAGGTATCTGACTAAAATTCTAACTTATATAAATGGCCTCTACAATATAATATTTCAATATATATAAATAATTATTTATAAAAAAAACTGTGTTTTATTTAATATATTTTTCTTACCATATAATGGGAACATATTAATTATAATGTTTACTGAAGTATATGGAGATTCCAAAATTTATAATCCTAAAGCTATAGTTTTGAGTTTTATGAATTTTAAATTCCTTTATGTTTATAAATAGATAGCATAAAAAAAACCAAGAATATTCTCATACTTGCAGATATTTACTATATTAAAGCACATATTTTGTATAATTAAAGCCATTTTGTGTTTAAAAAAAATATATATTATAATTATTAAATTATTTTTTCAATTTTATAGGAACAATTTTATTTATATATTTCTCTTTCCTTTAAAGGAGGGAACAGAGAAGTATGATTATAAGCATTTTTAAAAGTTTACATTATTTGAATGCGTCTTCAAAAAACATGTTTGATATATAGCTAAACACTATGTTAAAAAGAGCAATTTTTAAAGGAAAATCTTCAGAGTAGATAAAAACTCATTGAAATCTTAGAAATTGATATCGAATACTAAAGTTAATATGTTGGCCTTCAAAAATTATTTAAAAGATAAATAAAAAATACCATTTCGTTAAACATAAGTTAGTTGTTGTTGTCGTGTCCAATGAAGAGCCTCATGGGGGGGGGGGGGGGGAGGGGTAAGAAGTCCGACCACACCTCCCTGCGGTCCCCCCTGGATTCTTGGAGTATTTGACCAAATTCTGGTTCGTTTTCAAGGTGACTAACGTGGCAACGGCACCCATTTTCCAATGAAGAGCAAAACATATGTTAGTAAAAAAAGGTATTTATATATAAAGTATAAAGAGTATTTTAATAAATTATAATACGTATATAAGCAGGTTTATCACATTCATTTAACGCACATATAAGCCTGAATTAATTTTCCACAGTTAAAATACATCAATAAAAAAATATCGTTTTAAAAACCTTTTTTTCCCTTGTTGCTTGAACATGGAAGTTAAATATTGAAGTATCTGAAACGAGAGCGTCATTTTGTTTGACTAATTAATTGTATAAATCTTTAACGAGAATAAATGCACACAAAACCCATGTGCTTTGCCATTATATTCTTTTGTATTTTCTCTCAAACTTCCTAAAATATAAAGGTTGAAAATATTAAGTGTTTTTTTGAAACTATATTCATTGTGTTGTGTCTTTTGAGGCTTAAATTAATTTTTAAGGTAAACTAAGGAGGTTATATAAAGTTTACTTTTTTGTATTTCAATTTTATTTCATTCTTTATTTTTTTATTGGACAGATAAAGGTCTTTAAAGGCTTTAAAACAAAAGGATGTGTTTTTTAGAAATGTTTATTCTTGCTACTTTCACTCCTCTCTCTTTCTTTAAAACTTAGGAAAATATTTATTTTCAAAGGAGTCTAATTATTCTTCAAGAAATGAAGCACTCGCGTGTTTTAGGTATCATAATTCATATTTATCTCCAAAGAGGAATATAATATAAATTAATAAAGAATAAATATCTATGTGTGTTGTCTTATTTCTTATACGTTTCAAGATTTTTTTTTGCTTATCCCTAGTACACGTGATACAGGCCATGATAATCATAGTGGGTAAAGGTTGGCGACTGCTTTTACTGTAAGTGCATCACATATATACCCATGTGAAAAGCAGTTCGACTTTGCACTTGCAAATGTGCCAGAGCCCCGTTTGGTACTTGCACTCGCTGGTGGGGTTGGACTTTTGCAAGAATCGGGGGCCATTGGAGAATTTCTTTTTAATCAGAAAAAAAGTGTCCAATGCGGGAATCGAACCCGGGTCGTGGCGATCGAACACTAAAGATTTAGACCCTCCTTCCACCGACCCCCTCAACAATATTTGAACTATATAGATAAATATTTGGCATGCTATAGTGATAGGTCTGGATGGAGTCACTGTTATATTTTCCTTCTAGGAATAAGCAAATTATTCCAATAACATATCAATTTGAATATCGCATTCATTACGCTTTCCTTCCACAGTGTCTACCTATTTAGGTGAAACTTTTCCACTCTATAGAACTAAGTTGGAATAACTCCTGTAATTGTTAAATATTTATTAGCAGTGTGTGTTATAGCATATATATAGCAGTATATATAATTTGCATATTATGTTTATCTTGAATAAAGTGTATATAGATTTCTAGAATATTTAACTTATCTATATGAAACTCTCTCCACACACAATGCGCTATATGTTATATTTATGTCGTGTTTAGTGTAGTAATTAGAATAGTTGCAGTGCCGTAATAATAGCTGAAGTTAACCTTTTCCAATATTTATTTTCCGCATTTTTATCGACGACTCTTTTACCAAATTGAACATTTTATTTTGATGTTAATATTTTATCAATTTATATTATATTAAAGTTTCAATGCTAAAACGTGAATGGTCGATTCAATGCACAATGTAAACATAAATAACACATATTTTGAAGACGCACGCTCTCAAATATTCGCCTTTACTCCTCTTCTTCTGATATTTTTAGATAATTTCCTTATTAGGTATTTGTAAATGGAGAATATAATCAAAGAAAAATGTTTTGTAATTGGCGTAATCATTAATAGAGGTTTTAATCAAGTTTTAAATCTGAACTCGATTCACTGCACTTTCTAAGTTTTAATATTCGAGCTTTATTATTCGCCAAAATCTTAGCATTATGTTAAAGTGCTGACAGAGGGTCATTTAAAAGTCGGTGGATAAATGTTGGGAAAGATTGAGGCAACTGAATATTATTTAAAATAAATCAAAAAATGGCAGTAATTATTTTTTATAATATAAAGCGTTTTATATTTTATCAAGTATCAGGAAATATAACTTCGATATTCCATATAGAAAATATAAAATCATATTAATTAAAAGAGATTAAACTGCAATAACCTTTTTTTAAATTAATACTTTTGAATTTGTGCTTTGAACCTTTACATACGCTTTTGAATAACGAGAAATGACTTAAGTTTTAAATTTTATTTGATTAAAAATATGTGCAATTATTTTATTTTATTTAAGCTTCATCATAGAGAATAAATTCCACGATATATATTATCTCAAAGGCTTGAAATAAAAACATAGATACAAATTTAAAATAAAGATTACTTATCAAATAATAACCGTGATAGGCAGAAATCAACATAGCTCCGTGATTACAACAATATTATTGTAAAATAATGAAGTCCATTAAACATAGTGGGAATAATGAATTTCGAGATTGTGCGTGTGCTGGAAAATTGAAGTGTTCCATTGTATATCAAGATTGTAAATACACATTGGCAGAGCCAACCCTGATATTATATTTACTTTGAATTTCATCATTCCGGATTAGATGACGCAACCGCTGGTTGCGGTTCTCGAAAATATGTTCAGTTGGCTTTTGTGTCTGCTTTTCACGGACTCATCTCCCTACCAACAGGTTTACTGTCGAACTGGCAATTAGCAGAACTGTGATGGCGATTCTCCCCAGTGCTCTATGATCTACACACGGTGAGCACTTCTACATGCCAACAGATTTATTGCTGACCTGTTAATAAGCTATGCTGTGTTAGTTAATCTCCTTATTGCACTTCGGTCTACACAAGATCTAACACTTCTACTGGAAAACTGGTTTATTTCTGACTTGTTAAAAAGCTATGCTGTTATAATGAATTTCGCCATAGCACATCGGTCTACATAAGATCTACCACTTATACTGACCAACAGGTGTATTGCTAACCTGTTAACAAGCTATGCTGTATTGGTGAATCTCGTCAGTGCACTCCGATCTACACACAGTCTACCAATTATAACTGCCAACAGGCTTACCTCTGACCTGTTAATAAGCTTTGCCATGCTGGCGAATCTGGCCAGTGAACTTTGGTCTACACACAGTCTACCAATTATAACTGCCAACAGGCTTACCTCTGACCTGTTAATAAGCTTTGCCCTGCTGGCGAATCTGGCCAGTGAACTTAGGTCTACACACAGTCTACCACTTCTACTGGACGGAAGGTTAAATATATTTCCAGGATAGCCTAGTGGTCATGGAATCTGCCCGGTAAGCGGAACACTGTGGGTTCGATTGCCATCCTTGGACACTTTATTTTTCCGTATATTATTACTCTTCACAATTCATCCTATCATACCTCATTCCTAATGTTAGAAATAATCGTTATTTCTCTTTAAAATAAATTTCGATTTTTCGTTCAAAAGAAACATTTGCGGTATAATTGTCAAATTTCGTTCTACAATCATAAGCCGCATTATATTGTTTTATAAATTACTTTATATAATATTTACGAACAGAAATTTATGTCCAGGGTAGCCTAGTGGATATGGCATCTGCCTGGTATGCGGAACACTGTGGGTTCGATTCCCATCCTTGGACGCTTTATTTTTACTTTTATCATTACTCTTCACGATTCATCCTATCATACCTCATCCCTAAGGTTAGAAATAATCGTTATTTCTCCTTAAAATAAATTTCGATTTTTCGTTCAAAAGAAACATTTGCGGTATAATTGTTTAGAAGTATATTAAAATCCATCTAATATTTGAAAGTAAATATAGAAATTAAAATTAGTCCATTGCGCTGATCAGGTCTGAAGTTTTGGCAACTTTGATTTCATCAGGTTTGAACCATTTTAGACTTCTAGGTGTGATGTAGGTGTAATATAAATTGATTACAAATTGGGTAGAAAGACAGACGATAGTCATGATAGAAAGTTGAATAAATTCATTTTCAAAATGTGCTCTAATACACTGTTTGTAATATCCCCCACATACATACACTTTAACTAAACATAAGGAAATTTTAATCCAGGGAAGAAATAAAATGAATTTAAAAACTCAGTCTCATAAACCCATTTATTTTCTCATTAATTTCAATAGCCGTACACACATCTTTCTATTTAATTTCCCTCACGACATAAGAGTCTATTATCTAGGATTTATTTAGATAATGTTCGTTCGAAATTTTGCCATTTACATTCTGAAATATCATGGATACCTTTCTATGCTCATAGTATTAAGTTCTACTCTTGAGCACGCGGGGGGATCTAACTATGGTATATATTCCATAATATATTTATATAATCTTTCTCAAATAATAAATATATTTGGAACTCATAATTGGAATATATCATTTTTATGAAAGCAAAAAGAGACTATTAACTTTTAGAAATAGGGAAGGAATAATTAGAAATTCCAACCTCTTATATATGCTTTAGAAATATGAATATTTCACATTCATATTATATATTTTCTAATATTGTATTCATTTTTCTAAGTATTAATATATATTTTGAAAATGGAAAATAGAATTCGAATTTTTATACTTAATGAAACTAGTTTTTACTATTAAATTCTAACACTTTCTATATAAATGCTTATATACAAGGTAGGAACCAAAAGTTTCCGAACCTTTTTTTAAAATTATTTATGCATAGTATAGCAATTTATGCATCATATATTTCAAATTAGGAGCCCTGATAATCTACACAATTTTTCCAACGTGAAAAAAGCTATTGAAATGCTAGTTCAAAGTCAATTTTCCTAAGCTTGTTTAGCTTCACCGTCGCCATTTCAATTACTTCTGATGACGATGAAAATCGCCTCCCTTTTAACGTAATTTTAAGTTTTGGAAAGAAGAAGAAATCACATGGGGCGATATCAGGAGGGTAAGGAGAGTGCGTCAAGACAGATACAGAGTGTTTGGCTAAATAGTCTTGAACAATAATGGCTATATGAGCAGCAGCATTATCATGTAGCAATTTCCACTGTTTTGATCTAAAGAGTTGGTTTCCTTTTCTTCTTACCGCATCACGAAGGCGCACAAGTATTTCTTTGTATGCCTGTTTATTAATAGTAACCCCCTCTTTAATAAATTCATAATAGACATGCCCTTGATAATAGAAAAACACTACAAGCATTACTTTTCCTTTAGACTTGTCAAGACAAACTTTCTTCTTCCTAGAAGAACTTGGTGTGTGCCATTCGAGTGATTGTTTTTTGGTTTGTGGATCAAAATGAAAGCACCATGTTTCATCACCAGTTATTATTATTTTTTTAAATTCAGAATCATTATTTACAGTTTCAATTAAATATTTGCAAATTGATAATCTGGATTATCTTTGTTGATCTGTTAAATTTCGTTAAAGATCTGTTAAAGTTTTTTTCATGTTTAAATGTTAACCAATAATTTTGGCAACTACCATACGAAATTCCAAGTATTTCTGATATATTATCAATAGTAATTTTTCTATCAGCAACAATTATATCACGTACCTGTCCAATATTGAGATCAGTTGTTGACATCGATGGCCGACCTGACCTTGAATCATTTTTAAAACGTTTATACCAGAAATAAACTTGCTTTCGTAACGATTTTTCGTCTTCATAAGCTTCATTTATTGATCATAATGTCTCTGTGAAAGACTTCTTTAATTTTACACAACATTAAATATTGTTCCTTTGCTCAAATGATGACATTGCAGAAACCGACGCGAGCTAAATACTTACAGCAAAAATATGTCTAAAATGAAAAGTACGCATGCGCATTTACTCTGGCGTTGCTAAATTAAATTATGGTTTAGGCTTTGTTCTTTACAGTAAAATTGATTTTACATTTTTCAAAGGTTGATTTATATTTTATTTTTAATTTTAATTTTATCTTCCGTCATTGAGCAATTGGATGTGTTTCAATGAAAATAGAAGCGTCGGGGAACGATCAACATGAAATTCGAACCTAATGTGATTTAATATGTAGCAAAAGATTAGCAATTCTATAAATGTTTGATATATTTTAACCTCTTCTCTAAATATGATCGTCCCCCGCCATTTTTTAAAAACTCAAATACCTTTAATTGCTCAATGATAGAAGATAAAATGTTTTACTTTTTCCTTTTTAGTGCATTTAAATAATTATTTTTTGAATATTTTTATTTATCAAATATTCTTCATATATACTCGTATATACATCAAAATCAAAAAAGGCATATCCAAACTACGTTCACATGATGATTTGATTTTGATACCAAACACCTGACCTTTATTATTATATTATTTTTTATTATTTTTTCACATATATATATATTCCGCTTTCTTCTCTTTTGAGCACAACAATCGTTCAAAAAGAAATCGGCTAAGTAAACCTAAGAACTTATCACGTATTCAGTGATAAAAATCCGATATATTATATTTACAATTTCTTTCTATAAAATTTGATATATTATAATCCACCCCTCCCCGCTTTATACAAATTGACAAAACACAAACCTTTATGTTATTTTATAATTTATAAGCAAACGTGTATTTCAATTTTATAACGATTTTAGACCATTTCATATATATATGTTTTAATTAGAGCATCAACCCTATATCAATATATTATTTGCCATAAATTACATTCTCATAATAGTTCTTCAAATTAAAGACACTTCGGCCAGTAAATCTTTTTTTTTTATCAGTAAAAAGATTTACTGGTCAAAGTATCTTTAATTTAAAGAACTATGAATGCGGCCAGGCAGCCTCTATCTTGACGATTCTCATAATACTTACTTGTTCATGAAATTTGAAATGAATTATATTTATTCGAATAAATAAAATATATTTATAATAATGTGTAATATATAAAAACATTTATTGATCATGTAATTGAGAGTTACAAAATGGTTAATGCTCTATATCTAAACAAAATTCAACAAAACCATCTAATTTTATTTAAATTTGAGACTAAAAACTCAAAAAATAAACAAGTATTAATCATGTAAGCGTTTAGGAATGTTCACTCAAGTGGTGCATACATCACTTCGTTGATAGTTCCACTGATGGATCCTAAGTATCATCTTGAAAAGGTCTTCTATTTGTCAAAAAGGGATCTTTACCATCTTTTGTTGGTGTTGCTAGTGTTCATCAAATCGAATTCGATCACTGGTGACTCGATATACATTTTCTACCATATCGATCTTTTAGTGACCATCAATCACAGATAATTTAGTGACAAACAATAACACATTCAGATTAAAATATTGACTTTCCATTAAAAATATAGAAGAATCACATAAATTTGTTTATTGCACATCGTATATCTGTGGATAGAAATGTAATTAACATGATATCAGCAAATTGTTCCATTCCTATCGTCTATTTGATGTTTTCTAGCCTTTAACGTCTGCTTTTACTATTGTGATCTTATATTGCCGTCTATCTTGATTTTTATTGTTTTAACATTTTCATAATAGACTATCTACAAAATGAAACATTACTCTTTTAGGATGACAAAAGGAGAATTTTCTATATTCATGATGAAGCCTTTCATAAATTAATCAAAGAATATATTCTCCTCTAAACAATTATATTCGTCATAAAAAATATATTTCCTTTTCAATCAAAATATATAGGAGCCACATAACTTAGTTTATTGCACATCGTATATTTGGGATAGAAATGTAGTTAACATGATATCAGCAAATTGTGCTATTCTCATATCGCTAATGGATGTTTTATTTCCCAACCTTATATTGAAACATTAGAATATCTCCATATATAGAAGTCAATGTATGTATGTTCAGTTATTTGTTTCTTATACGTTTCCTCAACATTCAACTAATTTGGCTGAGAATATAGACATCAACATTACCATAACTATATTGTAAAATTATAAACTCAAAAGGAGAGCTTCTTCTATATAACATGTTTATTTTGCTAGCTTGTATGTAATGTACGTCTATATAATTGCACGCATCTCACTTCACACCTTGTCTTTACGCCCGTTGAAAAACAATGTCGTTCGGAAGCTAGAGAAATAAACATGTTCTTTAGAAGAAGCTCATTGTGAGTTTATATTTTTACAATATAATTTGGCTGAAAGTTTGGAAGTATATAGAGTAATGTCTTTAAGAAGTTTTGTGTCATCAAAACGAAATCGAATTTACCAAGTACTAGGCTAATTCAATTATTTCTAGTCAGAAAATAATGTTAATATTGATGCATCATGTTCGATAGGCAGGAACAAGATTCTTTCAGCGAAACCTTCACTCGTAAAATATATAAATATTAGAAATGTTAAAAATGACACTTTCACCCTTTTCTATCAAAACCTATAATTAAAAATCACGAATTTAACAAATAGGTGTGTAGATGAAGTTGGAGTTTAAAATATACAGGCTATTTGAAACCAATCAAGAATAAACCATGAACTAACTTACATATTTAGTGATTAAAAAATAAAAAACATAACCTGACCTCTTACTTGAAAATATTAGATGAAAGAGCGCCGCTCAGTGGAATAAATGTAAAATGTTCATATATGAAAGGTCAGGATATTCATTTTTCGTTTTTAATATCAACACCTGATCCTTTTCTATTTTTTCTTCTTTTTTGCATATTTTGTTATATGAAAATTATTGATAGATCCGGGATAACCCAGAATGTGGAAATAGTCAAATATTCGATTAACTTTCATATTTAGGAACAATAATGTTAATAATGTTATATATATATAGTATTGTTATATATGAAAATTTTAAGATTAATATATTTTTTTTTATTTAATTTAAATGTGTGAGGTTTTTTATTTATTTATTATTATTTTTTTGGTAATAAATAATTAGTTAGATTATATTTTAAAAAAGAAAAAAAAAGTAACACCAGCAAAGCATCGGCAGTTACGCGTTATATATAAAATATACTAATAGAACATTGGCCAACCTGACGAGGGGTCTCACCCCACAGTAAGTCTGGACGGAGACAACCCACACGAGACCGTCCTTTCCTGGATGAGTCTCCAGCACTCGGCCCATCAGCCCCTTGGCCTGAGGCAATCTGCCCTCCTAGACTAACCAAAAGCGTTCTTTCATAAATTTGGTGCAACGTCCTTCCACTAATTCCGTTGTTTCAGACCGTTGATGTACTCGCTGGAACATTTTCAACAGGTGATTTACCATATATTTATGGAACACAAGGGAGAGAAGTAGTAATCAAGAAATGTCCTGAAGACAGAAATTATTGATTATTTGAATCCCTGATAATAGAATAAAATGGCCGTGATTTCAAGCAGGATTCAATACGTAATATCACTGTCAGTATTTCTTCATAGGTCAGTGGGGTGTTTTCCACGATGCTCAGCTTCAACAAGGTCTTCCTTTCTTAGGACAAATAATGGAGTTGGGTTACTCGAATGATCAGGTCCTAGGATTTTTCAACTCATAGGTGAGTGTTGTTTCTTGATGTGGCAAGGAGATAATTATACTGGATGCGCAAGACCCACTTCACTATCCTGATATACTTGGAAAGAGAGGAATATCGCTCACTAAGTTGGATTTGAACTGTTTTTTTTTTTAGAGCGCAAGTTGCAACAACCTAGTTTTGATATTTGATGCTACAAGGTGTTCTAGGCCATTATGTTTCCTCCTGAGACAGTTATGTGGGTTCATTTGACCACCAGAGAGATGAACCTTCTAATTGAGATTCAAGTATTATTCGAGAAGCGATGTCTACAGGATTATCACTCGATGGCAAATATCTCCATTCTGTTGTCGGTCTGATCTCCTTATTTCCACGATCCTATTTCCTACGAAGGTAGAAAGATTTCTGGAGAGAATATTCAGCCAGAACAATACTATAGTTGAATCTGTTCAGCAAAAAGACTTCAATCTTTAGAGTGGTTCTAGCACACCGCACAAGTCATGTTGGTAATAGGACAACACATAGCTCTAGTCAGGGGAGATACATATTCTCTATCGGCGCGGTTACTTTGATCTCAACCGTGTTGGTTGTTTACATGTAGATAACTGCCGCATAGGCATCCGCCGACTCAATACTGAAAACGGTAAGCTCTACTCCTTGTGTACTTCTACTGAGACACAACCACCGCGAAATACGTAGGATTCTCAAGTCAGTCAATTTTTCACTGAATTGTCTCTTCTTCCCGTTCAAAGGCTTCTCGACGTACTCATTCCAATTCAATCCAGTGATCCAAAGCTTCCGAATCTTGGCTAGGATAATAACAGGAGCCAACCGGCCCAAAGGGTCATTGAGTTTTGCCACGAGCGACAACTTTTCTCTTTTGGTATGCATAGGAGTCGTTGCTGTATGTCGCACATCATACATTACATTTATTGGTGGGGATTCCACTAAAGTCCAAGAGTTTTAACTCTCGTCGCGTGTTCAAACTTGGCTATTTCAAGTTGTACCTCCTTAAGGTATCTCATAATATCCAAGGAATTCGACGACCACTTCTTTAATGTGAAACCGCCTCACTTTATCAAATCAATGAGGTAATTTCTGAAGTCCTAGGCTTCTTACAAATTATCTGAAACCGAAATAAGATCATCTACATTGGTTTCTTTCATGAGCACTCTGGCTGCTCTGGGGAATTTATGTTCTTTATCCTGCTTCAATTGTGTTAAGGTTCAAATAGCTAAAAAAGGAGCAAGAGTAGTGCCATATAGTATATACCAATAGTCACGGTATGAGTAAGCTGTCCTCAGTATGATCTCTCCAAACTCGTCAAAGGTCGTCAAACATCACTCTTATTTCCTTTGTTGATAGTTGGCGGCCAACTACGGCATGATGTGGCTAGAAAAAACAGCCATGCTGCTTATTGGACAAATGTTAATCAAGATACATTATGTATCCAAACCTTTCATATTCATTTAATGGACATACGTCGGTCAAGAGAGACCTGCCGCTGAATACAAGAATTAAAAGAGGTTTCGAAATAGTCTTGTGATGTCACTTCAGGATTAAACGAAATATTCACTACATGGCGTCCATCAGTCATGTGTCGAATTTTCTTTCGATAGAGGTTTTCGCAGAACTCTTCTTCTTTTGACAATTCTTTTCAATCTCCCAGAAACGCTTCAATATCTCATCGGTGCTCTCGTTGCAAATTATAAAGGTTGTGAACACCTGAGTGGTATCCATCGTTTTATCTTGAACAAGCCTCCTCGACACTATCCATCCGACTTGGTCTTTTGTGTTTAGAGCTCAGTATTCTAGATTCTCTGGACCTCTGACAATTAAAAGGAGCCATAAGTATCAGCTCCTATTATATTTTGAAATTGATTCAATTTTCGGACATCCTCAACCTTTATAGCGTTGATGCCAAATAGCAGGATGCTCACTATGGAGATCGGAACCTTTATTTGCTGCAATACCTCTTGACGGATGAAAGATAATTCGGAGTCTTGATCTAGTAAAGCTCGAACGACAACATTTCTCTTTGGTTAACGATGCGGAACAAGGCAGTAGCTAAGAGAGCTTTAGATTCCGCCATTCTGACATGTATCCAAGCGAAGGATATATATTTCGATTTTGATTAGGCTTCTTAGTTGCCACATTTTAAAAGTATTTTTAACTAGCCACCATGATTATCATGGCCTGTACCACGTGTACAAGGGATAAACAAAAAAAAAGTATTTTAACTTCATGCTAGTGTTTTCCTTCTTTCTCCCCGAGGTGCAACAAGGTGTTATGCTTATGTGTACAAATCCTACATTTGATGTTTTTTGAACATCAATATCCAACATTCCCCACTCGCAGACATCGGAAAAATGCCTTGTGTCGCTTCAGTTCCTCCATTATCTTTCTTATCGACAGTGATATCGGAGTAGACCAATGTTACACCCAATAAGATTCTTTGAAAATAAAACGTATTTTTCATTGCCTAACTTAGTCCATTCTTTCACCTCCACTGCATGAAATATTTTCGTTGATGACTTCCCCTCGCTAGGTCGAGAGTGTTCGCTTAAACCCGCTTTCACATAGGTAAGACGTTTTGCACCCTTCACTTCCATCCTTAGGAACTTCAAAAGCAATTATAATTAATTGTCCACAGATTGAGGTAAGTCCAGGTCATTCTGATTATACCCAGACACAGTGATCTTCTGCCATATCTTAAGGAGCTCTTCAGGTAAACGGGACTCTATCAGAGGGTAGAGGAAGGCCGCATTTCGCTGTGGATTTGTAACCAGTAATTCCAAAGATAGTAGGTGACCCCAACAGATCATAAAGGCAGTATATTGACATTGAACTTTTTACGGCTTTTTTAATAATCAAGTCATAGATACATAAACCTTTTTCAGGATAAACTCGTCACCGAAACGATATTTCAAAGCGGCGATTACCCTTGGATAATTTACCGCTGTCAGGGGATAACTAGTCACCAATATTCCTGCTCTAGTGTTTGGCTTAATTGACTAACCCAAGTATTGAAATTTATTCACTTCTTTGATAAGCTAGAATCATTATGGATATCCTGAAATTTAGAGCAGCAAAGCTCAGCCATTCCATTTACCATCCATCGTACTTTGCGAGTTAAAATTTTGGCAGTTCAAAGGCCTCATCAGCGTTGGTGTTACAAATACTCTGAGCCACATCAAATCTACTTATAGAAGAATTAAGGTTTCTACTTATAATTTTAATTTGATTTTAATTTTCCCACATATTTCTTTAGTGTCAAATTCCTCCTCCAGTTATTTTTCTGGAGTAGCTTCGTCTTCAATAGAAAATCCCAAATATGGCCATCTACTACTCTAATATCACTCTTATATAACCTTCTCTCAATGATCTTAATTTTACTTCTATTAATTCCTTTGAAGAATTTCCTTTTCGAGCTCATCTTTAATCTCTATATACGCTTTGAAGTCCTTAAAACTAATCATTTCTTAACAGATCGCTACATTTGAAAAATATTCAAAACAATAGATATAATCTTTTTTCTAGTTTGAGTTTGAAGTTTCTTCAAAATTTAATAATTTGAATTTCTCATAACGAAATTCTTTCAAAACCCAGCTCTGTAAACTAATTATATATTTTTTTTTGTTTTACTTTCACGATTTGATCTTCTGCAATACACAATATATATGTACCTTGTTTGTTTCAGATTTTCTAAAACAATCTTGACTCTATCCTTTTGCTAAATCCCGCTCGAGGAAGGAAAAAAAAGGTTATAATTTTAAAAGGTACGACAACAACTAGAAAATCCAAACTTTTATTGTCTCAGTAAACAACCTACGCCTAACTTTAACAACCTTCTTTGTTTTACAGGAGGGCCGAATATTTTCGGCGCGTTAGTTTAAATAACATTGAAATATAAAAATACATTTAATTTTTCCGCTATATATATATATGACACAAAATAAATATAAATAAATTCAAAAACACAATTTCATAATAGATTTAATAATTTTAGAATAGAAATAATATTTTGAAATATTTGAAATTAATAGAAATAATAATTTTTCACAGCATTTTTCAAATTGCTCATTGCCATGACACAGTTTAATTATTTGGAATTATTTTGATAATTTTAGACGAATAACTAATTTACACATTTTTATAATAGAAAAATGTAAATTAGATCTGGAAGGAATTTGACACCATAAATTGGAAATAGCCAAATATCAGAATTAACTTGCTTATTTTGGTATTTAAAATGTGATGCTATGATTGCTGCATTATATATATGTTTGGTAATAATAATAATATAATATGATGGAATTTCTATAATAATATTAGAACATTATACTGTTCTACGAACCTGTCTAGACCAGGCACTAATTAAAGTTTCCCCTTAATAGAGCTAAAAATAAAGCTTATAAGTGAGAGCATTTATTTATCACTAATGGAATTTCAACTTTTCAAATGTATAGTAACGTGAAAAAATTATTATCACGATATGTACATATATAATATTTCCCATAATACTTAATATAATATCCAATATATATTTATCATGATATCTGCCCTCTTTTTTAACCCTCATTTTTATTTTCCATATACGTAAAATTGATTTGTATAAATTTTACTAATTTTGGAAATTTGTCAAATTTTTCTCACTCGAAACGACATTTAAAATATTGGGAATATTTAAAAATGTGTGTTTTATATATATATATTAAATAATATATTCATTACCCATTTGATTAAAATATGTATAACTAGCCAAAAAAAAATGAACAGGGAAGTTCATGGTAAACGGTTTGCGGATTTCGACAAATTAGAAATATATGATTCCTTCTTTCTAACAGGGAAGTATTCGAGATTTTACCCGAGTGTATATTTATAAAATTATATGCTGTTTTTATAAAGTTGAATACTATTTTGATTATATACATTTCTGTGGATTCTCCCCGAGAGAATGTTCGTCCAACACAAATATAATGTTTTAAAATATTATTTATTAATACTATATCTTTTTTTTTATATAATATCATGTTAAAGTGATATATATATATAATTTAATATAAAATTTAAATACAATATTATATTGTGATAATATACCACTTGGAATCCGCATGACTATTTATTTGGAGTTATAATTATTTGGAGTTATAATAAAATAATCATGATAAATTACATTTGTTAAATCAATATTCGTCTAGCAAAAATTCAGTCGGAAAGAGGCTGTAGTGGGCTAGGTCAATCAGTTAGTATATAATAATTATGATCACTTTATAGCTCCAAAATAGACACAATATACTAGGTGGTTTAGAATATGCAACACCAAGAATTAGTGAGGAAAAGGATGTGGATTAACGAATAAAATAGTACAAATAACGAACATTAAATGATATATATTAGAACAGAATACACCTATAAACTGAGCGACATCACCGCCTACTCAATATGTTGTGGGACCACCGCGGGTGGCTATGGAGGCAGAAATATGTCTTCCAACCGACTCAATAAGTGTTCGGATTGTGTCCTTAGGGATAGCTGCCCATTCCCCGTCAAACATCAGCAAAAGTTCATCTTCTGAACTCGGGTATCGCAGCGCACGCAAACGACGTCTAATTAGGTCCTAGACATGTTCTATAGTTGAGAGATCAGAAGAGACTGATGGACATGGACCGTTGTTTCATGCAGGGCATGTTGTCTGATGCGTGCTGTGTGAGGTCGAGCGTTATCCTGCTGGTAAATGGCAATTAGTACGCCCTAAAGGAACGTAGAGTGACCGGCCGCAGCACGTCATCCACGTATCGTTGGGACCTCACAATGCCCTCAATAAGAATCAGATGTGATCTATTATCACAGGTGATGGCTCCCCAAATAAAAATGCTGCGTTGTCGTGAGGTGCGGCGTTTCGCAGATGCGGACCTGTCACAATGACGGCGCCAAAATCTTACTCGGTGACTGTCATTTACAAAGTAGAAGCAAGATTCATTTGAAACACTATACGGTACCATTCTACTGTAAACGAGTTTCTGTACCAACAAAATTGTAAAAGGAGGTGTCTGTGCCGTTGGGTAAACGGCATCTTCTTAACGGCATCATGAGTGTAAGCCGCCAGGGTCCACTCTGCTTATAATGGTTTTGGTCGATATAGACCATTTATAGACCATACATTATCAAGACAAAAATATTCTCAAAATAACATGGATATTTATCCCGAAATATTGTTCCAACAAAAGTTCGTTAGGCAAATTTCCATTCGGGTAAACACGGGAAAAAGCCGAATACATTCGCTAGGAAACTATAATCAACATGCTTTAGATGAATAATCGGTGGCAAAGATTTATTTGAAAATATAGAATACCTAACAAGTTAGATGTAATTATTCGTAACTAAAATTATTGTTATGAATTCTATGTATTGTAGGTGTAACTTGTAATAGAAAATATATTAGTTTACTCTATTTACCATATTAATTATCATATATAGACATATAAATATATATAGAGAGAGACACACATATATATTATATTTATATATGAATAATATTATTAATAATTATATTATAATATTAAATATTATAAAATATATGAACAATATTATAATAATATAATAAATATATAAATTATTAATAATAATATAATATTTTATATAAATATATTTAGATAATAAAAAGACATATATTGGATTGAATAAATGATTTGTTCGCCATTTTCGGCTAGTTGAATGTCAACCTTTATCAAGGTATTTATCCCTTTTTATTACATGAAGATTTAAATATGGATAGCTCTATATTCAGAGAACAATATATATATTTATAAAATAACAATAAAGACGGAAAATACGCGTAAATTATTAAATGAGTGCAAACTAAAGCAATAGCGACGTAAGCTCCAAATTACGTCAAATGCCATTATCCATCCGCCCGCGATGTGTCAACTATATCTAAATGGTTGGCATTAATTGAGCGTTGGACTAAACGACAAGTTCTCTCTCCAACTAATGCTGTCAATCGCGTATATTGAATTAATTTAAACTGCTGAGCACATTTTCACACAAATTACCCATAATATAGAGGTGGTAATTTATTGTGAGATAAACACAAATAAAATCAAGGCACAAAATTTATCATTAATAAATACGTATATATATTATTGTTTAAAACATATTAATTATTCAGGTTTCTAATTATATATACACTTTTATTATAGTTATTTATATTTTTAAATTATTGTTTATCATTTTAATCTTATATTTAGTTTTTTTTCCTGGGAGATTAATTGATTGCTAAATGAAAATAAATATTAAATCGAACATTACAATTGAGACAAAACTATTTTTATTATTAGGAAATATTAAATGATAGTTTCTGGTATTCAATATCACATATACAAAATATATATATATACTTTTATTTTGAATTATAGCATTTTTTAAAGAGAGATCTTTCTCTTTCATTGTATTATATATGTTATTCTCCCAATTTCTATTTTAAAATATATTTATATTTGTTGTTAATCTGCGTTGCTGTATATATATGTATATAGCATAAATATGCTGTAATACATTGAAAAAGGTTGGCGTTCAGCCAACTGATATATTGGTAAATAAATTATATTTTGATCCAATATATGCCTTTTTAATTGAATATATATATATATACAAGGTGCCCCAAAATAATGGAGTTAATGATCAATTTAATCTAACACGAAAGTAATAAACCGTAATAAATTAATTCATGTTTTGACAGATTCTCCATGTTTTTATGTATTATTATGTAAAGCTTCGACATTGCGCTAACTTATTTTGTCGTATGTTTATACTGTGTCAAAGGCAACCATCATTTCAATGAGCTTGGCCATGAAGGCGACCGTGCTTGAAGAGGAAGAAAGCGTACACCCAACACTTCCGCCATTCGTAAGATCATCAGAAAGCGACTTAAACGAAATTAAAGGGTGTCCATGAGAAAAAAAGCCCGTGAGACCGTCATAATCGAGTCGTCGGTACATCGAATAACAAAAAAGGAACTTAACCTCGAGGCGTACCAGGTCCAAAAGGTTAAGCTCCTCACGGATGGGAACAAACGCGTACGGCTGGAGTGATGTCGCCAACTCAAGCATCGGGTCAGTGGTCAACGATAGGAGCGCATCCTCTTCACGGACGAGAAGCTGGTCACTCTCGAGTAGGAGCACAACCACCAAAGCGACAGTAGGTGGTCCGCTGAGGCTTCTGGCAAGTCGGCCATCGTGAAACACCGCCCAAATCTACGGTCGGTAATAATATGAGCCGAGAAATGCGCAAGTGTCAAGACCTTACTCGTTTTGGTTGGTTCAAAGGATCAAAATCAACCAAGAAGTGTATCGCAGCGCCATTCTCTAGTACTACCGTGGGTTATACATCACTTCGGCGATGCGAATTGGACGTTCTAGCAGGTCTTCGCGCCGGCTCACTAGGCGGAATTGACTGAGGACTGGTACAGGGTCCATTTTCCTGAATTCACCACATCAGGGCCGTCCTACTCGCCCGATCTCAATCCGATGGATTACAGCGTGTAGTCCATTTTGCAGTCCAGTGCCTGTGCTAAACGCCACAAAAGTTTAAAGCGAAAGCATTTTGCGGTCTCACTCTAATCAAGAAATCGGCATTTCCTTGTTTGTGCCACTTTCTCACTCTTAGACCAACGACCACCCGACTTGGTTGTTGGGACAAGAAAAGCCCCGATGCTTCAATATAAAAATCCCTTTAAAATAACGATAGATATGTTTTATGATAATGCTAGCAGATAATATCTAGCCTCTAAGCCATCCTGGATTCTGCTAAATCCTGCATTTACTGGTATTTCCTCGGGGTGGAACTTGGGAATAACAAAGAAGACTCTATATTTGTCTGAAGAAGGACAATCTTAAAGTGGCGGATGATCCATCGATAAATAAATATGTAAATTTGCTGCATTTTAACTATTGACAAGAAGTCAATGTATATGTTTTAAATTGTCAGCAGGTGTCTAATTATATTTATTAATCAATAAATCTACTTGTGGCTATCTATCATATTTTTAAACAATGTATTTGTTAAATATTTTATGTTGAGAGAGAGAGTATGCATTGCCTAATAAAATCCTTTCTTGGCTGGATACTATACTCCCACGGGTACTATAATCTCCATAAGACAATTTTACGGATACCCTTCCAAAATATTGATAAATTATACCCTAAATTTGTCTGGAATTGTAGACAAGAAACAGTAAGTTCTCAATACAAGTATAATTTCAAACTGATTTTAAATAGGTGAAAATACATTGTATAAATGCGGAAGAATAGTAATCATAAGTGACAAAGATAAATGATTTATAAATTAGGGAAAATAATTATCATTAAATACATGAAAATATTGCATATTTGTTCTTCACTGAGCAGAAATATCAGATTGAAGACAGAGTATGAGCTAAACATGAGTTTTCAAAAATGCCTGTAATTAAAGAGAAGAAGTTTTATTTCTGTACATGTGAAAAAATGTAGAGAAAATGAGGGCAGTAGGCGCCCTCAAATATTTAAATCTATAGCAGCCATATCTGTTATGTCCTGTTGCAGAACATGTTTCTTGTATTACGTTAAAATATTACTCTATATAAATAACAATATAAACATATATCATTGTATAAATTATCACTTAATAAAATTATATCGTTTATTATATAGGCCCTCACTCTATAAGATATACATACAACCACAGAGAAAATCACCATTTGAAATTGAGGAAGTATTGATAAGCTCATAGAATGGTCTCTGGAATTAGAAACCACAGAGAGAAAGAGACAATTTGACAATTAACATATTTTTATTGACATCTTGTCAATACAGAAAAGTTCACAGTCGGCACTAATGATGAGAAATTAACAGTAATGAAAATGATGATAAAACGAAAAATAGATATAAAAAATATGCTATGTACAATGACTCTGCACATAGCGCCTCAAGCCACCGCTGCAGAGCTTGTTGGAACAGAAAGATAGAATTATTCACATTTATGACTTTATAACAAACATATATAAAATAACAATATAGAAAAATT
This sequence comes from Cordylochernes scorpioides, assembly GCA_030710605.1. Classification (NCBI taxonomy): domain Eukaryota; kingdom Metazoa; phylum Arthropoda; class Arachnida; order Pseudoscorpiones; family Chernetidae; genus Cordylochernes; species Cordylochernes scorpioides. The sequence continues at coordinate 137,856,569 of CP092886.1, forward strand.
ATCTAATTAAATTATTTTAAAAATCAAACTGTAATATTTGACAGGAATATCTATATATATATAAAAATGAATGTTTGTATGTTGGTCTGTTGGTATGTCCGGTATACAAATTCGCAGTAGTTCACTAATTCAAAACAAAATTTCCATACATAGGTAAAAAATAACGGGGGTGACGATAGGCTATTTTAAAAAATATATAAATCAATTATTAAAACTATATATTCAAATTATTCAACTTAGCTCACGAGCAGCGCCCTCTATCAATACTAAAAGGTTATAAATACGTTTAAATCTAAATCTTCTCAATATTTTATTAATAATAGTTCGCTTAATAACACATATAATATAAATATTTATATAATAACTGCTCTAATTTGAAATATTTGGTAGGTTTTATTTATTTATATATTTTCATTTTTAGATATAACTGATCTAATTCGACGTTTAAAATAACTGCTCTTGAAATATTTGGTATGTTTTATTTATTTATATATTTTCATTTTTAGATATAACTGATCTAATTCGCCGTTTAAAATAACTGCTCTAATTCGAAATATTTGGTATGTTTTATTTGTGTTCACTCTATTTCTATTTATTTGAAGTATTATAATTTCAATGTTTCAAAAACTTATTTCAAAAAGGTCGTTAGAAATATGTAAGGTCTGAAATAGCTTTACATGCGAACATTTATTATGCCAAGCGTAGCTTAATGGTTAGGTGTGCGGCTTCGTATTTCCACAACCTTGGTTCGAAACTTAGCCTGGGTGTTTTTTTTTTATATTATTGAAGCAAAGTTTTTTTTACAGTACCAAAATTTCCATACATAGGTAAAAAAAATACGAGGAAAACGATAGGCTATTTTAAATTATATATAAATTAAATATTAAAACTATATATATTCAAATTATTCTGCTTAGCTCACGAACAGTGCCCTCTATCAAGGTTATAAATACGTTTAAAATCGATATCTTCTCAAAATTTTATTAATAATAGTTCGATTAATAATTAGAATACTTGATCTAAATCGAGATATTTATAGACGCTCGCTCGATTTGAAGATTTACACATGTGTATATCGTAACTAATCTGACTGTAAAGTTTGGAGCGGGACGTTTCACAAAAGTGACGTCCACGGTGCCAATTTATAATTGTAACGAATAGTATTTGAATAAAAACATTTAATCGGGTAAAACCCGGGCGTTGCCCGGGTCATTCGTCTAGTAGCTATATATTTCTCAGTGTGTGATATTATTTAAATTAGCCAAAGAAATTAGAGATGGAGGTGTGGGGAATGTATAATTTCTATCAGTAATTTAATTTAATGATATTTGTTTGTAAGGGAAAAGGAAAAAGTGAGAAAATTAATTATTCCAATTAGTTAAATATATTTATTGATAAAGAGAGGGCGGGAAAATTAAATATCGATCCCTCCAAAAAAATCAGTTAATAAACAATAGTGGAAACCTCCTTAACTATTTCTTTGTGATAGTTTAGATAGTTAACTAAATATATATGCGTTTTGAAAATAGAGCAATCCATAAATAAATCTTTAATTAAAAAGGCATTTATTGGATCAAAATATCATTTATTTTACCAATATTTCATTTGGCTGAACGCCAACCTTTATCAAGGTATTATAACGTATTATGTGTGGCGCTGAGTTTGTTGTTGACACACATTTATATGTAATAAGGCTTTGATAAAGGTTGGCGTTCAGCCAAATGAAATATTGGTAAAATAAATATATTTTGATCCACTATATGTCTTTTTAATTAAATATATATGCGTGAGAGAATTGAATTACAATTTTAGCCTTATATATGTGAAGTTAAAATAGTTTAGAAATGCATTAGGCATTATGTAAAATTTGAATAATAAGGTTGTATTTTATTTTTATATTTTTGAACAATTGAGTTGGAATACAACATTTTAAACCATTATAACACTATTAAAAGCAGAAGATATTTACTTTAAGATGACAAATATTCGCTCAACATTCGAGTGCCTAAATAACCAAGTATAAACTGGCTAAAAATAAGATTTCTAATTTAATTCATCTTCACTTTAAAAAAATGAATGAAAGAGATATTATTAACAAGTATAATATATCATTGTATCACTGGCTGTTAAATGAATGTGTATGGGTTACAAGTGTATAAACAGTAAGTTATTGAGTCAGGAGAAAGAAGGAATGAGACAAAGACGTCCCGCACTTGGACAGAACACCAAATGAAGTCGAGGATTAGCGCCTAAGCCATTCTCTGCCGAGCCACGGATTAAGAAATCGTCAGGCCCAAGTAAAAGGTTACTCAGAGTGCTAATGAATCAAAGTCTATCGGATTGGATTTATTGGTTTCCTTCTCGACATAACTGGACACTCCAAATACGCGGAAATGGATATAGATTTAGTTACATAAATTTTCTCATACTCAGGTGAATAGAATATATCTATTATACCCTTTCATTCTACACTCAATAAAACTTAATTTGTATGTCTAACTAACATTCCATACAATTAATATTCTGATAAAATAGACAAGACTTTAAAACTAGGCAAAATGCAGTAATTTATGTCAAGTAATAAAATTCTATCAACACACAACACACACAAGGGTCAAGGGTCTCTTTAGGTCAAAAGCAAACATATTTGTAAGAAATAAGAACTTCGCGTAAACTGAATCTTATTTTAACTTTGGATATTCTATTTTCAACCTGTCGTTTTTCATTCATTTTATATTTCTGGTCAGAAAAGAATAGGAAGACTCGAAATTTTAGCACCAGAATTCATAAAAATAACAACGTTTTGAATAAAGCATATTTATTTATTATAAATGTTTTCATTTGGAGAGCTATTATAGGTTCATTAATTTCGTATATTTGTTTTAGAGCGAATTTATAGCTTTAAATTTTGTACGGGTCTTTGATCTTTTAAATAAATTGAACTAATTCATTAATTTATTTAAATATATTACACAGAAACTCATTTAATAGGGCATTCCTTTTTTAAAACTACATTTGTATAGTTTCTATTTATTCTCAACGGTTTTTTAAGATGGTAGAATTAATCCATAAAAGAATCTCTTCAGTTATCTATGTATTGAGCTTTTGCATAATGTTCCTTATATAGTAGGAAAATTTTTAATGATTTGCATCTAGTAATTATTTTTTTCGGTTTTTGATATCTCTCTTTTTTCTGTTATTTAACACTTTGAATATATATTGGGATTCATGTTGGCGATGTGACCAAACAACTGTGCTTGTTTCTTCCATACGTATCATCATAGGTTTCGTCAATCTGATTCCTTTTGATTCTATCATTGGTTCTGCACTCTATCTGGGTAAATTATGTCGTCTATTTTATGAGTCATTCCATTTAGGAAGCCAATATTCAATACCTTATAATTGATTATTGCATATATTATATATATATCATAGACAAATATAAGGATTTTTTTTGGCATGTATATCGGGATTCAGATAATAGCTCTAAAAGGTATTTAATGCACAAAGACTTTGAATGAAGACATGCGAGATAAAAAAGTGTGAACAAAATTTCCTCTGTCCCCTTAAAACCTGACAAAAGGCGACATCAAAGACTTTCCACTTCCTTGAGTCTTGTCCATGAGTATACATTTATATCCACACAAATATTTGAAATAGTGTGAATTATTCAGTGATTATTATAAAATATATAAATTTATATAAAACGTTAGAGTGTGTATTCTTATCTTAAAAGGTTATTTTTATGCAAAAGCCCGTAGAGCGCTGTTTTGTTCGAGAGAGATATAGAGAAAGGTAGGTTTTTTTTATTTTCATATAAATACAATTATTCATACCACGAATTTCATCATCTAATCATCAAAAACTTAGTATTCCATTAGCCCAAATATCCTAGGTCTTCAAACTATAATGGGAGCCAGAGGAAAAGTAACACATGCTGTTGTGTGTGTGAATATCTAAGTATTAATTCCATTTCCAACCGTCGCGAAGTATTAAGTATGAATTAGGTACCTATGTGTGGATTTTATCGTGAAAATTTAAACATAATAATTTGTTTACCTTTATATATATAAAATACAAGGTGTATTTGAAAAAGTAGTGATAAAGCAGAGATAATTATTTAGGAATGAACATTTTGTAAAAAAGAATATATATATACACTGAAACCCAATCAATCTCTTTCAAAATAACGACCATTTTCTGTAACACGTTTTTTCCACCTATTCACTAAAAATGAAAAACAAGATCATCATAGGTCTGGACACTTAATATTTTCAACTTAAGCCTTCTTTATTTGATCGCTGTCGAACATATTGTTCCTTTAAGTTAATTTTCTGCATGAAAATTAAAATAAAACTCGCGAGACAAAAGGTTCGAAAAATAAAGTGGTTGAGGTATTACATTATTATTATTTATTTTTTTTGCTTATCCCTAGTACACGTGGTACAGGCCATGATAATCATGGTGGATAGTTAGCGACTGCTTTTACTGTAAGCGCACCACATGTCTACACATGTGAAAAGCAGTTCGACTTTGCACTTACAAATGTGCCAGAGCCCCGTTTGGTTACTTGCACCCGCTGGTGGGGTTGGACTTTTGCAAGAATCGGGGGCCATTGGAGCATTTCTTTTAAACAGAAAAACTGTCCAATGCGGGAATCGAACCCGGGTCCTAGTGGTCGAAAACCAAATGGTTTAACCAGCTTTCCACCGACCCCCCAATAACCTTAATATCTTTCTTTGGCCAGAAATTGTTTAATGTCTTTGATTGAAGTCTTTGGTGAACAAGAGTTGGTCTATTTTCTTCTCAATTTTGGTAAAATGACGATCCAGAACATCTCAATAGAAATTTAATTGGCTGTTTGCCCTAATGGCAAAAAATTCATAATTGATTATCCTTTAAAATAAAAAATAGGGATGAGGATGACAATAATTCTTTACTTCGACATCCGTGCATTTTTTGACAAGTGACCCCGCACCACGCCACTCCAACTCTGTCTTTTTGTTTCTAGCTCGTAAGCGTAGACCCAGGTTTTATTCCCAGTAATTATGCATTCAATAAAGACTCTTCTCTCGATGAACAAGTCCAAAGAATCCTGACATTTTCCTTTTTTCCATTTTTTCGTGGCTCAAATATTTAGAGACTATCCGGGAATATCTCTTTCTTTGTTAAGATAATTAGTCAGAATGGAAAGAATTGTATACTTGCCTACTCCCAAATCATTATCGATATCTCTGATACCCAGATTTCTGTCAAGAATTTTTTTTAGCTTTCTCTTTCAGATCTGGACGGCAAATATCTTTATGTATTCCTGACCACTCTTGCAGGACGTATCTCTTCTTCCAATTTGAAAGCTGGATTGCATCTGCTAAATGCATATTTAGGCATATGAATAAGCGCATAGGCTTGGCATAGCATTTCTTAAGCTTGCATTCCGTTTTTCCCAACAAGACATAGAACTTTAAATTTACCTTTTGTTCGTTCCGTTGTTTTTTGTCGTAATCGGTTATTACTCGATTTATTCTTTCTGAAACAATTTTTTTTTTATTTGAAATAATTGTAAATACAGCATTGTTTTGGTAGTAATTTTATCATAATGGTGCATTATTCATTGATGATAACAATGTAACTAAATAATATTAGACAAATATTTACAGGAAATATTTGTCACTACTTTTCAGATGCACCTTGTATGTAACGTGATTTTTAACAAGGCATTTTTAAGATAGAGAAACTAATATCATATTTTCATATAAAAGAGCATTGGTGATTTATGTAAATATTATATTTTTAAGAAAATAGCAACAGATACCTTAATTTTATTAAGAGGAAACATTGTAGACTTTGGTATATATGCTATTGTAAAGACAGATTACATGCTCAACGTCTGTTTGTTTAATGTGTCGAAACATAGAATATATCTATGCTATACTCCAAAATAAGCTTTCTTTATTTATATAATTGTTTTAACATCAATAAATATGCCCTCAAATATATTCTTTTATTTTATTCTATTAGCAACAATAATGTACTTCTCTCAATTTGAATCACATTCGACTCTTATTTTACTTACGGTGATTTAAAAACATATATTGTGCTAGATGACAACTTCATTCTCCAATTCCCGTGATAAATTACTAAGATACTAAACTTAATTGAAAAACACCGTGTTTGATAACTATGTCATGTCAAAACGCATATCAAAAGTGTAATAAAAATCCAATTTCATCTGAAAATGAGTTTGCTTAGTACAATGAGGAAGAATTAAAAAGAACTTAAGCCTAATTCGGGGTACTGTGGACAACAAGGTAGTTTGATATTCCAGGCGTCGCTGAGGCGGTCACGCAACTCGGAGGACAGCTGGTCAAGGAGGTGATCAATTAGACCTCACACGTTCAAGACGACCTAAATTTTGGAAGATTCACTTCATAATTACTCAATTCTTCACATCATTTTACATGAGAAGCACTCTAAATGATGTCGATATGTTATTTCTCGACGTTTATCATATTATGGTTGTTTTATTTTCGGTTATTAGAAAGTATATTTTGTTAAATAAATTATGTAAACTATTCCTTAAACGACCGATTTTAAAATATTATGTTTTAATTAGGTAATTAAAAATTATCCATTTTTTTCTATTTTGCAATAAAAGAATAGGTGCATTTCGGTCATATAAAATATATTTTATATTATAAATATATAGGATTGATGAGAGATTACAACTTGTATTTATTATTAAATTAGAACATTTTAAAATTTATATTTTACTCATTGGGCGTGTGCTCTTTCTCATTCTATGTAACTAGTAAATAGGATAAGAAGTGCGTGATCTATATAAATGACGTCAACTGTTCACATTTCTGGAGAAATAGAAAGAATATGTATTCATTTAAATAAAATATTCTTATTTTTATTTTTGTGATATCTGTTCAATCTATATAAAATATAACCATTTGAGGTTTTTCTGCCTAAAAATAACGTTATTTAATAAAATTATATTCCCAAATAAAAATGAATACTAGGGATTCCCTAAAGGTCTATATATGTATATATATAAGTAAGATAGTTCAATACAGTATTAGTCATCTTGTAGATTAAACTGTTCAACCGTTGGGAAGGTCACCACTGGTGTAACAGTCATTAATAATTCGAACCTGCGCAAAAATATTTATCTTATGCTTATAATAATTTATAAACCCCCCCTCCCCCCAGTAGATAACCAATGGATAACTCTGATTCATCATTTCAACTTGTGGGGCCGCTATATCCAATCATGCCTCTCTATGAGGTTTGGATTCTATTAAGTGCGTACGTATTCTAAGGCAACTAATAAACCATAAAATATATAGAAATGCCCAGTAAATTGAGTGATATTTTTAACATAAAAATGCCAACAAATATTTACTATAAATTTAGTTGAAAAATGATTTTACATCCAAAAATTACATTTTCACATAAATAATATTCATGTACACATAAAAAACACATGCTGTATTTACAATCTGCTCTGAATTGATATCAAGGCTCTCTCTTTATGCGCTCGGTGAATAGAATCTCGGCAGTTGGTAGGAGTTTATTAAAAGAATCCGAGTGGGTTTATTCTCGGCGCCAAGTAGCCATAAAGAAGGCTCCGGCTAACTAATGTTGACGGGCAGCAGGTATCATCCGAGCCGGGAGAGATAAAATAACCGGAGTTCTCAATTTGTACGCGCTCGCCTCCTCCTAATCAGACGGCGGTGCGGAGGATAATAGCGAGGCCCTCCGCCATATTACGGCGCCCAAGTTAGCTGATTATTACCTGGAGCCAACATACATGCCGTACATATATTTATTAATGGCATATCTATTTCTAGTTATTCTCATATTCTCGGCCACTATATTCTAATCAATATGATATACGACCTTATTTATATGGCGTCCATTCTCTTATCCCGCTTATTGACTCTCTTCTGTTTGCAATTGCCATCTGATCAGGCATATTTACTTCATTTTCTGTCTATTGCATGAGCACATGCGCTTGGTAAGGGTTTCGATGGCGTACAGTAAGTTACCCCTTCTGAAAATTATTGGTCTGAATGATTTACGCGCGAATTCGCCAGCCTATCAGCTTCTGATCGTGTAATTGAAAGTTTCCTCTGTCAAAATAAATATAAAATAGTCGTTGAATTTGAATTGTTCCAAAATATCGAACAAATACCTTTTATTGATGCATCATAAAAATCCCTATCCAATCTTTATAGTCACGAATAATTTACTCTTATCTAAATTTAAGTAAAATGAATAATAAGATGAAAATATATCCTAATATCTTGATATTTTGTGCTAGTGTGATTGGATAATTCTCTGGGGGTGGGGGGGGGGGGATTAACATTATTTATAAACTGTCTGATCAATTATGTTTTTCCAGAGTTGAAGTCATCGAATTGGCGCATGAACGTCCTCCGTTTACTGATTTGAAGATATTTCAAGAAAAACATCAGCTTAAATAATTTTCTTTGATTTATTTTTAATGTAACAGATTATATATTTTATTTATTATTTTTTTGTGTGTGCTCTTTGATTATTATTTTTTCTCAATCATGCTTAACTGCAATCTCTCTCAGGATGGGTGGCTTAATTGATTTCCCATCATGTGTTAGAAAATTTACAATTGAATATAAAAATCATATATCTTAATAATTACATATATAACGACTTTATCAAATAAGAACATATCTCTCTTCTGATATCTCAACTTTTGGTAAGAGAGGTTTGCATAATTATAAAAATGTACAGCATATTCACCTCATTCAAAATATTGATGGTAAATGGCATAAAAACCGTTAAGAATTAAAAAATTGACTTGTGGATAATTTGAAATAAATGAGAAAATTGTTTTAAAGAGGTATTTAGGAAATTCATTTTCATGGTCACAACAGAAAATGTAAAACCCTTTTAAAAATGCTCCAATGGCCCCCGATTCTTGCAAAAGTCCATCCCCACCAGCGAGTGCAAGTAACCAAACGGGGCTCTGGCACATTTGTAAGTGCATGTGTAGACATGTGGTGCACTTACAGTAAAAGCAGTCGCCTTCTACCCACCATGATTATCATGGCCTGTACCACGTGAACTAGGGATAAGCAAAAAAGAAATTCATGGTCACAACAGAAATTGTAAAACTCTTTTAGTAATATTTGATATTTATTCCTTACCAAGTGGGGGAATAATAAATAAAAAAACACCTAAACCAAATAAGTAGAAGACATTTCGAATCAAGTCCTTTGTGCACGATGAGACTTTTCTCTAGGTTTTAGTGACCTCTCATCCACATCCGAGACTTAATTAACAAACACTAAATGAAACATATAAAAATAAGATTTCAACATTCACAATCAGTTCCAGCTTTTGAAGCACATGAACCTATTATTAGGTCGTTGGTATATGGATACGGTGGCAAAGGCGGATAAAAACATTTTTCTTACAAGAATCTCAAAGTATGGTCTAACTAGACAAAGGAAATGTTTTAAAACTAGACTATGACTATAGGAGAATCGCCTTAAAATCGCCGTCAAATTGAAGATGCCCAGCAGTATTGGGAGTGAATCACATGAATGAATCACATATATATAATTAATGGAAGCATTAAAACACGAATGTTTATTTTCAAACATGAAACAAATTTCTACTATCCTTACTGCGATGAAAGGACATTTTGAGGGTTCACCACTGATGAGCCAAGCCCTCCCAATGTATTTACATCAAAATAAGGACAGTAGAAGTTTGTTTTATGTTTAAAATAAACATTAGTGTTTTAATGCTTCCATTACTTAAACACATTTTACTTATTCTATTTAGTTTTAATAGGTTTTATTTGAAGTAAACGAAAAATTGCGTTACAAATTTCAAAAATAAAACTACAACCTTCCGCAATGAGTTTCTTTTAATAAAAGAAACTCATTGCGGAAGGTTGTAGTTTTATTTTTGAAATAGGTTTTATCCATATGTTTAGTAATAAGTGCCACATAAACTACTAGAAAGATGTTTCTCTTTAGAAAACTACAACTGGATCTTATTTACGACATGATGTGCTTGTGGATGCTGTTGGGTTTCGATTGTGAGATTTGAACTTGTCACAATATCTATTTGTCGTCTTTCACATCATCCTCACCTGGAGCAATTATTCACCCCGGGCGACGCATTTTTACCTTTTATTTATGCCATTGCTCACTAATTAAGCCTATATCAGCAACAAATCTGTCATGTGTAGAATTTCAAGAGCTAAGCGTTAATTATTTTCTAATTAAGATCCTACTCCTCTAATGAAGGCACATTTGTTTTGGCGTTAATTAAATTAGAGATGAAAACTCGGCATGGCTCTCTCGGGCTGATTAATTTTTATCTCGAGAAAAAAGGATAAACTTCCTATTTACTAGCGCGAACACAATTCAATTAAATCATTAAACCTTTACGATTTATTAACTAATTAGAAAGGTAATTCAATTTTAATCTAATTTTAAAATTTTACATATTTTTTATTGCACAATTTTTTTTTTCACAAATTAAAAGCTAAACAAAGAATTCTTCTATCGCATATTTCTAAGCGACAATTTTATAAGATCGGGGTGTATTCACTTAAGCAAGCTGTATCATGTGGAAATGCTTAATATTTTAAAAGTATTTTTAATAAACGCTTTGATAAAATAAAAAATGAATATAACATTTTTAAAAAGTAAATAGAAGATGAATTTCTGTTAAATTGCTTATCTCCAATTATTTATATATTCAACGTTTTAAAACCTGAAGAATATCTGATCTATCTATAGGATAATGAATAAATATTTTTAGGGAATTAGCATATTTAAAACATATGGATTTATTATAATTATCGTAATATTCAGTTAACCCCAGACTGCCAAGTGTATTATGACAAATACATTGAATTACTCTAATTTATTCTTCAACGTCAAATTAATATTCTGAAACTAGAACATTAGCCCGTCGCATATTCAACTAAGAAACTGAAAACATGCCCACATTTATTTCTACAAAATATTTAAAATCCGCTAATAAAATCCTGAGAGGGTTGAAACTCCGTTCGTATGTCATCAACAGAGATAAATATAAATTGACGCTGCGCAGATGGCGTTGAGGATATCACCAATAGGGCTGCAAACAAGAGGTACTTTAACATCAATTCTATCCATATGAATTTACATATTTTAAAACTATATATATAGGTTTTTCTTATTTAATTTTAAAATATATTTTCAGGGTAAACACACACTCTATGAAGTCAACCGCCAGACAGCGCGGCTTTATACTATTAAAATTCATTGTTGTTGTTATCCTTTTAGCCTGGTCCGTAACCACTTACGGGCCGCAGCTCTAGACGCATGGACGAATGTTTATTGGCGGGACCACTATAACAGACACCTGAGGAGAATAGCCCATACTCCATACCGGCTAATCCAATTCCTGCCTAAGTTCTGTCATGGATAGATCACCACCACCTTACTTACAGGACATGGCCATGTTCGGGCAGACTTGGTTCTCTGGAATCCTGGGGAAGACCCATCTTGCCCACATTGTATGGAGGAACAACAGACTGTGAACGACATTCTGTTCAGATGTCCTGCTTTCATGCGACACAGAATGCAGACAGCCGTGCTGCTTGGGAAGACCTCCTTCGAACCAGTCTCGATGGTTGTACTCCCGGATTCTCTGCAGGCATGGAACTTCCTGACCAGCTGGTTCGGCTTTGCAATTGGCTCTATGTAAATATAATCTAGAGTAACTGGTTTCTACTAGTTAGCTGGACAGCCCGGGCGGTTGGCGTTTCTTGCGCTCCAGGGGCCTGGGTCCTTATTTCTCTCTCTTTTCCTTTGGCCGGCATAAAATATTTGTAAATATGTAAATACTTTATCCAATATTTTATTACTACTTCACGTATTAAGTCAGATATTTTATCCTTAAATTATTATTTTATCAGCTCTCTCAACCAAATCAAATAGTGATTTAAAGTTATTTTATTGTATTTTCTCCAAAGGGGTTTTCACCACTACATACCATAGGCTAAATACTCATATATCCATACATCAGCAGCTGGTTATTTACACTCTATCTCAAATATATATTTTTAACAAAATTATATTGTGTATTTTCATGTGTGTTAAATAAGAAAAATAGAAAATAAGTCAGGTGTTGATAGAAAAAAAAAAAAAAGACCTACCCTGACCGCTCACATGATCATTTTAGAAGGCAAAGCGTCATCTAGTGGAATAAAATTTATCACAAAATGGGTTGGCCAAATATCACGGAAAATTTGTAATTAACGTTTAATTAATATTTGCTTCACTAGATGGCGCTTTGCCATCTAAAAAATGCTGATGTGGGCAGTCATGGTATGCCGTTTTTATTTTTAATATATAAACAACGTGTATATATATTTTCAATATTACAAGGAATACATAAATATTACATATATATTAATATAAAGTAAAAATTATATTAATCTGCTAAATCTGATATATACTAAATTAATAAATTCCATTATAAGATTGAGTTTTATGAGGAAATTTTTCAATTATTCTAAATGCTTATATTGTGCAAACGTCACTTTATTTTGAAAAATGACTAAATAATGAACTTCTTTTCGGAATTTATTGAAAACATTGAATATATGAAGAATAAATATATGAATAAAACAATTATATATATATGTGCTATATTAAAATATTATTTTATTTAAAAATATATTTCATAGATTCAAATACTTACATAAATTCAAAATATTTTTGGTCCCAGAGGCTTCTTGATAAACCAAGAAATGGGTATTTAAGGCTAAATTTGCGCAAATACGCTTAACACATGAAAACCCAATAGAAGAAAAAATGATAAGTAGGTCAGGTGTTGATATTAATAATAAAGAAAGCATATCCTGACCACGAGTACATGTGCTTTTTAGACGGCGCTGAGCCCACGGTCTGTTAACTGGAGATGGTTAGGGTTGGTTGGAGAAGGCTGAATTTGTTTTAAGAAAGTTTTGGTTAGTTGACGATAACTATAGTTAGTTGTTGGTCGCTATAGATGGCTTGTAATAGTTAAAATTGATTGGAAATGGCTAAAGTTGGTTGGCTGTGGATAATGCTTGATTAGGATGCGACTATTGATGTAAAATAGCAGACTTGTATGATAAAATTATGGAATTTTATATTAAGGAATTTTTCTTTTATAATTTCGCATTTACACATATTTCTGCTATCCTTTCGACTATTTATGAACTTTTATATATCATGGAAAAAGTTCAACTTATGAATTCACAATCGATGGTAAAACAACATTTTATATATATAATGGTGTGAAAAAACAACAGGAAAAAATAAAAGATAAGTCGGTCAGGTGTTGATATTAAAAATAAAGAAGGCATCTCCTGACCACGAACACATGTGCTTTTTAGATGGCAGAACGCCATCTAGTGGAGCAAAAATAAACTAAACGTTTATTTAGCTTGCTCCGAGATATTTGGCCAACCCAAATTCTTGATAAATCAAGAAAAGCCATCCACGAACGCGTTTCGCGCTGTTGGCGCTCGTCAGCGTGGAGAAGGCTGTAACCACTGCGACCAAAAAGATTTTTGTCCCAATGGCTTCCCGAAAAATCAAGAAATGGGTATTTACGGCCAAATTTGCGTAAAGACGCTTAACACATGAAACAATAATAGAAAAAAAAAAGATAAGTGGGTCAGGTTAGCCAAAATTTGGGTTGGCCAAATATCTCGGAGCAAGCTAAATAAACGTTTAGTTTATTTTTGCTCCACTAGATGGAGCTCTGCCATCTAAAAAGCACATGTGCTTGTGGTCAGGAGAGATGCCTTCTTTATTTTTAATATAATGGTGTGTACATAAAATTTATAATACATGAGTCATCTTTATATAATTTAAATTTTTATCGTAAAGATAGAGGCTGCCTGGCCGGCATTCATATTTCTTGAAAATAAAGATACTTCGGCCTGTACTTCTTTTTTTAATATAGTATATACTTAAGTATCTTTATTTTCAATAAATATGAAAAATTTTAAATAAAAAATGCATGCACATACAAGTTTAGAAGAGTATATACTATATATGAAAACGCAACGTAATCTCTGGGATGTGATCAAGTCGCTCAACTCTGGTTTACTCCGAAAGAAGTTGTCGCCGGCTGATCCCAGGGGCTCGCCACGCCTAATCCATCAGCCCCGCTGCTTAAAAATTAACTTTGGGGCCGCCTGGAATATATATTCACTGCTTTCTTCTAGGAAATCACTTCCCTTCTTCTTAAATATTATTTTTTCGTTCAAGAGATTTTAAATTAATAGAATCCTCATTTCTAATATTTAAATAAATATATTTAATAAAATAATCATCTAAAATATTTTTTTAATTTATTCAACTAAACCTAATTAAAATCCTTGAGTAATATCTTGTGAATATAATAAAATAAACAAAGTTTCCAGGGCTAAAAAAGATTTTTGTGTCAACTGTTTATTTTCAAGCTTTCAGACTTACAGTCCTTCAACAGGAATATCACATTAACAAATTAATGATAAATACTTTTATATGAATTATTATTTACATATTTTAAATACTTATAATACTGAGATAAACATACTACATTTTTGTTACGTGTGTGATAAACAATATTTAGAAAAATACGTGCTGGTTGAACGATTATCAAGACTTCAAACTGAATTTAATAAATTTGTGAACTATTGTGTTATATATAGAAGAGTGTCTACATCTATGGGATAATATTTGTACATATTCTTTCGTATGTTTCTGATATTTCAATGCATCTGTTTATGCTTTTTACTGTTTGGATATCATTTTTCTATTAAAAGTCTTTGGTATTTACTATGAATAGTGTCATGAATATTGTCAAAATACACTATGGGTGTGGAGATAAGTTAAATGTATGGCCTGTTTCTTTTATGTGTTGAACTATAAAAGATCTTGGGTCGTTATTTTTAATATTTCTATTATGTTCAGCTATTCTATTAAGGTCTTTTCTCATTGTCTCTCCTACATATTTCGAACTACAGTTATTGCATGATAAGGAGTAGATAGCTTCTTTTCTATTGAATAGAATATTGGATTGATTCTTTGTTAATGGGTTTCTAATCATATTGGTTAATTTGGAGAATTATTGTACATAGTTTTGATACCATATTTTCTAAGTGCTTTAGCAATTTATATTGATCGAAGGGAATATTGGATGATACATAATGCTTATAAATTTCTGGCTTTTTGAATTTCTTCGAAAACCTATAGATTTGAGACAAGGCGATTTTTCACTAGAGAGGCAAGAAGATTTTCGACAGTTTCTTTTTCAGAAGTTCGATTTGTTTGAGAGCATAATAAATGTATCGTTTATATTTTAACCTATCGAAGCGATTCAACGTTTAAGGATAAATCTCAATATCTCATTTACTGAGTTGAATGCTTATAAAGTAAGTTATTTTTGGAATAGTATTTGCTCCGAAGACAAAGATATAGAGAATGATTCGAAAGATTTTAGAATATATAGAATACAATATAATAGAGATATATTTTTAAAATAGCTCAATCCATAACTAAATCTCTAGATAATAAAAATATATGTTGGATTGAAAAAGGAATTGTCACTTCAAAGAATATTTTCAATCCATATTTTCAATTATATATGCCACAGTTTAAATGGGGTAACGCTGTGTCATTCGTTCATTGGTGAGTCGGCCAGATATTTTTGATAGCATTAACGGACAATATATATATATAGAGAAAAATGATTAATTTGAAATATATAGAAAACAACTCCAATTCTACAATATAAAGTGTCGGCTATTAGCCACGGAAGCTCCGCTCGGCAGCTCACAACTGGCCGTGAAGTCTTAGTGAAACTGAGAAGTTCACGTGATCGATGACTTGGCTCAGGTTCCAATCCATAATGGGCGATATTAAATTTTTACAACGGCCCTCAATAATCTACGAGGACGTGAGAGTTATTCCTAATCCATTCTCACAGGATTGGCCCAAATTTTAATAATTCACTTTTTATTAAAATGAACGCCCTCGACGTTGCTTTTATTTTATTAGCTGCCATCATTCCGATAATTTAATTGAAACGAAAAATATTTCACATTTAAATATTTCTCACTGCAATCTCTCCCCTTCTAGTAATTTGAAATAATTTGATTAATGAGATTGGAAATTACATTCTGGGAAAAGGTATTAAATAAGAGTACATTAGAGAATGAGTGAATTTTAAAAATGTATGTAGCCTCTTGGGGAGAGTTTGTATTAATTGCTTATCTAGTGGCTTTGTTTTGAAGATATTTATATATTTTATATTTTTGGCTTTTCTTAATTTATCAAGAATCTGGGTTGGCCAAATATCTTTGAACAGGCTAAATGCCTCTGCCTTCCAAAAAGCACATGTGCTCCTGGTCAGGATATGCCTTTTTTATTTCTAATATCAACACCATACCTTTTTATTTTTTAATTTTTCTATTTATTTTTCATTTTTATTTATATATGTTATATATTGGAAAAGGAGAGAGGTGTGCTATATTTAGTACTATAGTATATATAATGCTTTAAAGGAAAATACAATGGTGGAAACAAAATTGTTAATCTCCTCTTAACGACCTCTAAATGAATCCGTATACATGTTGTATATATCTGAGAAAAAAATCCATTCAGAAAAGATATTGTGTTCAAAAACAAATATTTTAATTAACTCTAGATTTACTCAAACCATGGAGCCCTTCTACGGGTGTAAGAGATCTCGTTACAAACCTCTATACAAATTCAACTGTATTTTGCTTGATCTCTCGAAAATGTTTCCATTGCCCGTACACTCAGGAAATATGGTGTTAGAACTTGGTTAAACAACAATATAACGATCCTTCCTTTTAAAAATACCTAAATTTAATATCGAATTCTATTCAATTTAAAAATAATAGGGTTAGAACGGACGTTCAATAAAGTTATAAGCCTATTAAAAACCTAATTTTAAATCCTTAAATCATAATTTGAAAAAAATAGTGTTCCAAAGGTTCATTAGGGCTCGCTAGCGCTAACTTTTATTGTAAACTAGACGGGTGACCCGGGCTTCGCCCCGGGATTGACCCGTGTGCATATCTACCCGAGTGATATATATTTAGATAAGATTTATTTTTATAATTGTTTGTTATTAGCATTACTATTTGTTTGCATCAGCATAATTTAATCTAATCTTTGATAGAGGGCGCTGTTCGTGAGCTAAGTATTTGAATATATAGTTTTAATAATTGATTTATATATTTTTTAAAATAGCCTATCGTCTTCTCCGTATTATTTTACCTATGTATGGAAATTTCGGTTTGAATTAGTGAACTACTGCGAATTTGTATACCGGACATACAAACAAACAAACAAACATACAAACATTCATTTGTATATATATATATATACAAATATTAATCTTAAAATTTTTCATAACTATACTACTATATATATATATATATATATATATATATATATATATATATATATATATGTACTATTATATATTTTCAGGTGTAATCTATTTTGAGTAAATATTATAACAATATAAATTGTAGTATGAAATTGGTAAAAGAAGGGTTTAGCAGTAAATGTTTATTTTAAAGATAAGATAATCTCATTTTTACCCAAATAGAAATCCCGTTGCTTTATTATTTATAATTATGCATATTTACCTAACATACTTTATATATAAATTCAGAAATAAATATTTAGTAATACAAAAATATATAATCCAGCTTCATTTTTATACCTTTAACAGAGATATGGAATAGGATTCAATGTTATATTATTAAAATGAGTTAATGGAAATATCTAACGGAAAAAATATAAATTACCTTCACAAAATATTATTAAAAAAAAAGAAAAAACTACAAATTTTTATAAATTTGGATATTTTTAGAATTTTCTATAAAATTCTGAGTTTTTTATGAGTATGAGAGGAAGCATATTTTCCATTATAATTTTAATAACGAGCACCTGTTTTAATATATATATATAGTAAACAAACTAAATTTAAATTAAATTTCAGGAGTGCTATTGTGATTTGGTTTGGAAAGATTCACTTTATTATGATCTTAAATCATAATTATTATGTAATAACATTAAAAGTATAAATATTTTGATCACCCTTTTACATATTTAGAAAATATTTGGATGAACACCATATTTTAAATAACTTCTTCCAAAATTATCTATTGTGATTAAATTTACTTATAATCAGGGATCATTCTCTAGTAAATTTGTAACAATATGAACTACAAACCTATACGAAAAATCTGAAAATAAATTGTTCATAAAGCAAATTCTATTAATATGAAAAAATTACCAAAAATGAAAAAGAAGTCGCTTACTTCTAGGTACTTGAGAGAAGAGGGGGTTCTGAGAGAAGTAATGTTACAGTATCTTATCCAGATAAGAGGATCGTGTAAAGGTTTCATGGATAATCCTATAATAAAATTCACTATCCTTTTTCTGAGCTCTAGACTTATCTTCCAGTGTCCAAAGCCTTTGCTGAATTTCAAGTTCAAATGATTAAAATGTACAAAACTTATCCCAACATATCTGAGTGTTAGACAGCCGCCAAACTCATCAATAAATCACTTGTTTTAAAAATATCCAGGAATACACTCATGAATAAGAAAATAGAATCAAATATGAATGCAGGATAATGGTCGAAAAATGCGCGTCTTTTTAAATAAGTTGAAAATTCTAGACAACGAAATTTGTTACGCAGTGACCTCGTAAACATTCACTGTAAAAACAATAATACCTCGCCAAAGGATAGCATGTTAATACTAAAAACGCTCAGTTTTAACGCCAAAGATGAAAATTTAGGTGAGGTTCTTGGCGTGACAAAATCTGGAGAAGATGAATCAGTATTGAAACCCTACTTCTACCTATGAGGAGAATATGAATGGTGAACTCTAAAAGAAGGAATTCGTATCGAAGAGGGTTATTTCCTTCATTAATGGCCGTGATGTAAACTTTTGTTTCGGATTGACTCCATATATATATATATATATATATATATATATATATATATATATATATATCTCACAATGTATTCAACACTAATTTTATTTAAAATTCAATATAATGCGGCTTATGATTGTTAAAGGACATTTGAAAATTATACCGCATGTGCTTCTTTTGAACGAAAAATCGAAATTTATTTTAAGGAGAAATAACGATTATTTCTAACCTTAGGGATGAAGTATGAAAGAATTAATTGTGAAGAGTAATGATAAACGGAAAAAAACGGAAAAATAAAGTGTCCAGGAATGGGAGCACAATTGGGTTTGTGAATATTTGATAGGAGTAGTGTGAGAGGTTCCTTACCTCGTTCTCTGACATTGAGTGATTCACATGATCGGTGTATTAATTAAATCACAAATATTGGAATCGAAAATAGAGTTTGTTGTGAAGTACAAAGTTAACAATGTGCATAGAAGCAAGGATTCTTCAAGATATTAAATACTCAAAGGCATGTATTTATGTATACCTTCTACATTTCATCATATGTATATCATATGTATGACATATCAACGCTATATTTCCTAAACCCAAAAAAGCGCATTTTTCTATCAAATTATTTTTAAACATTTTCGTAGAACATGCAAGAACATTTATACTCTCTCTCTCTAGTATAATATTATCCCTATTAACTTTAACTTATATAATATTTATACATAATAAGAGAAAGATTACATAACTACTAAATATATGTGTGTGTGTCAAAAAAAAAATAAAAGGTCAAGTGTTGATGGTAAAAACAAATAAGGCATATCCTGTCCACGGAAAATCAAGAAAAGGCAATTACGAACGCGTTTAGTGCTGTTGGCCCTCGTCAGCGTGGATCAGGCTGTACCACTGCGACCAAAATCTTTTGGCCCTAGAGGCTTCTTGAGAAACCAAGAAATGGGTATTTAAGGTCAAATGATCAGGTGTTGATATTAAAAACAAAGAAGGCATATCCTGACCGTGCTCTAATAAGCAGTTCTAGACGGCAGAGCGCCATCTAGTGTAAGAAAAATAAACTAAACCTTTATTTAACTGGTTACGTGATATTTGGCCAACCCAAATTCTTGATAAATCAATAAAAGCCAACCACGTACGCGTTTAGGGCTGTTGGCACTCGTCAGCATGGTGCAGGCTTTACCTCTACCACCAAATTTAGTCCCAGAGGCTTCCAGAGAAGTTAAGAAATGAGTATTCAAGGTCAAGTTTGCGTGAATACGCTTTTCATGTGAAAATAATATATAAAAATAAAAATATAAAATTTATAATCTGGTACTCTCATCGGTCTATCATCATCAGACAACCCCCCTGATATAATACCATCCAAAACCTGCAAGCAAAACTGGCACGGTTTGTATAAGGACATTCTACTTCAATGTGGGCCTTTTTATCGGCGATATGGAGAGACCGTGGGAGGAAGGAGGCATTTCGTCCTTGTCACCAAGCTCCGGCTTTAGTGCATTAAGAGTTGTTCTTCCAGATAATTCTTCGGCCTCTTAGACACCGGTGCGGAGATTCAGAAGTTCATTGTGATTTTTGCAATAATTAAATGTGCTTGTAGAATTCATATGGAAAAACTCTTAAAATTTCTTCATTATTTAATATAGAGATTCTTTCCCTATATATTTCTTGAAAAATTAACCAAGCGTCAACATAGGGAATTTTGGCGAATTCGCCTTTCATTTGGTAAAAGGAGTGAGGTTTTCTACATTTATTCGGAATCTCTATAGCCACAAAAGTAGAAATGTCCAATGAGACATTTAATAGAAGAACAATAAAAAGAACTTGCGATTTAAAAAAATAATCAATTGACTATTTACATAATCGTAACTCTTACTTCAGCCATAAAACTAACTGCTATCACTAAGACATTGCCAACTGTCTGGAAG
Organism: Cordylochernes scorpioides; assembly: GCA_030710605.1. Classification (NCBI taxonomy): domain Eukaryota; kingdom Metazoa; phylum Arthropoda; class Arachnida; order Pseudoscorpiones; family Chernetidae; genus Cordylochernes; species Cordylochernes scorpioides. Next base: position 137,877,522 of record CP092886.1, read on the forward strand.
ACAATATAGCCGTACTTTGCATATTTTACACATTTCCTGCATGTCGGCGGCAAGTAAAATGGCTTGAATGCCGATTATTTTAAACGGTTATGATTCAGATCAAGGTATGCTTACACATTTTACATAGGCTTTAGAGGTCACGTATATTCTACAGGATGTACATTATTAAGAACGCAACCCTAGAAATAATATTGAATTAGCTTACTTCTCTCTCTTTTAAATAAATGTTACCGTAAACTTCTCAAAATTACACACGCTTTTTTTAGTTCCTTATATATTATATACTGTTCATTATAATAATATAAATATTCTTATATATGTAACAGGTGTTAAAACTCATTATACAACGTGTGATCAATAATTTCCAGGAATGAGACTGGATCACGTAAAATATTCAAAATAATAAAATAATTTCATAAGGTGCTTATAGGTAAAACATTTATCAAGACGTAGAAATAAAAATTGATCACATAGACGCACGCGCTCACGTTTTATCGAATTTATAAGCTCAAGTATATCAGAACATTTTCGAATTTCAGTATGTACTGTATTGAAAAACAGCGAGTCTGCATAGGGCTTTGCTTTAAATTAGGGAAAACAGCTTCCGAATCATTTAAAATCTTGAAGCAGGCTCTTAAAGAAGATTCCCTATCACATTCAAGGACATTTGAATGGTTTGCACGATTAAAAGCTGGTCGTATAAGCAAGATAAAGCAAGGATGTTCAAATCGAAGCTTAAGTGTCTTCTTATCACTTTCTTTAATGTAGAGGGATTGGTACACTATGAATTCGTGCCCGAGTGTCAGACCATTAATCGACACTACTATCTTGATGTATTGCGACGTTTAAGAGAGCCTGTGCGTCAGAAAAGACCCGAAAGATGGCATCAGAAAAATTGGCTCTTGCATCATGACAACGTACGGCCACATACAGCAGTCACTGTACCACTCTATTTAGATAAACACGGAATTGCTTTACTACCCCAGCCACCCTATTCTCCTGACCTTGCTCCCAAAGACTTTTTCCTTTACCCTAAAATTAAAAGAGTCTTTAAAGGACCTCGAATTGAAGGAGAATTCGAAGAATATTTTGAAAAGCCTGAAAGATGAGTATTTTCAGAGGTGTTTTGATATCTGGAAAAAAGATGGAACAAGTATATAGATAGTGACTGTCATTATTTTAAGAAATTTCAAATAAAACTTTATTATACTTTTGTATTTCTTTAAATGTTTAGCATTCCTGGAAATTTTTGATCACACTATGTATTAAGTTTATTTATAATAAGTATTTTAGTACAATATTTTTTCTCGCATCACAGTAAATTTGATGTCTAAAGAAAATAACAGCGCAGACGGGGATGAGTATGAAGTCTAATTCCTGTAAATATATGGTGTGTGGAAACAGCGCCAGGCCTTAATGCTAGTAATGAACAATCTACGGAAGATTTTATAGCTGTCGAGCCCAAAAGGCATTGTTCCCCGTGTGAGGGAATCCAGGGAGGAATTGAAGATCTGCTGCCAGATGATCAGAATATTGCATCAGCCAGAATGGAATGGGATGAACATCCTGGGTTATCTCTCTCTACCAAACCTTTCATTGTAGTGAAATCGTTTATTTATTCATTATAATACACCTTCTAATTATTTGATAGTGTTTTGATATATATTGTATCATTTAGTTTAAAATAGGCAAATTCGAATGACCTTTCAAATTATTCATATTCTTAAAAATGTATGTATATCAAAACTCAATGCCTCTAAGGTTAAAAGTGACTAAATAAGGTAACTAACGTTTATTTAAATTTATTGGTATTTGATAGAAAGATGGAAGAATAGCTGAATGTGGCGATCAGAATAAGAAATGCACATTTTTTGTTTATCCCAAGTACACGTAGTACAGGCATGATATTCATGTTGGGTAGTTAACGACTACGTGTTTAGCGTGAGTTTAACACATGACTACGGATGTAGAAATCGGTTTGACTTTTGCACTTGAAGGTTTTCCTGAGTCCCATCGGTTACTAGCAGTCAATGTTGAGTTTGGTATCTTTCAAGAATCGGGGTCTATCTGGATGGATTTTTTATACAGTAAACGTAGCCCTATACCGGATTCGATCCCAGGTCGTGGCTGTTGAAAATCGACAGTTTAATATTTGATGTGAAAGATTCATCATACAAAACCTAAATTTCAACAACAAATAAAACCTAGCCTATTTTAATAAACTGAAAATATTATAATAAAATGATTGATTATTTAGCAAACCCTTTTATTTCACTACTGAACATGATTTTATCAAAAGTTTAAAATAGTCAACATAATATTATTTTCATAATCAGTGTAAAATATAAGCTTAATAAATAAAATAATTTGATATAAATATTTATACTCTTAATAGAGAGTTTAAGGTCAATAAAAATTAGTTTTATACTAAACTCTACTGAAAATACAATAATTTATGTTTCAGGGATTATAGAAATTCCGTAATTTCAAAGAAATTATGTATTCAGTTTTGGGTTTTTATTTTAGACACTTCTGATAATTATTACCAAGTTGCTTCCTCCGACTACGCCAGGTTTATATAAAAGATGGAATCACGCGATATTCAAATTACAGCGTTTTTAATTAATGAGCGAGAGATAGGTATAAACAAGCTTTAAATAATAAAAATCTCAAATCCTATAATGTGAGAATTTAAAATAAAATTTAATGCGAAATTTATTGAAGGTTATCGATAATATTTTTGAAATTTGGATGAAATAGGCTAATATAAAAGGTTTGCACTCAATAGAGATGTATAGAGGCGTTGTAATTAAATATTCATGATATATAATATTGGTTTTCACAATTATTTACAATTTCTGAACAGCCAGCTTTGATTGTGAAGTTCCTCTTGTAAATAACCTATCCACATCTATATGTTATTGAGAGTTTTATATATATGGCACTAGGGTGTGTGTTTGTGGGCAGAGTATTTTCTCCGAAATACAAAAAGAAAATGTCTCTCTATCAAAAAATCTATTAAAAAGCAAGGCATTTATTTCATCTGTTGTGCATAGAAGGTTCTTTTGAAGAGCATTGTATGTGCAACAAAATATTCTATGGTGAATCCAAACAAAGGCCAATTGGTGTACTATGGTTCAGAGATAAAGCATTGATCGGTAAAGGGTCGGTTTTATACCATACGCGAACTTGTACCCTAGCAAACCCTGCCAAAAATGTATTTCGGTATGACGTTACGAAACCCCGGAACTGATGAGTGTCATAGTCCTAAAATATGGTATTGGATTTGTCAACTCGTTTGGGATTGCCAAAACTGGTATCATGTTTTTTTAATATAGCCAAATATACCCCTTTTTTCAGAAAATATAAAAGAAAAATGCCTTGCTTTGACGTATATATTTGAAAATAGATCATCTTTCATTTCAAATAAATTAGAGCAATGCATTATTTACTATAGGTAGATTTAGACAAAAACTTGTGTTGAGACTTTTTTCGCAAAAATAATGGAAAAATACACGAAATTAAACTCAAAGTTTTATAGACCGAGCAATCGATTCTACGAACTCTGATATATATTAATGTTATAAAAACATTTATTTTTAATAAATACACATATAATATTCTATCCAACTTTAAGAGGAATTCATATATTCTGCATACCTCCATCAAATATTTATCAGAAGAAAGGTTCCTGTAGAAATTAATAGAGAGAGTACCATATACCGTGACCTAAAATATATATATTCTACCTCACTTCTACCTAAACTAACTTTATATTAAATCAATAATCCATTGTGTGTGTTGTATTCCTTGTAGATATCTATATTTAATATGTCTACATTTTTTACTAAATTCTCTTTTGCTCTTTCTATCCAACCTCAGTACTTCCTCTCTAATTGGCCATTTATTTTAAGGGCCTGGCAACGGGGAATGTACTAACTCTTTAATTTTTGTTTAGATTTGAGATATTTTAATTAAAAAGTTTCGAAATCAACAGAGCGCTTCCAAATCATTGATTTATTTTCCAATAAACGAATTTTAATTAAAATCAGGTGATTATCCAAGTCTTTTTCTCCGATAGAGAAAGTGCACTTTTCTTGATGTAGCCTGCTTGTAGTGCAGGTGGCTAACTAGGTGTCAAGCCAATAACCTCTTGGTATTGTACTTGTTATATATATAACCTTTACCTTTATTTGTATAATAATTATACCTAATTATTTATATTAAAATACCAAAACCCTTGAAGCTTTTAAACTAATTGCTAAGCTTCTCTGTTATTTTTATTTATTTTGCTGGAATAATTATTTTTATTAATTCGTTTTTTATTTCATAGAAATGAGAAATTGTTTTATGTGAACGTGCGCATTCTTAGTAAATAGACACTACTCATAAACTTAATTATCTTTTTTATTTACAGCTATTTTTGAACTTAATTACCGTGTTGTTTGTTTATTGTTCTGCATAATTAAGTTTTTTGTCTCTTATTTCATTTTCCTTTATTTACTTGTTCTTAGTTTAGAATCTATTAATAAATATATAATTAAATTAGAGATTATTACTCTCTATTATGAACAGTTTCAATTCTATTTATGGTCGATTGTGAAGGACATGGCAAGGACTGGCTGAGCGACCAATAGCCACATAGACGGCCGTTGAATTCTTTATTTACGAAGAAATGACAAATGGCGAACATTACATTTCGAAATTAGGGGAAGCAAGAATTAATATTTATGTTATATTGGATAATTTTATATAACGATGCATTAGCGCGCCATCTGTTATGAAAATTCGAAACTATTATAGACACGTATGATTCTTTTAAAAATAAAAAATTAAAATAGTAGGCATTTTGATTGCATGAACATGAAATAAATTTGATATTACGATTTGTATTGATAATTTGCTTTTATGCTGAAATATTCATATTCTAAAAATAGAATAAAATAACTCTCTAAATCACTATTTACTTCAATTGATTGACCTGATAGTAATTTATCAAAAAATTAGTTGATTAATAATACGAATTTAAAGAATCTTCTCTCTTGAAATTGGTTACTTCAAGTCTTATTTTTAGTCCTAATTTGAGAAAAAATACCTGTTTTGAGATGAATAGAAGAAAGTAAATAAAAATAGTCTTAGTTACTAATATACATTTTACAAAAGTTTTGTGTCGGACAAAAGAGAGCAACAACAAGTGACGCCATCTAGCGGTCAACTTCACAGTAATCTATTTTATCATTCTTACTTCACCCACACATATTTGATATATAGCTGTTGGGACAATCGACATATTATTTTATGATGAATATCTTTCCAGAGGCAGAGGTAAACACCTGGATGGCGGTGAGCAATAAAAATATTTATAGGATAAACTGCGCATTTTAAAAACGATAAAACAAATGTAGTGAAGGTCACGAAGATCAATTGAGGAGTATATTTTGACTGTATTGACATACTTTTGAATATTAGCGTAAATTAGTTTATATTCTCATTTTAGTATACTGAGCAACTTCTCAAAGTTCCATTGCGATCAGATCAATGGTTTAATAAAAAATAGTAAATGTGTTCCAAAAATATATTTGAATATTTGTATGTAAAATTATTAATTATTTTTGGAATTTTTCAAACAAGACTATATTGAGTAGGGAATGTGGATGTTTGCTCTGAAAATATCGTTTACTAAATGTTCGTTAGACAATATTTCGCTCGGGTAAAAACTATGGGTACATTTGCTAGTAGAGAATCATATAGAAATAAATTATATATGTGTAATATAAAATAATGAACAGTTTCTGAATATATTTATATATAACTAGACGCTATCGTGATATACTGCTTGAATTACTCGTCAAAGACTGGCCTCTTTTTAATCTCAAAAAGATCGTCACATTATTAAAACTTTCTCTTTTAAAAAAGTACTCTCAATGTAAAAATCGGAATATATTTGTATTGACATTAGTATTAACGCGCGCTGAGGAAACCTCTAGAAAATGGTGTTTAGAGAAATAAAATTAATCTCAACCCTTTTTTATTATAAAAATACAATCAATACCTCAAGGTCAAAATACAGAACAACAGATAAAGAATTACATATAATGTGAAGCAACCAGGCCTATTCTCGTGACTGAAAGAATTAATAAGAGGACGCTAGAAGATTTTATATGATGGCGTTTATATTCCCTTTCACAACTAGGCGGATTCCATGATCTGAGACAAACGGATTCTAAATACTGTGGTGGAGTTCTCCGGATAGATACCACTCTGTCATTTACTCTTTAGAATCCTTTATCATTTCAGCGTGAACTTTGTACGGTCATGTGTGGAGAGAGCAAATTAAGATTTTTTTTAAATGTCATATATATTTAATTTTTTAGAGATTGATATTATAACACAAAGCAATAACGCGCCATCTATACATATAAAACAAAATGATTTAAAAGCGCGAATGTTTCTTTTATACATAAAACGAACTTCTACTGTCCTTACTGCGATGAAAAAATATTTCGGGAGGGCTTGGCTCATCAGTGGTGAACCCTCCCAGCGGTTTCGCCAATTTAATCCACCAGACCGCTTCTCAGAGCTCTAATACTGTATTAGATCATTCTGCTTTTATATGCTACACTGAAGGATGGATTCTTAGAAATGGTTTTCAAGCAAACTATGGACATAAGCTTATAGGACAGTAGAACTATATTCAAATATTTGCTTCGAGCAATGCTCTTCAGCAAACTATAAAGACAAGACCAGTTAGGAATATAATAACACAAAGCAATAACGCGCCATCTATACATATAAAACAAAATGATTTAAAAGCGCGAATGTTTCTTTTATACATAAAACGAACTTCTACTGTCGTTACTGCGATGAAAAAATATTTCGGGAGGGCTTGGCTCATCAGTGGTGAACCCTCCCAGCGGTTTCGCCAATTTAATCCACCAGACCGCTTCTCAGAGCTTTGGATTAAATTGGCGAAACCGCTGGGAGGGTTCACCACTGATGAGCCAAGCCCTCCCGAAATATTTTTTCATCGCAGTAAGGACAGTAGAAGTTTGTTTTATGTATAAAAGAAACATTCGCGCTTTTAAATCATTTTGTTTTAGATTGATATTAATTTTTAAAATATATATATATATATATATATATATAACATTTAATTTAGAATATTCAGAAAATATAACATTATATGAAACTCTATAGAGATATATTAAGATAATAATTAATTATATCCAGTTTTGATCATTTTCAAATATATATATATATTATTTGTGTCTTGTAAAATCTTTTACCTTATCTATGATAAAATGAGAAGACACGATTTAGGCTATATTTGGAGCTAATGTAAAATATTTAAATCATTTAAGTTCCACAAGCTGAGATAATGATCTTATGTACACAGCGTGTGGTAATTAAGCCAAGCTCTCCATTTCCTTCAATTAGCTCCTCCTTCTTCTGCCATCTTAAAAATGACCTTCAACATCAGGAATTTATATAATTTTCTGCTAATTTCATTTTTATTTTAAAATTTTTAAAATTATGAAATTTTAAAATAGGTTCAATTATTTCTATATTATCATCTGAGAATTATCAATACACCTTTTATTTATTTTTTAAATATCAGTTCCTCAACGTTCTAAAAATTCATCTATATATATAGGGGTTGATTATTCTATAGATTTTAAAGATTATTTGAATTTAATTATTGGTTGTATATTTTATAGATGTAATCAGCGGATAAAGTTAAACACCATTGTTTTTCACACACACAAAGATATCCATTTATTTTTAATGGAACGGGAGTATTTTATTTTGAATCTATATATATATATATATATATTAATTCATTATAAAGGACTGCGGTGTATGATTATAAAGCAACACTTAAAGCCTCCCCGCATAGTATTAGAAATAGTACATATTTCTCTTTGAAATTAATATTGATTTTCACAAAAAAGAAACTTATGCGGGGAGGCTTTAAGTGTGTGTTGCTTTATATATATTAATTAATTAAAAAGGCATATATTGGATCAAAAAATTATTTATTTTACCAATTATAACACCTTGATAAAGGTTGGCGTTCAGCCAGCTGAAATATTGGTAAAATAAATAATTTTTTGATCCAATATATGCCTTTTTAATTAATGATTTATCTATGGATTGCTCTATTTTAAGAAAAAAAATATATATATATATAGTGAAGCTATGCATATGTATGAATACGTAAATGTAAAGATTATATAGTAACCGTTTGTTATTTTTTTCAATAATAATATTCTTCAATAAATATAATCATTCCTACCTTGTTATATATACATACACATGATTGTATATATCCAGTACCCTCTATCAATTATTCGGTTACAAGTACAAGGAAAATAAACACGTTATTTTTTAAAATAATATATTATATATAAAAAGAATTATAACAATGAAAATGCAAACAGCACTAGTTATTTCCAAAATGGCCAGCTATATATTCTTTATTATACAATCATTGATTTGTTGAAGCCACTCCTCGATTGAATTTCACAGGTTGTTAAAAGAAAAGTGCCTCATTATGAGAAATATATATTTTCTATCTTTCCTGATTAGAGTGCCATTTGAGGAGTGTATCTTCTAAAGGATTTGTGTCCCAACTTGTAATTGAAATCATTATGGTCGGAGTAACTTCAGAGTAAATCATCTAGTGATATATCATTCTCTTTAATCCACTCTGCGCAGATTCATGTTGAGAACTCTGATTGAGGTATACAAATTTCATAAGGATATACCATAAACGTCTGCTTCCAATACGTTTTTATGCATTTTTGTTGAAGTCAGAGAGATTGACTAACAATTTACTTAAAATAGAGTTTCGTGATTCCAACATAACACCCACGCTTCATCATCTCAGTTGAGGCGATGATAGAGATCTTTGGATGTTAGAGCTACGTAAATTATAGAACAATCTGTTCTTCAAATTAAATGCATGCGTCTTCTATTTGTTTGTTAATAAAACTGTTAAAAGGTATTTTTTATTCTAATCAGCTAAGACAAGAGTAGTCCTTGGATATACATCATTGGGTAACTCTGCAAGGGACGTTTCGATTTCACGACAATCTATTGCATAAATGCTTTCGTATGATAATATCATATGCCTCTTTTTAAGGTCTCAAGACTGAGGTGATTCTTGAGGGCTCATCACATTGCTATTCTCTTTACACCTATTTTCTGATATATTACTGCTTGGGTTTGACAGGATATATCTGACAAACGCAGGATTCCGTACAGATCGTGGTCGTTTCACTCGTATTTGATTATCATATGCAACTCTGGTTTCAATATATATTTTTATGTAGTGTTATAGACAAAAATACTTGTAAAAAATATTTCTAAATTGTATATTGTATGTAATAACGGTATTCGATATATTTTCAAAATCCCCTAATTCATTTTGTTTGCCAAATTATTATTAGGAACATATTAATATCAATAAATAGCAATGAAAAGCAAGGAGAATCAGGATGATCGAGCATGGTAGGTGTATCAATAATAAAGACAGCAGATCCCTCATATACGACCACACGCTTAATACTGGCCATTCTTTCAATCTAGCTTCTCCCACCACCCTACACACTAACATTCCCAGTAAACACCAAAGATTAATCATAGAGGCCATTTTATCCATTTCAAAAAGCAGTATTAATCGTCATATTGATTTACCTGACCAATATCACGATATATGTATTAGCTTAAAAAACAGATAACCCCCCCCCTCCATTGGCCTTGTATGGCCGCTGATGGCGGGTTGAACATTTGAAAACTGGTACCTTGTTCTCATTTAATAGTAGCATATGGTCATGAATACGCGTCTGAAGAACTCTATCGTAGATTTTGGTTTTTTAGCGTAGATTCATGTTACTTTCCCGAATTCATGTTTTATCATAGCCAATCTGCAGTTGTATCATTTGTTAATTCTTTAACATTATACGATTAGCATACTCACGTAGTTGTTATATATCAGTAAGTTAGATATGCAAAATTTTAACCCGAATTGTATTTTCGCCGTACTATATATATCACATATGCAAATATACCTCAAATGGATTCCTATACAAAGTCAATTGTTACCTTAGTTTGCTACCTGTTGAAGGGCGTGACTGCCCGAAAGCTTGTCACTCGTTTATCCGAATAAAAAATGTTTTCTCCTTGCTTTTCATTGCTATTTATATAATCAATGGAGAAAGTTTTCATGTAGTTCTGATATTAATATCAAATATCAAATAAAGCTATTGCAAACATATGGCATTAAAATTTGAATTTACGTTTGGAACAGAATTTGGAAAAAATATGAAATATTCAAATAATATCATTTATTTAATTGACTTAGAATATTAATTAATTATTATTATTTTAGGAGAAGCGGGTAAATATAGACTGCACTAATATCACCCTTGGTAAATATTAATAAATAAATGAAATTTTAATTCAAAAAAAATAATAATAAAGGCTAATTAACACGAACAATATTATACTATTAAGTCATTATTTTTACGACTTAGGTGTATTTTCTAATAAAAATGCTTCTTTATTTATTTTAAAAAATAATCTTTGAATACAATAATATAAAACGAGAAGTAATATTCAATTTTAAACACACACACACACACATTTTAAAATTATATTTCATTTGTAGGTTTGAACAAATAAGAGTTGATCTTAATATTAATATATAAAATGCTCATCTGTGCATTTGATTTTGTTTTTTTCTATTCGAATTGGAACTATAAATATTTTGCTTAGATTATTATAATCTGTTTAAAACAAGAATAACGCTCAACGTTTTTTCCATAGTTACAATCATTAACAATATATTAAGATCGAGAGAAAAACACACACACAAATTATAATACGTTACTCACATATTCACCTGATCAGAAATTCCTTGATTTCTTCATAGATGTATTCCAGCCGACTGAATAACGAATCTAAAAACCTCTAATCCCTAGAGCTTAAACAGTCTCTCTCTTTCAGGATAATCCGAATGAAGCTTAAAAAATAATCCGTTAAGCTGGAAGATACCCATTAGAGATTAAGGCGATATAAACAATAATTTAGAAGTAGGAAGACGTGTCTGTAGAGCCAATAAATATGGTCCACATTTAAGTGACCGGTTCTGATTCTATCCAGTTTGGTCCTTCAAATTATACTGGTTGTATACTGGTTGGTTTGTTGATAACACCTATCTGGTATAATTACTTATTGAACACCACAATCAATATTACATACAAAATCCATTAGAACAATTGTGACGGGTATAATATGCAATTTTCGAGCGTCGTGCAAACAGTAATTTATTCAAATATGCTTTTAAGATATATGTTGTGTCTTTGCATATTTTGTCTTTTTGTACCACAATTTACATAGTTTAAATTTAACTTATTTGTGCTATAAAAAGGACGTATGGATTAAGTTGAAAAGTTCAGTTCAGCGTTGGGAGTCGAGTTGTCTTGTTATTTCAAACGCCTTTTTTCTACTGTGGTCTTAGATTGACAATTAAAGAATATTTGTTCAAGTATAAGAGTGGTTTGTGGCCCAGAGCGACACGACAATATATAAAGAACTATTTCCACCCATCATAATATGCATTGTTCAATATTTCTATCACACATATAAAAATAGTTTAAAATGTCATTAGCCATTTGATTTTGGTATAATAAATAAAATTACAATCTCGCACTTCTTATTCTGTATTTATAATTTCAAATTGGGGCGATTTAATATATTATATATTAAAACACTGTACATTATCTTCAGGTGAATATCTGTTAAAACATTATAAAATTAAACTGTATGCATTCATATATTTGTATTATTTCTAGAATTGGTATTATATAATACTCAACAAATCTTTCTCACACATATGTCTATCAAAAGAATTCCCATTCTTGGCTTGAATAGGTTTCAAAAATGATTGGAATCATTCAAATGATTGGAGAGGAAATTGAGGTTGTTCTCAAAAGCCTGAAGTAAACCTCGATTTATATATTAACTATCCTCTTTTAATTCGGATAAACAATTTCTCAGAATAGAAATGAATAACAAATGTTTTTAATCAAGAGGGAAGCAGGATTGTAAGGCGAACTCCTTTAATTACCAAAGTCGTCCTCACAATTCTTCTTTGTACTCACCATCTGGACTTGAGCGATTGCATTGTCAGCACCAAATTCTTCAGATTCTTCCGTAAAGTGGTTCCAGACAGTATGATTGATGGAATGCCATATAGAATTTAGGACATGGATACCATTTACAATTTTTAAATGGAATAAGACCCCATAACGTCACATTAATTATATCGTGTAAGAGCATCACCTATAGTCAACATTTAAAAAATATTTAGGCGCAAATCTTTTTCGTGAAATCTCAAATCTTTAATTCACTGAGACTATTATCTAATTGAAGTTAGGGCAGACAGAAATGGCTTAATTTTATGAAAGAAAGTCCCAAAATCAATATATATACAGTTAAACCTGTCTATAGCTCCCCCTCTTGGGACTCACCAATATGGGGGGCTATAGAGAGGGGGTGCTATAGACAGGTCACTTTTAATGTAAATCGCATCGTACTACGTATTTAAAATCGGGCGCTATAGAGAGAAAAGCACTATTTAGAGGGGGCACTATAGACAGGTTTAACTATATTATATATATGACAATTATAATATATATTATTTAAAAGAAAAGCTATCCTTCATGTCGAAAATGATTTAGAATCCATGCGTCATATATCGACTGTTTTTGCAATCTATAACAATTTACTCGACTACAGAAACACAAACCGAGCAGGGAGACCATGGTAATTACCTATCTATTGTGCACCAGGTTGCGGCTCTCCTGTGCTGGGTCTAGTATCTTACCAGAGCGTGATTCAACCATCCTACAAATTTATATAAGCGAATAATGAGATAACTCTACTTTAAGTAGCCTCCAGAATAATTTATTTATTTCTCAAATCAAAAAGCGCTGTGAATTCACACAGTGTACCAAAATACAAATGGTGATTTTATAATACATAAATTTGTTTATAATATATATATTCTATTTAATAAAATAAATAAATATAAAATATAAATTTGAATTAAAAATATATGAAAAATAATATTACGAATTAAAATAAAATTAGCCATGATGCAACACTATATAGAGTTTTGGCGTGTTATATAATATATATACTCTCTCACACACGCACAAATTACTTGAATAGATTCTTGAGAGAATCATAGCAACTATAGCAGGATATATTATGTAAGTTATAGAGGATTATATCCCCAGCCATATTTCTACCGTTAGTATAAGGTAAAAGTTATTTCCCAACACACAAAAACTTACTTAGACCGAATGCAAATTGATGGGGATTGCAGCCGTCACAGGTCATAGATTAAGCACTAAATCTAATCCATCGCCGCGTGACCAGGCTAAATTTATTATCTAAATCTTTACCGTCATTTTTTATATTTTATTTAGTAAATATTTTTCTTAGGGTTACACATTCTCTCTCTCTCAAAATTAATTGTTTACTATAAAAATGTCTATATATTCTCTACTCTCTATATTTTGTGAAAATTAAAACAAATATAATTGACAATTTTATTTTTATTTTGGATGAATATATTTATAGTTATTTGGAAAATTTGCACAAAAACACAATACACATAAAAATAAATAAACAAATATATTTATAAAGAAAATAAATCAAGTATTAAGTATATATCAAAATATTTTACCTATATCTATCTTGCTAGTTTTATATGTTATTATTTTTTATAATGATATATATTTTAAAATATTTATTAATTAGCAAAGTGTGTTTTTATACTAATAAATACCAATAATATAATTTGGAATATGAGAAAGATTCACGTTTGAAAAATACAATCTAAATATAATGAATATTTATATGGTTAAAGGCGTTCTTGCAAGAATTTATCATTTGCAAAACATTCAATTCAATATGAATATATCACGAACTTAATTATGTTTCATTTATAAAAATTCCAATTTTAAAATTTATTACCCACATTTTTATATAAACACAAAGCAAAAACGCGCCATCAATACATATAGAATGTAAGGATTTAAAAACACGAATGTTTCTTTTATACATAACATAAACTTCTACTGCCCTAACTGCGATGAAAAAATATTTTGGGAAGGCTTGGCTCATCATTGGTGAACCAGTGGTTTCGCCAATTTAATCCACCAGACCGCTTCTCAGAGCTCTAATACAGTATTGGACGATTCTGCTTATATATATGCAGCACTGAAGGGTGGAATCTCAGAAATGGTTTTCAAGAAAACTATGGACATAAGATTATAGGACAGTAGAATTACATTCAATTACATTTATAAAAAATGAAGGCATCGTTCTCAACAAATTATCCTATATCTTTATATAAAATAACACAATAAAGAAAAGAAAAAAATTGCATATTTCTGATTGGAAAAATGAGTATCTAAAAGTTATATATATTCTGTGCGATGTGTGCTATATTACTATTAATACGACTACCACTTATAAAATTGAAATAATAGAATATTTTTAATATCAAATCAGTGAAACACAATATTCTTTAGGCAAACATTTATTCAGAATATTTTATATTTCAAATCAAACCATTTATATAAATATCTTATTTTATTTACCTGTTGCAAACAAGACACGCTATATCCGATCTGAATAATTGCGCGTGAAACTATTTACAATAATTGTAGTAGAGTAGGTAACAGAATTATCAAAAAGAAAATAAACAATTAAGAAAAAGATCATTAAATAAACATATACATTAAACAAATAAGCAACAACATGAGCAGATAGATGAAATCGCAAGGTAGTTATTTACAATATGTTAATACTCTTACATAAATCTCTTATCGTATCTTTGTTATTACAAAATGGCAACCTTTACAATTTTTATTATATTTTTCAGAGAATTGAAAAAAATAAATATGAAGGCTAAAAGAGAGTTATTGGATTATTTAATATCCCTCTAAGTATATGTCACGAAAAATAGATTTTTGTTTAATTTTTCATATCGCATTCTATATATTACGACGTATAGGAAGTAATAATGAATGATGAAAACTTACCATTTACAGTATATTTTTCCTAATGGAATAATTTTATGTGAAATTCAGTGAAAATAATATTGTCCAATATCAATAAAATTTATATTGATCGATTTTATAATTTCGTACAAAAATTAAAATAATATATTTAATTAGGTATGTTATACATTATTATGGTTCACTTGTGATATTTGTCTTTTATTAGAATTGGTGTCTTTGCCATTTTTTCAACTGTACTGGAAAGTATGGGTTCAATTGGGTTGGTGTTTCGCAATGGATTTGTAGTTTTATAAATACCTTCACGTGTAGTCCACACTATCAAGATGTTTTCTAGAAACTTGGGCATCCAGCGAAGACAAAGGTTTGAAGAATTGACATACCAATATTATATTGAAGCGACTCATTGAATATATGCAACACATATATCAATCTTCATATAATTAAAATTATAGAAAAAGACGTCAATACATACAAAAATAGTCTATTATATATACTGTAAATTTAGATCAAAATATATCTCAAGGTATATAGTACTATATCTCAATTTACTTTAAAATGTAAATTTTGTAAATATCGCGGCACGTTTATATTCTGGAGTTGGTGGTAAACCAATTAAATTCTCGGAGATTTTACGGAAACTTTAACCTGATTTCTTTTCATATAAAAATGTTATGAATGTTACAAATCCAAATATTTAGTTCCTGGAATATATTCTCCGTCTGTCTTATATTGAAGAGAAAAATTAAACGCTATTAAATGCTTTAAAATTTACTTACCTGTAGGAAGGGGGTTCGTCAAAGGAGTTCTTTGTTCTTGGATCTGCTACACAAATTTGAAATGAATTTATATATCAAATAGGAATTCTGAATATAAAATGTATCTTATAAGTCTCTTTACTTTGTTAAAACCTAAAAAATAGACTTTTATCGCACTCTTATCATTTTTTTTATTGTTTATTTTTTTCCAATTTACACACAGACATAAATTAGATACAAATTAATAAACAATATATTTTTTATTGGTAAAGCTTGAAAATGGAAATCTCCATTATATCAGTTTTTCCGTGGAAAAAATAAAATATACTCAATTTGTTGTCAAAACATAATATGATTAGGCTATTCCAAGACGTGGAGGTGCAATGGTCAAACTGCTTTCGACATTTGTCGATATTCGTGCATTCCTAAGATCAAGGGACGTCAGAAAAAGATCAATCCCAAAAATTATCAACAGATTGCAAAATTTTCTTAACAACTGTAAATATGAAAACGTTATATTACGTTTTAAACATTGCAAAAATTTATATTTCCGATATTAAATATATATATTTTTAAAATATATTTAATTATATTCACATATTGCAAAATACATATCCATTTAACCTATAGAACTAAATAATATTTAAAATTTATTTTAAGCTGTGATATATCGACACAAGAACGATTTGTATGTCAGAAGATAGAACCAACGTTTAAAAAAAATCATGTCAACCGTTCCAGGTCATCTATATCGCGAAGAATACGGCGAATCATTTTCTCTGTGAGAATTTACCAGCATAGATCGGCACTAAATATTCATAGTCCGACATCTCTGCTCGTAGATCAGGCCCTAAACAATAGTAACTCTCTCCATCCTTTGATATATAATATATATAAATATCAAGGAAAGACATAGTCGGTTATTTTTGGAAAGTTAGAGCGCATTACAAATAGAAATACGAAGTCTGTTAGTATAAAAACCTTTTAATTACAAAACATTAGTGGATTTCAATATAGCGCGCTTGCTTAAGACGACCTTGATGAACCGTGACTTTTTTACAGTGTGTAAATTGCGTTAGTTGATGGCATGAATATTCGAGTGAGGTAGTGTTTAGTGCCCTTGTCAGATTCTCATTGTAAGTAAAATGACGGAACGACTGCAGGAGCTCTAATGAATCAAGGCAAAGGCAAATATATTCCATTTGGAAGATTCAGACGGCTTTCGTTGACAATTCTATGGGGGTTACACAGATTAAGGATTGTTACGACCGGTTTAAAGATGGCCGCACATAGGTGGATAGAGAACCACGCTCCGGCCGGAAATCATTGCCAGAGTGAACACTGCGTGTGACCGACGTGTGACTACCCGATAAATTACTAAAGAGGTGGACATCAGCTCCTTTTTGGCACATTCCATTCTGATTGAAGATTTGCCATGAAAAGAGTGGCAGCGAAATTATTGACGAAGACTTTTGACGGTGGAGAAAGCTAATGAACGACATAATCACAAAATGCAGTCTCCTGTGTTTTGCTAAGATTCTCACTCTCCTGCAACCTATGAAAGTAAGGGTCATAATATAAATAAAGTACAAAATTTACACACAAGATAAAAAGCTCTTAGAATGTCGAATTATCCAATTCCGTCAATTCAAATACTGCCATTTTAAATCTTCACTTATGCTAAATTCTCTCTCTCCTAAAAATATTAATTTAATATAAATTAACAAAAACAATCTTTAAAAAATTTCAATTTTTTGTTTAAATTATTTTTTTTTTCAAATGTTTTAATAGATACATATATTTTTACATTTATTTCTTAATGAATTATATTTTATGTACTTATCACAAATATTTTAAAATATAAGATAGACCTCATTATTTTTCCTTTAATATTTTAAGATATTTAACTTATTCGGATTGTAATTTTTGAATATTTTTTCATGCACAAATTTCCCCCCACCTACTTTGTATTTCAAATTTTTATTTTATTTGACATATCGGACGCGATATCCCAGCTCGGGATACTTGCGCCTAAATACATTTTAGTAGATTATATACAATTCATTTTATACAATTTAATAACCGGACTAAAAACATAATTAAAACTCAAACGATGGCACTCTAAAACAGAAGAGAAAATCCAAAATGGATTATTTTATCAACCTATATACAACTCAATAACCGACTAAAAACACAATTAAAACTGAAACGATGGTTTTCTCAAACAGAATAGAAAATCCAAAATAAATTATTTTAGCAACCTATATACAATTCAGTATATACAACACAATAACCGGTTAAAACACAATTAAAACTGAAACTATGGTTTTCTTAAACAGAAGAGAAAATCCAAAATGAACTTACAAAAATTATTGAATTTTACATAAGTGTCTTTGTTATATACAAATTCGCAAACCTCTTCGATGGGATAAAAATGATTACTTCTGTAGCTGTGGAATATCGGACATTCCATCAATAAATGCATTGAGTCTTGGTTTTCTTTTCCACAGAAACAGCTAGGATCATCCGTTGCCCCGATTTTCGACAGAAATTCTCCAAAATTACCATGACCCGTGACGAACTGTGAGTTATAAAAATTCGGACGAAAATAAAAAGGAATTCCAAATGGGAAAAATTTTCTGAATGTTTCATTAGTGTTAGCTATTGTTTCAGCCATTCTTGATTCTATGTAGTTATGAATTATAGTCGGGGCATGCGGTCTGAATACATTAATTTCTTCTTTTGATAAATTGGCCAAATCGTATTTTATTATCATGATTCTATTTGATCTGTGAGAATAGGTATTTTTGCCAAACTATGAATACAATTTGATGAGGTCGTTTTATAGGCTCTCACTACCCAAAGAAGAATCTGATATTGCTGAGAGTTTAATCTTTGCTTACTTCTTTTATTAATAAATTTATACCATATTTCAGATCCATAGGTTAGTATTGGCCTGAAAAGAGTTTTATATAAAATTAATCTTTTTTTAGCATCCAATCCCCACATCTTCCCACAGAGCGAAAACAAAAGATTTTTCATACGGTTGATTTTACAAAGAATATCATTAATGTGGGGTGTGAAGTTAATTTTTGACTTAATTCTGTGATTAGAAAATTTTATACCTAAAATTTTTACCTCTTCCACTGGTTTTATTATGAAATTTGGAGTTCCCATTGGAATATTTTGTTTGCCGTGCATATGTATTAAGCCGGTTTTCTCCGGGCTTAGCTTTAGCTTATTTCTTGTACACCATTGTATTACATAATTTAAAGTTCTTTCTGTTTCATTTTTTAACCCTTCTATGGTCTTGTGCCAGCAAACAATCGAAACATCATCCGCATAACAGATTATTTCAGAATTTGGGGATGCGAAGTTGATCAACAAATCATTCAGGACTATATTCCACAATAAAGGTGATAATGGTCCGCCTTGAGGACATCCCTTTGATAAATATTTCGAAATTGTTGTATTCGAGAAGGTGAGACTTGTTTTTCTTCTCCGATTTAAAAATGATTGGATAATTTTTATAAGAACTGCTGGGACGTGGTCTTCGTCCATTCTTTTTATTAAGGCAGGCCACCACGCATTATCAAATGCACCACTTATATCAATGGCAATCAATGCAACCAATTCGTTTTGTTTGTGTTTCAGTATGGTCTCGGTTATTTTGTCCAATGCCGTTATTGTAGATTTTCTTTTCGTAAATCCATGTTGTCTATGGCTCAGTAAGTTATTATGATTATAATAATTGAGTATTTTATTTTTAATGATCGTTTCAAATATTTTTGAGAAATTTGATGTTAGTGAAATTGGGCGATAGCTATTAATTGCTTCGTAGTCAGCTTTTTGCGGTTTCGCAATAATTTTTAATACCGAATGTTTCCAGCTTTCAGGATAGTAACCCAGCACCAGACACTCATTAAAGAGTTTGACTAAACTGGGTAGGATTGATAATAATGAGTGCTTAATCATATAATTACTCACGTTATCTGGACCAGGAGCCTTTCTGATATTAAGATTCGAGCACAAATCCTTTATTTCCTTTTCAGTAATAAAAATGATTTCCCTGTTGGTAAAACTTGGGATGTGATTTCTAATTAAAGTGTGTTCTTCATTGTCCAACCGCACATCATCATCAGGAAAAAATGCTGTTAGCATTTCCTTCATCTTTTGCTCTCTCATGCATTCTGCAGTTTTATTCAGTAATGGTATGCCCACTTGAATATCGGCCGATCTTAACCGTTTAAAAATCCTGTATGCATTCCCGAAAGCATTCGTAGACTCATTTTCTTCAATAAATATTTTCCACGACTCTCTCAAAATTAATTGTTTACTATAAAAATGTCTATATATTCTCTACTCTCTATATTTTGTGAAAATTAAAACAAATATAATTGACAATTTTATTTTTATTTTGGATGAATATATTTATAGTTATTTGGAAAATTTGCACAAAAACACAATACACATAAAAATAAATAAACAAATATATTTATAAAGAAAATAAATCAAGTATTAAGTATATATCAAAATATTTTACCTATATCTATCTTGCTAGTTTTATATGTTATTATTTTTTATAATGATATATATTTTAAAATATTTATTAATTAGCAAAGTGTGTTTTTATACTAATAAATACCAATAATATAATTTGGAATATGAGAAAGATTCACGTTTGAAAAATACAATCTAAATATAATGAATATTTATATGGTTAAAGGCGTTCTTGCAAGAATTTATCATTTGCAAAACATTCAATTCAATATGAATATATCACGAACTTAATTATGTTTCATTTATAAAAATTCCAATTTTAAAATTTATTACCCACATTTTTATATAAACACAAAGCAAAAACGCGCCATCAATACATATAGAATGTAAGGATTTAAAAACACGAATGTTTCTTTTATACATAACATAAACTTCTACTGCCCTAACTGCGATGAAAAAATATTTTGGGAAGGCTTGGCTCATCATTGGTGAACCAGTGGTTTCGCCAATTTAATCCACCAGACCGCTTCTCAGAGCTCTAATACAGTATTGGACGATTCTGCTTATATATATGCAGCACTGAAGGGTGGAATCTCAGAAATGGTTTTCAAGAAAACTATGGACATAAGATTATAGGACAGTAGAATTACATTCAATTACATTTATAAAAAATGAAGGCATCGTTCTCAACAAATTATCCTATATCTTTATATAAAATAACACAATAAAGAAAAGAAAAAAATTGCATATTTCTGATTGGAAAAATGAGTATCTAAAAGTTATATATATTCTGTGCGATGTGTGCTATATTACTATTAATACGACTACCACTTATAAAATTGAAATAATAGAATATTTTTAATATCAAATCAGTGAAACACAATATTCTTTAGGCAAACATTTATTCAGAATATTTTATATTTCAAATCAAACCATTTATATAAATATCTTATTTTATTTACCTGTTGCAAACAAGACACGCTATATCCGATCTGAATAATTGCGCGTGAAACTATTTACAATAATTGTAGTAGAGTAGGTAACAGAATTATCAAAAAGAAAATAAACAATTAAGAAAAAGATCATTAAATAAACATATACATTAAACAAATAAGCAACAACATGAGCAGATAGATGAAATCGCAAGGTAGTTATTTACAATATGTTAATACTCTTACATAAATCTCTTATCGTATCTTTGTTATTACAAAATGGCAACCTTTACAATTTTTATTATATTTTTCAGAGAATTGAAAAAAATAAATATGAAGGCTAAAAGAGAGTTATTGGATTATTTAATATCCCTCTAAGTATATGTCACGAAAAATAGATTTTTGTTTAATTTTTCATATCGCATTCTATATATTACGACGTATAGGAAGTAATAATGAATGATGAAAACTTACCATTTACAGTATATTTTTCCTAATGGAATAATTTTATGTGAAATTCAGTGAAAATAATATTGTCCAATATCAATAAAATTTATATTGATCGATTTTATAATTTCGTACAAAAATTAAAATAATATATTTAATTAGGTATGTTATACATTATTATGGTTCACTTGTGATATTTGTCTTTTATTAGAATTGGTGTCTTTGCCATTTTTCAACTGTACTGGAAAGTATGGGTTCAATTGGGTTGGTGTTTCGCAATGGATTTGTAGTTTTATAAATACCTTCACGTGTAGTCCACACTATCAAGATGTTTTCTAGAAACTTGGGCATCCAGCGAAGACAAAGGTTTGAAGAATTGACATACCAATATTATATTGAAGCGACTCATTGAATATATGCAACACATATATCAATCTTCATATAATTAAAATTATAGAAAAAGACGTCAATACATACAAAAATAGTCTATTATATATACTGTAAATTTAGATCAAAATATATCTCAAGGTATATAGTACTATATCTCAATTTACTTTAAAATGTAAATTTTGTAAATATCGCGGCACGTTTATATTCTGGAGTTGGTGGTAAACCAATTAAATTCTCGGAGATTTTACGGAAACTTTAACCTGATTTCTTTTCATATAAAAATGTTATGAATGTTACAAATCCAAATATTTAGTTCCTGGAATATATTCTCCGTCTGTCTTATATTGAAGAGAAAAATTAAACGCTATTAAATGCTTTAAAATTTACTTACCTGTAGGAAGGGGGTTCGTCAAAGGAGTTCTTTGTTCTTGGATCTGCTACACAAATTTGAAATGAATTTATATATCAAATAGGAATTCTGAATATAAAATGTATCTTATAAGTCTCTTTACTTTGTTAAAACCTAAAAAATAGACTTTTATCGCACTCTTATCATTTTTTTTATTGTTTATTTTTTTCCAATTTACACACAGACATAAATTAGATACAAATTAATAAACAATATATTTTTTATTGGTAAAGCTTGAAAATGGAAATCTCCATTATATCAGTTTTTCCGTGGAAAAAATAAAATATACTCAATTTGTTGTCAAAACATAATATGATTAGGCTATTCCAAGACGTGGAGGTGCAATGGTCAAACTGCTTTCGACATTTGTCGATATTCGTGCATTCCTAAGATCAAGGGACGTCAGAAAAAGATCAATCCCAAAAATTATCAACAGATTGCAAAATTTTCTTAACAACTGTAAATATGAAAACGTTATATTACGTTTTAAACATTGCAAAAATTTATATTTCCGATATTAAATATATATATTTTTAAAATATATTTAATTATATTCACATATTGCAAAATACATATCCATTTAACCTATAGAACTAAATAATATTTAAAATTTATTTTAAGCTGTGATATATCGACACAAGAACGATTTGTATGTCAGAAGATAGAACCAACGTTTAAAAAAAATCATGTCAACCGTTCCAGGTCATCTATATCGCGAAGAATACGGCGAATCATTTTCTCTGTGAGAATTTACCAGCATAGATCGGCACTAAATATTCATAGTCCGACATCTCTGCTCGTAGATCAGGCCCTAAACAATAGTAACTCTCTCCATCCTTTGATATATAATATATATAAATATCAAGGAAAGACATAGTCGGTTATTTTTGGAAAGTTAGAGCGCATTACAAATAGAAATACGAAGTCTGTTAGTATAAAAACCTTTTAATTACAAAACATTAGTGGATTTCAATATAGCGCGCTTGCTTAAGACGACCTTGATGAACCGTGACTTTTTTACAGTGTGTAAATTGCGTTAGTTGATGGCATGAATATTCGAGTGAGGTAGTGTTTAGTGCCCTTGTCAGATTCTCATTGTAAGTAAAATGACGGAACGACTGCAGGAGCTCTAATGAATCAAGGCAAAGGCAAATATATTCCATTTGGAAGATTCAGACGGCTTTCGTTGACAATTCTATGGGGGTTACACAGATTAAGGATTGTTACGACCGGTTTAAAGATGGCCGCACATAGGTGGATAGAGAACCACGCTCCGGCCGGAAATCATTGCCAGAGTGAACACTGCGTGTGACCGACGTGTGACTACCCGATAAATTACTAAAGAGGTGGACATCAGCTCCTTTTTGGCACATTCCATTCTGATTGAAGATTTGCCATGAAAAGAGTGGCAGCGAAATTATTGACGAAGACTTTTGACGGTGGAGAAAGCTAATGAACGACATAATCACAAAATGCAGTCTCCTGTGTTTTGCTAAGATTCTCACTCTCCTGCAACCTATGAAAGTAAGGGTCATAATATAAATAAAGTACAAAATTTACACACAAGATAAAAAGCTCTTAGAATGTCGAATTATCCAATTCCGTCAATTCAAATACTGCCATTTTAAATCTTCACTTATGCTAAATTCTCTCTCTCCTAAAAATATTAATTTAATATAAATTAACAAAAACAATCTTTAAAAAATTTCAATTTTTTGTTTAAATTATTTTTTTTTTCAAATGTTTTAATAGATACATATATTTTTACATTTATTTCTTAATGAATTATATTTTATGTACTTATCACAAATATTTTAAAATATAAGATAGACCTCATTATTTTTCCTTTAATATTTTAAGATATTTAACTTATTCGGATTGTAATTTTTGAATATTTTTTCATGCACAAATTTCCCCCCACCTACTTTGTATTTCAAATTTTTATTTTATTTGACATATCGGACGCGATATCCCAGCTCGGGATACTTGCGCCTAAATACATTTTAGTAGATTATATACAATTCATTTTATACAATTTAATAACCGGACTAAAAACATAATTAAAACTCAAACGATGGCACTCTAAAACAGAAGAGAAAATCCAAAATGGATTATTTTATCAACCTATATACAACTCAATAACCGACTAAAAACACAATTAAAACTGAAACGATGGTTTTCTCAAACAGAATAGAAAATCCAAAATAAATTATTTTAGCAACCTATATACAATTCAGTATATACAACACAATAACCGGTTAAAACACAATTAAAACTGAAACTATGGTTTTCTTAAACAGAAGAGAAAATCCAAAATGAACTTACAAAAATTATTGAATTTTACATAAGTGTCTTTGTTATATACAAATTCGCAAACCTCTTCGATGGGATAAAAATGATTACTTCTGTAGCTGTGGAATATCGGACATTCCATCAATAAATGCATTGAGTCTTGGTTTTCTTTTCCACAGAAACAGCTAGGATCATCCGTTGCCCCGATTTTCGACAGAAATTCTCCAAAATTACCATGACCCGTGACGAACTGTGAGTTATAAAAATTCGGACGAAAATAAAAAGGAATTCCAAATGGGAAAAATTTTCTGAATGTTTCATTAGTGTTAGCTATTGTTTCAGCCATTCTTGATTCTATGTAGTTATGAATTATAGTCGGGGCATGCGGTCTGAATACATTAATTTCTTCTTTTGATAAATTGGCCAAATCGTATTTTATTATCAATGATTCTATTTGATCTGTGAGAATAGGTATTTTTGCCAAACTATGAATACAATTTGATGAGGTCGTTTTATAGGCTCTCACTACCCAAAGAAGAATCTGATATTGCTGAGAGTTTAATCTTTGCTTACTTCTTTTATTAATAAATTTATACCATATTTCAGATCCATAGGTTAGTATTGGCCTGAAAAGAGTTTTATATAAAATTAATCTTTTTTTAGCATCCAATCCCCACATCTTCCCACAGAGCGAAAACAAAAGATTTTTCATACGGTTGATTTTACAAAGAATATCATTAATGTGGGGTGTGAAGTTAATTTTTGACTTAATTCTGTGATTAGAAAATTTTATACCTAAAATTTTTACCTCTTCCACTGGTTTTATTATGAAATTTGGAGTTCCCATTGGAATATTTTGTTTGCCGTGCATATGTATTAAGCCGGTTTTCTCCGGGCTTAGCTTTAGCTTATTTCTTGTACACCATTGTATTACATAATTTAAAGTTCTTTCTGTTTCATTTTTTAACCCTTCTATGGTCTTGTGCCAGCAAACAATCGAAACATCATCCGCATAACAGATTATTTCAGAATTTGGGGATGCGAAGTTGATCAACAAATCATTCAGGACTATATTCCACAATAAAGGTGATAATGGTCCGCCTTGAGGACATCCCTTTGATAAATATTTCGAAATTGTTGTATTCGAGAAGGTGAGACTTGTTTTTCTTCTCCGATTTAAAAATGATTGGATAATTTTTATAAGAACTGCTGGGACGTGGTCTTCGTCCATTCTTTTTATTAAGGCAGGCCACCACGCATTATCAAATGCACCACTTATATCAATGGCAATCAATGCAACCAATTCGTTTTGTTTGTGTTTCAGTATGGTCTCGGTTATTTTGTCCAATGCCGTTATTGTAGATTTTCTTTTCGTAAATCCATGTTGTCTATGGCTCAGTAAGTTATTATGATTATAATAATTGAGTATTTTATTTTTAATGATCGTTTCAAATATTTTTGAGAAATTTGATGTTAGTGAAATTGGGCGATAGCTATTAATTGCTTCGTAGTCAGCTTTTTGCGGTTTCGCAATAATTTTTAATACCGAATGTTTCCAGCTTTCAGGATAGTAACCCAGCACCAGACACTCATTAAAGAGTTTGACTAAACTGGGTAGGATTGATAATAATGAGTGCTTAATCATATAATTACTCACGTTATCTGGACCAGGAGCCTTTCTGATATTAAGATTCGAGCACAAATCCTTTATTTCCTTTTCAGTAATAAAAATGATTTCCCTGTTGGTAAAACTTGGGATGTGATTTCTAATTAAAGTGTGTTCTTCATTGTCCAACCGCACATCATCATCAGGAAAAAATGCTGTTAGCATTTCCTTCATCTTTTGCTCTCTCATGCATTCTGCAGTTTTATTCAGTAATGGTATGCCCACTTGAATATCGGCCGATCTTAACCGTTTAAAAATCCTGTATGCATTCCCGAAAGCATTCGTAGACTCATTTTCTTCAATAAATATTTTCCACGACTCTCTCAAAATTAATTGTTTACTATAAAAATGTCTATATATTCTCTACTCTCTATATTTTGTGAAAATTAAAACAAATATAATTGACAATTTTATTTTTATTTTGGATGAATATATTTATAGTTATTTGGAAAATTTGCACAAAAACACAATACACATAAAAATAAATAAACAAATATATTTATAAAGAAAATAAATCAAGTATTAAGTATATATCAAAATATTTTACCTATATCTATCTTGCTAGTTTTATATGTTATTATTTTTTATAATGATATATATTTTAAAATATTTATTAATTAGCAAAGTGTGTTTTTATACTAATAAATACCAATAATATAATTTGGAATATGAGAAAGATTCACGTTTGAAAAATACAATCTAAATATAATGAATATTTATATGGTTAAAGGCGTTCTTGCAAGAATTTATCATTTGCAAAACATTCAATTCAATATGAATATATCACGAACTTAATTATGTTTCATTTATAAAAATTCCAATTTTAAAATTTATTACCCACATTTTTATATAAACACAAAGCAAAAACGCGCCATCAATACATATAGAATGTAAGGATTTAAAAACACGAATGTTTCTTTTATACATAACATAAACTTCTACTGCCCTAACTGCGATGAAAAAATATTTTGGGAAGGCTTGGCTCATCATTGGTGAACCAGTGGTTTCGCCAATTTAATCCACCAGACCGCTTCTCAGAGCTCTAATACAGTATTGGACGATTCTGCTTATATATATGCAGCACTGAAGGGTGGAATCTCAGAAATGGTTTTCAAGAAAACTATGGACATAAGATTATAGGACAGTAGAATTACATTCAATTACATTTATAAAAAATGAAGGCATCGTTCTCAACAAATTATCCTATATCTTTATATAAAATAACACAATAAAGAAAAGAAAAAAATTGCATATTTCTGATTGGAAAAATGAGTATCTAAAAGTTATATATATTCTGTGCGATGTGTGCTATATTACTATTAATACGACTACCACTTATAAAATTGAAATAATAGAATATTTTTAATATCAAATCAGTGAAACACAATATTCTTTAGGCAAACATTTATTCAGAATATTTTATATTTCAAATCAAACCATTTATATAAATATCTTATTTTATTTACCTGTTGCAAACAAGACACGCTATATCCGATCTGAATAATTGCGCGTGAAACTATTTACAATAATTGTAGTAGAGTAGGTAACAGAATTATCAAAAAGAAAATAAACAATTAAGAAAAAGATCATTAAATAAACATATACATTAAACAAATAAGCAACAACATGAGCAGATAGATGAAATCGCAAGGTAGTTATTTACAATATGTTAATACTCTTACATAAATCTCTTATCGTATCTTTGTTATTACAAAATGGCAACCTTTACAATTTTTATTATATTTTTCAGAGAATTGAAAAAAATAAATATGAAGGCTAAAAGAGAGTTATTGGATTATTTAATATCCCTCTAAGTATATGTCACGAAAAATAGATTTTTGTTTAATTTTTCATATCGCATTCTATATATTACGACGTATAGGAAGTAATAATGAATGATGAAAACTTACCATTTACAGTATATTTTTCCTAATGGAATAATTTTATGTGAAATTCAGTGAAAATAATATTGTCCAATATCAATAAAATTTATATTGATCGATTTTATAATTTCGTACAAAAATTAAAATAATATATTTAATTAGGTATGTTATACATTATTATGGTTCACTTGTGATATTTGTCTTTTATTAGAATTGGTGTCTTTGCCATTTTTTCAACTGTACTGGAAAGTATGGGTTCAATTGGGTTGGTGTTTCGCAATGGATTTGTAGTTTTATAAATACCTTCACGTGTAGTCCACACTATCAAGATGTTTTCTAGAAACTTGGGCATCCAGCGAAGACAAAGGTTTGAAGAATTGACATACCAATATTATATTGAAGCGACTCATTGAATATATGCAACACATATATCAATCTTCATATAATTAAAATTATAGAAAAAGACGTCAATACATACAAAAATAGTCTATTATATATACTGTAAATTTAGATCAAAATATATCTCAAGGTATATAGTACTATATCTCAATTTACTTTAAAATGTAAATTTTGTAAATATCGCGGCACGTTTATATTCTGGAGTTGGTGGTAAACCAATTAAATTCTCGGAGATTTTACGGAAACTTTAACCTGATTTCTTTTCATATAAAAATGTTATGAATGTTACAAATCCAAATATTTAGTTCCTGGAATATATTCTCCGTCTGTCTTATATTGAAGAGAAAAATTAAACGCTATTAAATGCTTTAAAATTTACTTACCTGTAGGAAGGGGGTTCGTCAAAGGAGTTCTTTGTTCTTGGATCTGCTACACAAATTTGAAATGAATTTATATATCAAATAGGAATTCTGAATATAAAATGTATCTTATAAGTCTCTTTACTTTGTTAAAACCTAAAAAATAGACTTTTATCGCACTCTTATCATTTTTTTTATTGTTTATTTTTTTCCAATTTACACACAGACATAAATTAGATACAAATTAATAAACAATATATTTTTTATTGGTAAAGCTTGAAAATGGAAATCTCCATTATATCAGTTTTTCCGTGGAAAAAATAAAATATACTCAATTTGTTGTCAAAACATAATATGATTAGGCTATTCCAAGACGTGGAGGTGCAATGGTCAAACTGCTTTCGACATTTGTCGATATTCGTGCATTCCTAAGATCAAGGGACGTCAGAAAAAGATCAATCCCAAAAATTATCAACAGATTGCAAAATTTTCTTAACAACTGTAAATATGAAAACGTTATATTACGTTTTAAACATTGCAAAAATTTATATTTCCGATATTAAATATATATATTTTTAAAATATATTTAATTATATTCACATATTGCAAAATACATATCCATTTAACCTATAGAACTAAATAATATTTAAAATTTATTTTAAGCTGTGATATATCGACACAAGAACGATTTGTATGTCAGAAGATAGAACCAACGTTTAAAAAAAATCATGTCAACCGTTCCAGGTCATCTATATCGCGAAGAATACGGCGAATCATTTTCTCTGTGAGAATTTACCAGCATAGATCGGCACTAAATATTCATAGTCCGACATCTCTGCTCGTAGATCAGGCCCTAAACAATAGTAACTCTCTCCATCCTTTGATATATAATATATATAAATATCAAGGAAAGACATAGTCGGTTATTTTTGGAAAGTTAGAGCGCATTACAAATAGAAATACGAAGTCTGTTAGTATAAAAACCTTTTAATTACAAAACATTAGTGGATTTCAATATAGCGCGCTTGCTTAAGACGACCTTGATGAACCGTGACTTTTTTACAGTGTGTAAATTGCGTTAGTTGATGGCATGAATATTCGAGTGAGGTAGTGTTTAGTGCCCTTGTCAGATTCTCATTGTAAGTAAAATGACGGAACGACTGCAGGAGCTCTAATGAATCAAGGCAAAGGCAAATATATTCCATTTGGAAGATTCAGACGGCTTTCGTTGACAATTCTATGGGGGTTACACAGATTAAGGATTGTTACGACCGGTTTAAAGATGGCCGCACATAGGTGGATAGAGAACCACGCTCCGGCCGGAAATCATTGCCAGAGTGAACACTGCGTGTGACCGACGTGTGACTACCCGATAAATTACTAAAGAGGTGGACATCAGCTCCTTTTTGGCACATTCCATTCTGATTGAAGATTTGCCATGAAAAGAGTGGCAGCGAAATTATTGACGAAGACTTTTGACGGTGGAGAAAGCTAATGAACGACATAATCACAAAATGCAGTCTCCTGTGTTTTGCTAAGATTCTCACTCTCCTGCAACCTATGAAAGTAAGGGTCATAATATAAATAAAGTACAAAATTTACACACAAGATAAAAAGCTCTTAGAATGTCGAATTATCCAATTCCGTCAATTCAAATACTGCCATTTTAAATCTTCACTTATGCTAAATTCTCTCTCTCCTAAAAATATTAATTTAATATAAATTAACAAAAACAATCTTTAAAAAATTTCAATTTTTTGTTTAAATTATTTTTTTTTTCAAATGTTTTAATAGATACATATATTTTTACATTTATTTCTTAATGAATTATATTTTATGTACTTATCACAAATATTTTAAAATATAAGATAGACCTCATTATTTTTCCTTTAATATTTTAAGATATTTAACTTATTCGGATTGTAATTTTTGAATATTTTTTCATGCACAAATTTCCCCCCACCTACTTTGTATTTCAAATTTTTATTTTATTTGACATATCGGACGCGATATCCCAGCTCGGGATACTTGCGCCTAAATACATTTTAGTAGATTATATACAATTCATTTTATACAATTTAATAACCGGACTAAAAACATAATTAAAACTCAAACGATGGCACTCTAAAACAGAAGAGAAAATCCAAAATGGATTATTTTATCAACCTATATACAACTCAATAACCGACTAAAAACACAATTAAAACTGAAACGATGGTTTTCTCAAACAGAATAGAAAATCCAAAATAAATTATTTTAGCAACCTATATACAATTCAGTATATACAACACAATAACCGGTTAAAACACAATTAAAACTGAAACTATGGTTTTCTTAAACAGAAGAGAAAATCCAAAATGAACTTACAAAAATTATTGAATTTTACATAAGTGTCTTTGTTATATACAAATTCGCAAACCTCTTCGATGGGATAAAAATGATTACTTCTGTAGCTGTGGAATATCGGACATTCCATCAATAAATGCATTGAGTCTTGGTTTTCTTTTCCACAGAAACAGCTAGGATCATCCGTTGCCCCGATTTTCGACAGAAATTCTCCAAAATTACCATGACCCGTGACGAACTGTGAGTTATAAAAATTCGGACGAAAATAAAAAGGAATTCCAAATGGGAAAAATTTTCTGAATGTTTCATTAGTGTTAGCTATTGTTTCAGCCATTCTTGATTCTATGTAGTTATGAATTATAGTCGGGGCATGCGGTCTGAATACATTAATTTCTTCTTTTGATAAATTGGCCAAATCGTATTTTATTATCAATGATTCTATTTGATCTGTGAGAATAGGTATTTTTGCCAAACTATGAATACAATTTGATGAGGTCGTTTTATAGGCTCTCACTACCCAAAGAAGAATCTGATATTGCTGAGAGTTTAATCTTTGCTTACTTCTTTTATTAATAAATTTATACCATATTTCAGATCCATAGGTTAGTATTGGCCTGAAAAGAGTTTTATATAAAATTAATCTTTTTTTAGCATCCAATCCCCACATCTTCCCACAGAGCGAAAACAAAAGATTTTTCATACGGTTGATTTTACAAAGAATATCATTAATGTGGGGTGTGAAGTTAATTTTTGACTTAATTCTGTGATTAGAAAATTTTATACCTAAAATTTTTACCTCTTCCACTGGTTTTATTATGAAATTTGGAGTTCCCATTGGAATATTTTGTTTGCCGTGCATATGTATTAAGCCGGTTTTCTCCGGGCTTAGCTTTAGCTTATTTCTTGTACACCATTGTATTACATAATTTAAAGTTCTTTCTGTTTCATTTTTTAACCCTTCTATGGTCTTGTGCCAGCAAACAATCGAAACATCATCCGCATAACAGATTATTTCAGAATTTGGGGATGCGAAGTTGATCAACAAATCATTCAGGACTATATTCCACAATAAAGGTGATAATGGTCCGCCTTGAGGACATCCCTTTGATAAATATTTCGAAATTGTTGTATTCGAGAAGGTGAGACTTGTTTTTCTTCTCCGATTTAAAAATGATTGGATAATTTTTATAAGAACTGCTGGGACGTGGTCTTCGTCCATTCTTTTTATTAAGGCAGGCCACCACGCATTATCAAATGCACCACTTATATCAATGGCAATCAATGCAACCAATTCGTTTTGTTTGTGTTTCAGTATGGTCTCGGTTATTTTGTCCAATGCCGTTATTGTAGATTTTCTTTTCGTAAATCCATGTTGTCTATGGCTCAGTAAGTTATTATGATTATAATAATTGAGTATTTTATTTTTAATGATCGTTTCAAATATTTTTGAGAAATTTGATGTTAGTGAAATTGGGCGATAGCTATTAATTGCTTCGTAGTCAGCTTTTTGCGGTTTCGCAATAATTTTTAATACCGAATGTTTCCAGCTTTCAGGATAGTAACCCAGCACCAGACACTCATTAAAGAGTTTGACTAAACTGGGTAGGATTGATAATAATGAGTGCTTAATCATATAATTACTCACGTTATCTGGACCAGGAGCCTTTCTGATATTAAGATTCGAGCACAAATCCTTTATTTCCTTTTCAGTAATAAAAATGATTTCCCTGTTGGTAAAACTTGGGATGTGATTTCTAATTAAAGTGTGTTCTTCATTGTCCAACCGCACATCATCATCAGGAAAAAATGCTGTTAGCATTTCCTTCATCTTTTGCTCTCTCATGCATTCTGCAGTTTTATTCAGTAATGGTATGCCCACTTGAATATCGGCCGATCTTAACCGTTTAAAAATCCTGTATGCATTCCCGAAAGCATTCGTAGACTCATTTTCTTCAATAAATATTTTCCACGACGTCTTTTTTGCTCTATTGATGGCTCTTAAGTATTTATTTCTTGCCGCTCTGTAAATACTCGGATTCAGGTTACCCCCTCTATAATACAAATTCCTGAGATAATGTAAATGTTCTTTTAATTGTTGAAGCTCTTTATTCCACCAATTTTTGGAAGTAGTCGTGTTTATAGAGGTGTGATGCTTGACGTCGAGAGAAGAGTATGCAGATTCAATTACTAAATTTGTCAATTTGTTTACCACATTATCAATATCTTCACAATTGACAATGTGCTTAGAAGCTGAATTTAAATCCAGTAAATCCGAAGGCGAAATACTCTCAGCAAATTTGGTCCAATTCGCCGATTTTTCTCTGAATTTCCATGTCGATGTCTGTCTATTATTGTTTGTCAAGTTTATCATATTAAAGATATCAAAAGGTATTGCCAAATGGTCTGAGGTAACAGAAAGTGCTGAGGTTCTCCAGTTATGTATAAGACCAATGGAATGTTTATTAGAAATTGTCAAGTCGATTATGCTAGCATTTCTGCAAGTTGGGATTTTAAGATTATGAACAAATAGATTCTGCTCCTCGATAATAGACTTTAGAATGTATCCGTTTTTATTTGTCGTTGAATCGAACCAGAGTGGATGTCTTGAATTGAAATCTCCACAAAGGATAACACAGGTCTACAAAAAAAACTTTTTTTTTTGCACAAGAGAACCTGATGGTGTTTCTAGTGTAACTTTTCATGCTGAACTCAAAAATCTAATCAGAAATTTCCCATCACCCATGGTTTTTGCCTGACGATCTTTTTTTAGTATTGGGATAAATACATGCATCCAACATGAAAGAGACTTACGAAAACATGAAACTGCTTTTGAAAAAGATAGAATATGAAATATACGGTTGGAAAATATGCAGCGATTTGAAAGTCGTTGCTTTCTTGCGTGGATTACAGCTTGGATATACATAATTTTGTTGTTTTCTGTGTGAGTGGAATAGCAGAGATAGGGAAAGGCATTACATTAAAAAAATCCTGGCCAAACCGTAAAATCTTTACTCCAGGATATAAAAATATTGCAAATCTACCCCTGATCGATTCAGAAAATATTTACTTACCACCATTACATATTAAACTGGGATTAAAGAAGAACTTTGTCAAGGCAATGGATCGAAATGCCAGTGGATTTGCCTACCTAAAACAAAAATTTTCTAGTATAAGTGAAGCGAAGATTAAAGAAGGAATTTTCGTTGGACCTCAGATTCGAGAATTGCAGCAGGATGGAAATTTTCAAAATAGTTTGAATGAAGTTGAAGCAGCAGCATGTAATTCCTTTAGAAACGTTTGCAAAAACTTCTTAGGAAGTGTCAAGGTTGAAAATTACCGAGACATAGTTAATGATCTGTTGCTTTCCTACAAGGCACTGGGATGTAACATGTCCCTCAAGATCCATTTCCTGCATTCACATCTAGATTTCTTTCCAGACAATCTTGGCGCAATTAGCGATGAGCATGGTGAGAGGTTTCATCAAGCTATATCAAGCATGGAGAAGCGGTACCAAGGTAAATGGAGTCCCGCTATGCTTGCCGACGACTGCTGGGCACTCAAGAGGGATCTACCACAAGCAAAGTATAGAAGTAAATCCACTGTCACTGCTTTTCAATAATAAATATGTTTCGTTCATATATGCCTATATATTAACAATATTTCCAAATTCAAGTAGGTGTATCTCAGAAATATTGTGTAATTGAAAAAAACTAATGGTATATTTGGATTCAGGACATGTAGATAAGATGCTATTTCTTTGTGGACAAAGAAAAATATTTTTTGATAAACCAGTTACGTGACATTGTTTGCAATTTTTAGTGTATTTATCCCAATACTAAAAAAAGGCCGTCACGCAAAAACCATAGATGATGGGAAATTTCTGATTAGATTTTTGAGTTCAGCATGAAAAGTTACACTAGAAACATAATCAGGTTCTCTTGTGCAAAAATCTTGTTGACCAGTGTAATTGGGAGTTGACCAAAGGCCTCAAGTATTTCTGAGATGAATTGGATATGAAATGCAGCCATTGAGTTTGGGTGTATGTAGATATTGGCAATAACTATTCTTTTCCCGTTGAAATAGAGAGAGATCGCTGTACAAAAGGAATTTGTAAACCTGTTAATTTTCTCATATATTATGTTGCGGTTCAAAATAATAGTAGCAGTATAAATTTGCCTATCTGTGCTAGAATATACTATTCGTGAATTCTTGCCAAATTTCACTGTATCATTGCACATGTATGGTTCTTGTAGAAATATGATGTCAGGAAGATCGTCTGCGATTGTCACACCTAACTCACTAGTTGCCATCATACTTTTCCTTGCATTAAATTGTATACATCTGATATTGTTATCATTCATCTGAATGGTATTGAGTTCTTTGTATTACTATTTCCATCTGGGTTTTGTACAGAGGACATTCGCTGGAGTTCGCCTTGTGATCAAGAGACCTTCCATTCTTGTACCTCGGGTGTTTAGCGCAGTTGAAACATTTTTGTTTACGCGAACACTCATGATTTCCCGCCGCGCCGCATATTAGGCAAATCTTTTCATGGGAGCATTCGCTGATTTTATGTCTTGGATTAAACTCAAAACATTTCTGGCACTGCCTAACTAATACTTTGTCGTGTATATGGCATCTCTCACAGTCGGTATAGATAAAATTACCCTTCTTCCTTAAGGTTTGATACACTCGTGGAGAAACTCGCAGCACTACATTGTGGTGAGAGGTATTGGATTTCATGGGGAACAGCACTCGGATTTCATTCTCTAGTCCACTCAAATCAGGATTCATGGTACATATGATTGGTATTAAATTATTAACTTCCGTTAATTTACTGACATTTTTTATAATAATTGTTGGGTCTCTAGGTTGCGGGGTAAATATTTTACTATTTGCTTTCAATTCCGCCGCCATGCTCAGTTCCTTTAACAAGTGTTTAGCCTCTTCGTCGCTAGGAGTTTTTATTACTACTGCATTTTTGGTGTTAATAATTTTATTAATTCGTATCCCACTACCGTTTTCTCGTAACTTTTTTATATTAGTTGAAATTGCCTGAGCTATGTTGTTAATAGGCTCATTATTTAGAGGAACTGCGAAATTGTATTTCAAATGATTTCAACTGTGATATTATAACACTATGCGGCGCTGAGGTTGTGTATACAAAGATGTAATGCCTCGATAAAGGTCGGCGTTCGGCCAGCCGAAATATTGGCAAAATAAATATTTTATTAAATCCAATATATGCCTTTTTATTATCTAATGAATTAAATATAGATTGCTCTATTTTCAAAACAATATTTGAATATATAATACTATTTATGCACATTTGAACGATATAAAGCATTCTTACTCTACACTTCAACAATCGTTTGGTAGGCTTCAAATGGTAATATTTACAAAGTTTATATTAGGCAGAGAGTACAAGAA
This sequence comes from Cordylochernes scorpioides, assembly GCA_030710605.1. Taxonomy (NCBI): domain Eukaryota; kingdom Metazoa; phylum Arthropoda; class Arachnida; order Pseudoscorpiones; family Chernetidae; genus Cordylochernes; species Cordylochernes scorpioides. The sequence goes on from CP092886.1 coordinate 137,914,431, forward strand.
AAAATGTAAAACTTTATTAGAATTTGTTCTTTAATATACTTATATATTTTAATAATACATTGTGTGAAAGTATATTACTAATATTAATTTATAGAAAAAAATTGCCTGCATATTTTGGATCCATTTTTGTATCTCTTTGTATGTATAAGAAAATGACATTGTACAATCTCAATCAAACGAACTCATACATATTCCTTTCTACATAAGGAGATTGGTCCACTACTATATTTATTGTTCCGTGTAGAAGCTTGAAAGAGATATGTACTTCAGTCTTTCAGTATTCAAATCAACTGATTCCAAATAGTACATAAAGCCATAAATTTGCCATTTTTAAAGATAACTCTGGTTATTTTATATATGTGATGATTAAAGTATAGACACTGGCGAGAGCATTCTTCAACACGCCTGTGCGTAAATAAAAATATGCTACTAAAATAATATAGTTTTAGAATAATATATTATCATATATTTTTTAGATATTGTGTGGACATTTTGTACGCAAATATACAATGTCTTTCTTGTAGACGTTATTAAATTTATTTATAAAATATCTATTTACTATTCGAAATGAAAAATAAAGATCAAAAGAATTCTTTAGAGTATATACAACAACACATTGCAACTTTAATTTAAAAGGAAAAACAAGCTTGTTATTTCAAGAACAATATTTTTCTTTAACAAGTCGCATTTTGAAGATTAATAATGGGTTAGGTGAAGTAATTAATTTTCTCTCTTTATTTCCCTTCCTTTCTTGTATTTATTAGAAGTATTCTTTACCTTTCTCATAGAGAGATAGGTAACTAATGAGAGAGATGAGTGTTATACACAGAACTATCTGTTCGATAATTGGGATATAAAGATGTTTGTAGATAAAGTCTTGCTAACATCTCATTTAGAAAATTACAAATATATTTTATAATAAATTATTACAAATGTTGAATATTGATTATATTCTAACAAGACAAAGGAATATTTTGCCTAAGGAAATTTAAGTTAAAATAATTTAGATTTTACAAATATATTTATTTAAAGAAACATTTTAAAATATTTGATTGAATTTTTGCGATTCAGTTTTATTGATGAGTATTGTGTTGGTCCATATGAATTTGGAAATATATTTTTATTTTATTTACGCAAAATAATATTTTTTATTATTGATTTAATATAACTTTTAAAACTTATTGTATTGTCGTTTAATATTGTATTGCCCTTCTTAATTCCTAATATATTTAGATAAATATTAAATTATATAAACTCTATTAAGAAAAAGGCATCTCCTTATCGTGCAACTGAATCGCCATCTATCGGAATAAATATCAACTATTCTCGTTGATTTCTAATTATTCCAGAATTGGCCAAATACCCATTCTTGATTAATCAAGAAAAACTAACCACGGAACTAATTCTGGAATAATTAGAAATAAACGAGAATAGTTGATATTTATTCCGATAGATGGCGATTCAGTTGCACGATAAGGAGATGCCTTTTTCATAATTTATGCACCTTATACCAGTACAATATCACATTTGTACTATTTTTTCACATAAACTCTATGTGTTGATAATAATCGGCCTGTTGGTCACAACATCCAGTACACTCACAATACAAACTAACAATGAAAATTTTATTCTCGCACATTTCTACTCCCATCAGTCTTATTAAGCAAAAAGACAGTATCTTGAAACCTTTCAAATGCAAATATGTTGATATTTTTTCATGTGTATATATAAATATCACTTTCAAGAGAGTATTCGCAAACTCATTCCTCATTATTATCATGGCTCTCACCTTGTTTAAAAAGCATCTGGGAGCTAAGTGATAACACAATTCCTGAGCAGTGTTTCGCTACTTTCTCAACGTGACAATATATAACGGCTAAATTACAAAGTATTGTTCAAATAATAAATATGTGAGACTATTTTCACATCATAAATATATTATATTGTCATAACCAAAAATGTACATAGCTTGTAACTGTAAATAATACATCGGCAGCTTGGCGAATGTTATGTACCTAAGCCCCGATAGGTGGCGCGCGCTGTCAGCTCGGCAAGTGTTATGTACCTAAGCTCCGATAGATGGCGGGCGCGCTAGGCGGGAAGTTTGTAAACAATAGTCGCCATCTTGAGGGGTGTAACCGAACGCCAGCCGTTTGGGTCTCTGACATTACTCTTCCTTAATTTACCATTATTTTTATCCATTTAACTTAGTCTACCGCTATTTCTTTTTATCCCTCAAACTATTTAACTATTTAAAGTCATCTAATAAATAATTATTTTATTCTACGCAAACGACTCGTCACCTTCATTACTGTGACAATATAACCTCATATGCAAATATTTTATTTTTTTTAAAAAACATATATTTTATTTTTCATTCATTGACTGTTCTACATTTTTTGACCATAAATTCAGAATATACCACTTTAATTGTTGTTGTAAATATGTTTAGTTAACCCTACTTTTTTTTTAACCCTTAAGCGGTCGCAATGGGTAAAAATTACCCAGAAGGAACTTTTCGAAAATATTTCTATATTAAAAAATATATATATTTAAAATATATTCTCAGTACCTTTCTAAATCTATCTAAAGAATATTATAATACACCTATAATTTTAATTTTATGACATATATTCATTTTATTAGCATGTTTGGGTCAATTTTACCCAGTGCGACCTTTTGAGTTCTCGTCAATGGGTAATTTTTACCCAGCGCGACCTTTTAACGCTTTTGGTTTGGGTTTGCGTAAATAAGTTTCGAGTTACTTTCTGGCTTCTTGTTGTTTGGTTTTGCTGCCCCAAGTGCAATAATACAATCTATTCTTCCAACAATAAGGTAGGATTTATATTTTATTTCCTCTTTTTACATTATTTCACATTAAATGCTTTCAAATGCTGATTTTCTCCGTTATGATAATAATATTCCAAATCCCGATGATGAGGAATCAGAAACTGATGATCATATAGAAGAGAGGAATTGGAGTACAGACACTGAAAAGTATACATTATCAGAAGAAGAAAACAATGAGGATCCAAGCTTCAATTACTATATAGGAAAGGACCAAAAGACTAAATGGAAGAAAGCTCTTCCCCCAAAAAATGTTCGAACTCGCAGTGAAAATATTATCACCCATCTACCAGGGGTAAAGGGTGAAGCAAAAAATGCTAAATCGATATTAGATTGTTGGAATCTCTTTATAGATGACAATATACTTGAATGCATAGTTACAAATACTAACATTTACATTAGGAATATTCAGCAGAACTATAGCAGAGAAAGAGATGCTAATTTGACAAACCTACATGAAATTAAAGCTTTATTGGGAATTATTTACTTTCTTGGGGTCATGAAAGCGAATAAATTGAATACAGATGATGCATGGGCAAGAGATAGTACTGGATTTGAATTGTGTAGAATAGCTATGTCTGAAAACAGATTCCGTTTTCTTTTCAGAGTAATTCGTTTTGATGACAAAGCTACAAGAAATGAAAGACTTCGTCAAGATAAATTAGCAGCTGTGAGATTGATTTTTGATACTTCTGTAAAAATTGCCAAAAGCATTATTCTCCTTCGGAATATACACTGCGTGACATTGAAAATGGAACACCAAGAAATAGTGGCCAGAAAATTATGCAAATTTCAGGGTAGACGCGCCTAACCGAGTTATGCAAATGATGTAAAATGCGCAGCTCTCGTGCGCACATGGAGTAAGATATAAGGCAGGAAATTGCAGAAAGGACAGTATTCGTGTCGTTATTTCTTCAAGGAAAATCATTGTAGAAATTTTGTTCTTGTGTCAAAAGACACGTGTAATAACAGAGAATGCCAGGTCATCGTAAACGGAGGCAGTTCAAGCAGACAGACGCTTTTACGAGGGGCATGGTGATCGGACTGAAAAGGGCAGGTTGGTCCATACGTCAAATCGCAGCTGATACACACCTTGGTGCGTCCACGGTGCACCGACTGTGAAGAAGATGGTTGGAACAAGGAAATGTGGCAATTTATAGGAATGCCGGTGCAACCAGAGTGACGTCAGCACGTGTGGATCGGCGTATCCTTCGACAAGCAGTGGCGGCCCCACAAGCCAATTATACCGCCATCCTGCAACTTGTGCAAGACACCCTAGATCATTCCATCTCGACCAGAACCATTTCCCGTCGATTGGTTGCTAATGGCTTGCACTCATGCCGTCCGCTAAGAAGACTGCCATTGACCCCACCGAATAGGCGCCAACGTTTGGAATGGTGCCGGGCTAGATCGACGTGGATGACGGAATGGCACAGGGTCGTGTTCTCAGATGAGTCGCGTTTCTGCTTGTCCAGTGATAGTCGCCGTGTACGCGTGTGGCGTCGACGTGGAGAAAGGTCCAATCCGGCAGCAATTGTGGAACGCCCCACCGTGCGACAACGTGGAATCATGGTTTGGGGCGCAATCGCGTATGATTCCAGGTCACCTTTACTTCGTATTCAGGGCACTATGACGGCCCAACGATACGTTGATGATGTGCTGCGACCGGTGACACTCCCCTACCTTCAGGGGGTGCCCAATACCCTTTATCAGCAGGATAACGCCCGACCGCACACTGCTCGCATTAGCCAACAAGCTCTGCAAGATATACAGATGCTTCCCTGGCCACCGTACTCTCCTGATCTCTCACCAATCGAGCACGTCTGGGACATCATTGGACGCCGTTTGCATGCCTTGCCGCAGCCGCGTTCAGAAGACGAACTGTGGCAAATGGTTGAGAGGGAATGGAGAGCCATCCCTCAGGACGCCATCCGTACTCTGATTGACTCTATACCTAGACGTGTTGCTGCGTGCATCGCCGTCCGCGGTGGTCCTACTTGCTACTAAGCCGACGCCGTTCTCGCTCTGTATTATGACTATCATTTTGAAATAAAGATCACTTATTGTTCGTCCCTGTCTCTCTCTCTGTCTGCCGAGTTTCATCACTTTCTGGCCACTATTTATTGGTGTTCCATTTTCAATGTCACGCAGTGTATAACGGTGGATGAAAAGCTTGACGCTTTCAGAGGGAAATGCAATTTCAGGCAGTATATTCCGAGTAAACACAATAAATATAGAATAAAATTATTTGCTCTCGTGGATTCAAAAAATGTTTTATACTTGTAACTTGGAGATTTATTCAGGAAAAAACCCTGAAGGTCCTTACAATGTCAGCAAAAGTCCAAGTGACGTTGTGGAACGATTGTGTGAGCCAATCAAGGGAACTGGCCGCAATGTAACAATGGATAACTGGTTCACCAGTTATTCTTTAGCTCTAAAACTTTTACAACAATCAAGACTATTAATTGTTGGTACCTTAAAAAGAAATAAAAAGGAAATCCCCTCAGAGTTTGTCATCAGCAGAGGTAGAAATGTACACACTAGTGTTTTTGGCTTTCAAAGTGAAATGACACTTCTTTCATACAAGCCTAAAGAGAATAAAGTTGTACTTATGCTTTCAACTCTGCACCACGATGCAAATATAGATGATTCAACGGGAGAATTGAAAAAGCCAGAGATGATAATGTTTTATAATATGACAAAGGGTGGTGTAGATATGATGGACGAAATGACAGCTACATATAACTGTGCTAGAAATTCAAGAAGATGGCCCATGGTTATTTTTGATTCACTTTTAAATATTGGGGCAATAAATTCCCAGATAATTAATTTTGCAAATGGCAACGCATCAAAGGTTAAATCAAGACGTCATTTTTTGAAAACCTTATCCTTAGATCTTATTGAAGAGATGGTCAAAGTTCGCACAGTAAGCGGAAGAATGCCATGTGAAATAAAGGAAAAGGCATCCGATATTTTTAATTTGTTAGAGCCTGGTCCATCTAAAAAGCCAAAAATAGGAGAAAGACATCGATGCAAGAAATGCCAGAAAGAAAAAAAAGGACAGAAAAACTATTCAACATTGCCAGTACTGTTTTGCTTTTTTGTGTAAGGAACACTCTGTAATAATTTGTCAAGAATGTCATAAAGGACGAAACAAGTCCTAATTTCTATGAAAGGAAGTGATAACTTTCATACAAATTTATATTTTATAACCTATCTTCAATATATATTTTTATTTTCATAAAATAGTCAAATATATCATAAATATTTGATATTTTTATTTGTTATTAATAAAATAAATAAAATATGATTTTTATATCTCAGGATTTCATGTAAAGTTATTTAATAGACAAATCATTATTCTAACATAGAAAACAATAAAAATATTGGAAATAATATTTGATTTATTTAGGTTTTAAAAAGTGGGTAAATTTTACCCACCGCGACCTTTCAAGGTATAAAAGAGGGCGCGACCGCTGCCGGGTTAAATCACGATTATAGAATTTATTTTATAAATTCTATATTGCTGTGATAAATAATTTTATGTGTAAATTACTTCAAGTAATTCAAAATAAAAAATACTTGATGGGTAAATAATTTGTTTCCTACTTTTCACGACTGCACCTCCAATTGTATCTTTTCAACAACAAAACAAAATATAATCGTAACATATATATATTACGTAATACGTATATAAACGTATATATATATACGTAACGTCCGAAGCTATGCTGAAGTTTTCTTTTTTTAATCCTGTTATATTATTCTGATTATTTATTAAATATATAAAAAACAAACCTCTTATGCTTAAATAAACTAACAAATACATAAAATATTTAAATTTTCTTAATGGTAATATATATATAATAATGTGTATAGATAATAGGTAGGTTAGTATTGCCCTTTGAGTAAGGAACTTTCAAGTGCTATTTCTTTCAAAATCATATATGATGAACATCGATAATTAAAGATTTTTGTGCGAACGGAAAAGAGGAAAATATTTAACTATTCATTATTTTATTTACTTTATTATATAGCCTTTTAAGCGGTTTGTGTGAAGTTAGAACTAAATATTTTTTATTAAATGCTCTATCACACGCATTATTTCCATCAGCGCTCAGATTATATTGCCACGTGGAAAATCAGGGAAGACCAATTTCGGGATGAGACAGCAATTTATTTCAGGCAAGAACAAACTATTAATGGTAAACAAAAGATAAGCCACCAGGGAAATTTAGAGAGTAGCAAAATATAAACATATAAATGACCACTCTGTTAAAAATAATAATAATAAATACTTTGTTACATTGCTTCTTCCATATGGGAGATGTGACCCACAGCTAGCATAAGTCTTGAAACTTTGTCCCTAGTACCTCTGCGTCCTTTTCTTGCGGCTTGAAGAGCGGCTTCGTCGTCGTATCGTCTATAGGGACATCGTCATCTTCGAAGGAGGTCTTGGCTTTAGCACGGCGGGGGAATCCTGGAGGCAGTCTCCGAAAATGTAGATCACAGCACCCATGGTTTCAAGGTCTTCTCGGCATTCTTCAATTTGTCTTCCCTAACTTACTCAGCATCTCCACCAAAATGCCACGTGGAAAATTAGGGATAAGACAGCAATTTATTTCAGGCAAGAACAAACTATGAATGGTAAACAAAAGATAAGCCACGAGGGAAAGTTACAGAGTAGCAAAATATAAACATAAAAAAATGACCACTCTGTTGATAAAAATAATAAAATTAATAAATACCTTGTTACAATATATAGAGCGCCCAAAGTAAAATTTAGCACACTATATTAGTGTAGTTAATATTTATGTTATTCTAATTAACTATCTTTTAGAGGGAGAGAAAACTATTTAAAATAAAAATGGCTTAGTAAGTGTATTTATCAACTCTTCGAACAGTAACAGAACTACTATAACTACAAATAAGGAATTATGTTATTCTTGATTTAAATATATACCGAAACGTGAAGAAAACATATTGTTAAGCCTTCGGTTTATATTAACATGATGAAGGAATGGGAGAGAAATTGAACCGTAATGAATGAACAATAGAGCAAACAGTAAAATAGCAAATTTTAACATTCCCCGCCAATGAAACACGATTTGTTCTTGGACACACTATGTGCATATGTGAAATGTATCATATAAAATACTCCACGTTTCTGCAACATACCTCTTTCATTTTGAGAGTATATATAAAGCGAGAAATGGAAATATTTAAGCAATATCAACACACATCACGCAAATAAATCCAGAGTATTTCAACCACGGAAGCTATGGTCTGTTATCCGTTCATTCAATAATTTCTCAATTTTTTATATTATTTTAAATATATTATATATTACATTAATATTTTTGATTTTATCATATTTTTAAATTTGTATTCGATATATTTGGTATAAGTAAATCAGTTATCGGGGATGAAAATACTCAATAAAATATTTTAAATTTTAACTAAAATCTTTCACTATATGTAAATTCCTTCTATATTTCTATATTAATATATATACATATATATTGTAGGTATTTGCGAAACAATTGGTCTAATGATAAGCTGACGTTTGAACGCTTGCCTTTTTACATTAATAAAGAAACATTGAAATTCTTCTAATTGATATATTGTGTTTCTAATTTCCATTATATTTTTCTAAGAATCTAAGTCACTACATATATATATAGTAGAATTAAATATAAATCATATGAAAAAATAGTTGTATTAGAGATTCAGTAATGATAATTAAAAACAAATTATAAAAATATCACTTTTAGGGTATCAAAAATTTTTTTTTTTCATTTTAAGTATAACATAGGATTATAACAAGTTCACGCTGTAGCCTCGTCAGTTATGCGTCATGTAAGCAGAACACTGAAAAAAGGAAGAATTGAAGGTATTAGGATAAGAAAAAGAGCAAAGACAGAACCATGTTATCTTTTTATCAAACATTTGAAGTTAAAAAGGAATATATATATAGCTACCAAGAGCAGGAGAGGTATATAACCTCTTTAACAACAACCTCCTCCTGCACTTGGTAAGAAAAGTTTGTGAAATGGGATCTAATGAAAGTTAAGGCGCCAAGGAAGGAGAAGAGAGGGATGGCAGGAAGAATAGAAGTGCAGTCAGCCTGCAGGAAATATGTTCTCATCAATCTTTCCCGGCTCCAACAACTTGCAAACTGAGGAATTATCATCGCCGCCACTCACATTTAGAAGCCATTTATTCTAAATACTTTTTCTATGTGACGGCTTGCTGGCAGCCCGACTTTTTATCGGAAACTCTTCCATTGAGAATAAAATAGATTGCGGTATGTATAATATCCAGTCATTCTAATATTTAATATATCCAGTTAATAATCCAGTGATTCTAATATTTAATATATATATATTATACACAAACTTTGATATCTTCCGAATATACTATTTAGTATTAACAATTTATAAGAAAACATAGACCCATCGAGATGGTGCTGTGTGAATATGTTTGTTCAGTAAATATAAACATCTTCTTTACTGAGTTTATTCGGGAGATTTCAATGAATATTAAATTACGACGATTATACAACGCAATTAAAAAAAAAATTCAATTTAAGCTTTCGGACACATATTCTTCCTCATCTAAACATATTCTTGATAGATGATTGAAGAATATTTCAAAACTGTTTTAAAGAAGCTAGATGGGCGAATATATTAAATAAATGTAAATATTATGATAAAAATTATATGTGTGTAGAAGTAAAAGTGTCTGAAAACCTTTTAAATGAGCGGAATATTATTCTACTAGAACTCTTGAGCCTTCTAGTAGACACATCCTCGTATAATTTTTCAAATATTTAAAATGTATTGCTTCATTAAATTTATGGGGCAAATGGAAAAGGTATGGTCAAAAAGTTCCCGCAATAACACTCTAATTTTATTTATATAAATATATTTTAATTAGCTTTCAAAATAAGACCCTTCTGCATCAAAGCACCTTTACCATTTTTCACATCGCGAGAGTGTCCTCTCATGGATGTTCTACTGTATACACTCATGTATATCGAGATTCAAACAATAACTCTGAAAGATATTTGATCCACAATGGCCTTGAAAATACACTAGTTAACCAAGTTTTAATAAAATTTTAACTGTCTACAAAAAGCAGACGACTACTAACATCAAAAATGAAACTTCGTTTAGTTCTGTCCAATCTATGCGTGACAATAAGTAACTTCACAATATATAATAAATAATTTTAAAAAATAAAATATTTTATATTTTAGTATATAGATATTTTAAAATAAAATTATATAAATCAATCATTCTATTAAAATAAATATATAAATTGTAAATCATACTTATAAGTGAGTGTTTGAAAAGGCTTGAATGTCAAATAAATAATATACAGAAATGATTGATTTTGAATTTAAAGACTTTTATTATAAATCAGATATTCAAATTTAGATTCAGCGACTCAAGAGTTAGGAACATTAAATTGACTCTATTCGTCAATGTCTGATTTAATTTACATCTCACTGGCTCTCCTTAACACTATACCAAATTTGAATTTTCAATGTTTTGAATTATTTGGGTTTATAAATTCAATTTAGAGAATTTAAAGTAATTGTATAATTGAATTTAGAGAGTTTTAGGAAATTTTTCAAATGAAGATTAATGAATTAAAATATACATAAAAGGTCAGAAAAAAGGTCAAGGGTTGATATTAAAATAATTTTAAAAAGGAATATTCTGACCGCTCGAAGGAGCATTTTATATGGCAGAGCGTGGTTTTATAGAGCAGAGATTAACTAAAGGTCAATTTAGGTTTATTCCATATTATTTGGTCAACCCAATGAATCAAGTAAAGCCAACTCAGAACGCGTTTCGTACTATTGGCCCTCGTCAGTGTGGGGCAGGCTGTACCTCAACAATCGAATAAGCTGGTCCAAGAAGGCTCCTGAAAAATAAAGAAATGTATATACAAGGCCAAATTTACATGAATACGCCAAACATGTGAAAATATAATTTTAAAAATAGAAAAAATAAGGTGTATTGAAATTTGAAAGGTCGTATTTTTATTTTAAAATGTATTGAAATTGGAAATATAAAATAAATTCAGCGTTTAGTTTATTTCTGTTCCATTAGATGGCGCTCTGCCATCTAAAAAGCTCAAGTGCTCGTGGTCAGGATATGCTTTGTTTGATTTTAATATAAATGTATATGAAAAAAAAACAATAAAAAAATAGAAAAATCAAAAGATCAGGTGTTGATATTAAATACAAAGAAGGTATATCCTGACCAGGAGCACCAGAAATTAGGTTGGCCAAATATCAGGGAGCAGGCTAAATCAATGTTTAGTTGATTTCTGTTTCACCAGATGGCGCTCTGCCTTCTGTAAAGCACATGTGCTCCTGATCAGGATATGCCTTATTCGTTTTTAATATATGTATATATACATATGAGTATATGCACACACACACACAACACACACACACACACACATATAGAGTTTCACATATCTACATATGAAAGATGATGCATCTATTTTTAAATAGATGTATATTTTTCCAGAACGATATTGATCTAAGAATCTTCGCCCCTCCCGTTAAACAATACGCAAAAGCCGAGCCCCAACTATTGACCGTTTCCGCAAACTAGCGTATTTGGTCGGTGACATAGATAAAAAGATCAGTTTTGGAATATTTCAGGAGATCGATCTGAGACCATGTTTTTGGGATATTATGGCATTTAAGAAGAATTCTTGAAATCTGTGGAATCTGCCAAATTAGCCAATCCACTTTTCCAGATGAATAGCTCTTTGCCAGATTCTGAAAATATTTTATAAATTCTTCGTGAAGATCATTTATTAAGGTCAGCCTTGGGCTGAGGAAGGTACCAGGGTTTCCTCTTTGTTTCTTTGTCTACGATGTGGAGACGGTCAAGCATGGTTTTAACATCTATTTTGAAAGGAGAGGTATCTGAATGAAATTATATCGTAATGAAAAAAAAAACAATATATGCACTTAAAATATAAAAACAGGATACATTTTCAATATCTGATTTTGAATGAAATTCAATAGATTATCCAGATAACTTTTGCGAGCGTGTTAGATAATCCATAAATTGAAAGCCAGTGGTTTCCTTCTCCTAAATAGCTCAGACTAGACACATGAAGGACTCTCTCAATGACGCTATATAGTGGAAGTTTATATTCGTATAGTGACTAAATACCTCTTAACCGTATTTATCTCCGTATTAGCTCATACTAGAGTGGACGTATAAAAGGCGGTGAATATCCATAAATGAGATACAAAAACCCGAGGCCCTCCTTAATCCAATCAATATTTACTCAGATGTTGGTCCAGACTACTGAAACTGCTTTATATAAATACGCGTGTTACTATCATTCAAAGTACTAGATCTTATTCAGTAAATTATCATCTCTCTCTCGTTACAATTGTGAGAGATACTGGAGAGGTGTACATACTCGTATGTCATTTAAAAATTGTATTTGATTTTAAAATTATATTTCCAGATCAAATTACTCTGTTAAGTCTACCACCAGATGTCGCGGCTTTCCCTATATAAACCCATTGTTGTTGTTTCCCGTTGGCTGGCTCAAATATTTTTGTACATATGTAAATATGTAATCTTTTATTTTCTCCTTTACGCCTCAAATCGGGTATTTCTTCCGCGCAGAATATTGAGTCTAGAATATGCATGCTGAATGCTCTATTCAGCTGCATTGAACTCTTGCTTTGCATAAATCGGCTAGCAAATTCCAATCATTTTTATGTTTGATCGAAGCGTCTTTTGTATAAATTGGGTTAAACCCTTTTTGTTTCATCGCTTATTTTTATTAAGATTGTATATGCCCGTGTGTGTGGGCGCGTGTGTGTATATAATATAAGAAATATAAAAAAAATATCTACGAACATATATTCCTTATTTATATCAGCTTCAGAAAAAAAAATTAATCACATCATAATCGATTCTTAACTTCACCCTAATTGTAAATTTATGAATGCAATAAAATGTGGATAAGAAAGACAGGTTTAATTCAAATTTTAAAATGAGGAATAAACTATGTAACCTTCGTCCCTCTCCAGAGGCAGTAATTAGTCTCCCATACTAATGATTCCCAGAATGTCCATTACTCCACACAAAAACACTGCTCAATTAAAATAGAGTAGAGAGGTCCTGTAATTTAGAGAATGTGAAATTAATTTAAATTAAAACGATTTTTGTCTAAGGATGAAAAAATATTATTTAGGAGTAAAAAGAGGTTTCTCTCGGCGCTATATATATACTATATTCAGACCAAATATACAACTAATCATTATTTTATTTAAATGAATAATTTAATGAATACTCTCAAATACATATAGCTCTTTGAAATATATATCATTATTATTTTGCGTGATTAAGTATTCATGTTTGTGAAAGGGGGACATATCTTCTTTTTAATAAACACGTTAAAGCTATACATTGTGTACATCCTTCCTGTGCAGAACGCAAATATGAAGTTGAATAAATATACCACAACATCATCTTTGACAAATTCAGACAAATCAAACATGTAGGCAAAGAATAACATAGCCCGAAAACAAAATATATGGGTTGACCTATGTTGTGGGGGATATAGATTGTGATTGAAACTACTTTATTTCTCATTGTCTCTCCATATAGGATTAGATTAAATATAAAGGTAAACAGAAATGAATATAAATAAGATTCATATATAAAAATGATATTTGTATAGAAAAAATATATGATATAGTACGAGGGTGAGTCAATAAGCTTTAGGAAAGTTTCCATATAAAAAATGGAATGAATATAAACTAACATTTTTGTCCACATAATCACCGTCATTTTCAATGCATATATGCCATCTTTTAACTAGCTTGTCAGATCCCTGAGAAAAGATAATTTGCGGTTGTTCCCTACACCAATCTTGGGCAAACATATACACCTCAAATTCGTTAAGAATCTTTATCTACGTAGAGCAGCTTTAAGGTGTGTAAAAATATGAAATTCACAGGGAGCAAGATCGAATCTATAGGCAGGATGTACCAAGACTTCCCAAGCAATTTTTCCTAAAGTTTCCATAGTGTGTTTGGCCGTGTGTGGACGAGCGTTGTCATGGTGGAAAAGGACACCATGTGTGAGCTTTCCTGGTCTTTTCCGACGTATTGCTTCACAAACAGGACCTTTAAACAAATTAAAGTAGTATTATGGATTTATTTTACTTCCGAATAATCAATATATATTACTTTTTTTGAGTCTCAAATTCTCTTTGGCTTTGGGGAAGATGAATGTCGCCACTCCATTGACTGTTTTTTGACTCTGATTCAAAATGATGATGCCTGGTCTCATCACAAGTAATAATATTGTATAAAAATTAATTTCCTTCTTTTAGAAATCGAAATAAATTGGCTTGTGAAACATTCACACGATTTTGTTTATGATCATCGGTCAGTTGCCTTGGTACTTAACGTGATGATAACACTTTATGGTATTTTAAAATTTTCTGTATCATATTTCTAACAAATCTACGGCTTATTTAATATTCTTCCGCAATAATTTCGATCTTTATTCGCCGATTTTCTATTTCTCTTCATTTATCAATATGCAATGGTGCTCGTCAATAGAAGTTGGAGATCGTCCGCAGCGCTCGGTGTCGCTAACACTTACTTGTCCTGATTTAACTTAGAATGCCATATACTCGTATATAAAGTGTTGACCTACTCATGCATTCATCACCATACTGTACTTGTAATCTTGGTAAAATATCGTTAGGTTTTACACCTTCTTTTTTTTTTATAAAACTCCAAAATAGTTCGTTTCTCAATGCTTGACAGCCCTCCAATAGTCGCCGCCATTTGTTTTTATGTAATGCGCATGCGCGGTAAGTGCTACAAAGGCGCCAATCTGAAACAGCGGTACCAGATTTTTACTTCAAGAATGTATACAAGGGTTTCAAGTTATCTTTGGCAAAAATAGCTTTATAGACTTTTCCTAGAACTTTTTAACCCCCTCCCTCGTATATATAATGTGAACACTAAAATATTAGCCCGTTCTACGAACAAGTCTAGAAATATAATGATAAAAATGAAAAGTGTTTTTTACAATGACATTCGAAAACTATTACTAAATCCCTTGTAGTAAATGTTATCAACCTATAGGATGTTGTGTTAAAGGTGACAAATATTCATGAATGCACAAATACTCAATTAAAAAATGTGCTTAATTATATTTAAAAATATAAGTAAATGTGATGATGAGTTGCTGTCGACTTATCTGTGATGAGATCCTGTCGACTCATGTAATAAGAGATGAGAATTCCAGTAGCTTTTGTAGAGATCTTGTCGACTACTGAAATAATGTTGAAGTTCTGGTAAGCCTTGTGTAGAGTTTTCCAGTACCTCTCTGCACCTTGGAAGACCTTTAAAAGTTCTCACAAAATACAGGCAGTCGTGGTCGAGGCAGAGTGGAAAGTTTGGGGATGTCCACACAAAAAACGAAGACACAGTTGCACTAAGAAAGTTCCGTAACAGATAAAAGCTGAGCTAGAAGCGCAAGATGGAGATAGACGAGTTCTTCCTAATTATATGTTGGATGAGATCGACATAACATACGACCGACGCGGCTTGCACTAAGGGTGAACTAAACTAAACTGAACTGAACTGAGCTGTCAAGTCCCTGTAAAAGTGTTGAAAAGTGACTCGCACCTCGGCTGTCGCTTAGCAACGGCCACTTCCCCCAGACATTACGTAACTGTATATAGGTTTCAGTTTTGCTTGTTGACTCATGCTGGGCTTACCTTCTTTTTAACTCTCTATGTTTGTCATCTAAATATAATCTTTTTGATAATTAAACATACTTTCTGAGATCCAACCTCTGTTTTATTCTTACATGGCAGCAGAGCTTGGTTGGTATCAAATATTTTTTGTTTATCTAAGCTGAAATTCGTTTACTTGCTCAAGATGACAACTGAACTTCCACAAATTCAAAAATTCAACGGCGATAATTTTCATCTATGGAAATTTCAAATGAAGATTATTCTAGAAGCAAAAGATCTTCTCAGTATAACTGATGGCTCTGAGGTAAAACCTGAAATAGAGGATATTGCAAAATTCTCTAACTGGAAAAAGAAAGATGCAAAATCCAAAATGCTGATCACTACTGCTCTAGAGTTTAAATATCTTCAACAGATTGTTAACTGCCAGACTTCAGCAGAAATGTGGAAGAAATTATCAACAATATATGAACTGAAATCTGAAACAAACAAATATTTGCTGCAACAAAGATTTTTCGAATATAAAATGAATCCAAATGATAACATTGCTACTAATATTTCCAAAGTTGAAACTCTGGCACAACAAATGAAAGATCTAGGTGAGCCAATCTCTGATGTTGCCCTAATTACAAAGATAATTTGCAGCTTGCCTGATAAATACAAGAATTTCATAACAGCATGGGATTCAGTTTCATCAGAAGAAAAGACTTTAGAAAACTTGACGGCAAGATTACTGAAAGAAGAAAGCTTACAGGATCATTGGGATTCTTCAGGAAATTTTAAACCAGATAATGCCTTGGTGACTTTTTCAAAGTTCAAAAGAAATTCGACAGCTTCCAACAAACAACAGCAGCATCAACAATCCATTAAAGATAAAAAGAAGAACACACACTGTGGTTATTGCAAGAAAAAAGGACATTGGTGGAAAGAATGCTATAAAAGAAAGGAAGAACAAAAAGGACAACAGCCAAGTTCTTCATCCAGAGATGATAGCTGTGCTTTTTCAGCTGAGACAAGTGCCTTCCTCGCTGAAACAAAGGATTCCTGGATTGCAGATTCTGGAGCAACGGATCACATGACTTTCAGAAGAGAATGGTTCTCTACGTTCGAAGAAATACCAGAAGGTGTTCATCCTGTGTGCCTTGGAGATGGAAAGAAGATCTATGCAAAAGGTAAGGGAAATATTGATATTCTCTCTTATGTTGATAGTCAGAAAATTAATGCAACTCTTTTGGATGTTCTCTATATACCTGAATTGGAGACTAATCTTTTCTCAATATCTACTGCAACAAAACATGGTTTGACGCTCATTTGTAAAGGAAATCAGATAAAATTGACTAAAAATTCGAAAGTGCTAGTTACTGGAATAAAGGACAATTCAAATCTTTATAGAATTTTTATTAAAGCAAAGCAATCTTCACAAACTCATGTTGCTCAGTTAAGTCTAGATATATGGCATCAAAGAATGGGTAATGTAAATCCTATAAAATTAACCCAAATGTTTGAAAATAATGTTTTTGAAGACGACATTAAAATTAGAGAAAAGCCTGATTCTTTACTATGTGAAGCATGCATCTATGGAAAACAAAATAGAAAGGTTTTTCACGCGTCAACAAGTCCAAATTCGACCTATCCAGGAGAGCTGATCTATTCAGATGTTTGTGGACCAATGAGTAAAAGATCACCAGGTGGATCATTATATTTTGTATCATTCAAGGATGATTTTTCAAGATTTAGAGTGGCCTACTTCATTAGGCATAAATCAGATGTTCTTGAGAAATTTAAAGAATTTGTAAAAAGAGTTAGGACTGAAACTGGAAATAAAATAAAAAGATTCAGAACAGATAATGGCACAGAATTCTTAAATAAGAATTTTTCTGATTATCTAAAATCTCTAGGAATTGTTCATGAACTCACTGCTCCATATACCCCAGAACAGAATGGAATTGCTGAAAGAGATAACAGAACAATAGTTGAATCAGCTAGATGCTTGTTACATGGAAGAAAAATGCCGCTTGAACTGTGGGCTGAAGCCGTAAACACAGCAGTCTATCTCTTAAATAGATGTACTACTAAAGTATTGGGAAATTCTACACCTTATGAAATATGGTACAAGAGAAAACCCTCCATCTTACATTTGAAAACTTTTGGATGTAACGCTTATGTGCATATACCAAAAGATAACAGAAAGAAATTAGACAAAAAGAGTATTCGTACATTTTTTGTTGGATATACTCAAACTAACAAAAATTATAGAATGTGGGATCCTATTGCTAGAAAAATTATCATAAGCAGAGATGTAATATTTACTGAAGCTAATACATCAGAAAATATTCAGGATAACCAACAAGAGCAGGTAACTATATACAGTGAAGAAAGTGTTGATAACACAAATACCAGTTCCAAACCAGAAGAATCATGTCGATACCCTCTCAGGAATAGAATCAGAGAAAATGAACAAACATCAACCAGCTGTACAAGAGCTTTTTCATATGCTTGTTATGTCCATGACCAAGAACCATTGAACTATGAAGATGCAATTGTAGGACAAAACTCAAAACAGTGGAAACTAGCTATCAAATATGGACGTATGTGACACTACCATCAGACAGAAAAGCTATTGCATGCAAGTGGGTATACAAAATAAAGCAAAATGCAGATGGATCAAATAAAATGTTTAAGGCTAGACTAGTTGCGAAAGGTTATTCACAAAAACCAGGACTTGATTATGGTGAAACTTTTTCTCCAGTAGTAAAATTCGATTCAATTAGAACAATCTTATCACTTTGTGCATCACTTGATATGGAAATGATTCAGTTAGATGTAAAATCTGCCTTCTTGAATGGTGATTTGGAAGAAGAACTTTACATGGAACAACCCCAAGGTTATGAACAACCCAGGACCTTCACATTGGACCGCAGTAAAGAAAATATTTGGATACTTAAAAGCTACGAAAAACATCGGTATTTGTTTTGGTGGGAGTTCCTGCACTTCAACCCTGATAGGTTTTTCCGATGCTGATTTTGCTGCAGACATATTTACGAAAGCTCTACCTCCAGAAAGGCATAAAAGACTAAGGAGCCAACTTGGACTGTTTGAAACAACGGAGTGCTCGTCAGGTGGGAGTGTTGAAAAGTGACTCGCACCTCGGCTGTCGCTTAGCAACGGCCACTTCCCCCAGACATTACGTAACTGTATATAGGTTTCAGTTTTGCTTGTTGACTCATGCTGGGCTTACCTTCTTTTTAACTCTCTATGTTTGTCATCTAAATATAATCTTTTTGATAATTAAACATACTTTCTGAGATCCAACCTCTGTTTTATTCTTACAAAAAGTGATGTATTTATAGCTTAAAAGACGGGGGGGACCTTATGTGACAGGGGCGTTTGAGAAAGGGCGCCTTTACCTGTCCAGGTGTGAGAGGGGTCTCTGCATTCCACCACATGTGACAGTGTGGGTGGCCTGTCGTGGGAATTGTGAATCTACCTGATTTATGACTTCCATATTTAGACTCTGTTGTTTTGGCAATACTATGCTCGATCTCTGCTTTAGCTCAACTTTTAAATCTATTACAGATTTTATTTATTTATCCACTTTGTACAAATAACGTTACATAGGTGATGCAATGACACAGATTAATCATGCGCATAATTATTTATAGATGTGTTTCTATATACAACATGGCAATCTTATTACAAGTTATATAGACAGTATGGGGTTGTTGGTTTAAATTACCATATATACAAAAATAGAATATTTTTATGTATTTCACACATGAATATATGTCTATTAATATCATTGATTAAAATGTGCTTTTAATGATTTGAATCTAATTAAATCATATTGTGTAAATCTCTCTCTCTCTCTCGAACTCAATTCTTTATATTGTTAAAGAATAGATTCCTCTTATCTTGGTAGCAAATGTCAAGTTCTATGAGATTCTATCTCTAATTGGAGACACACACTCATGAACAAAACTTGAGGCAGTTATACCTTTTAGCATGTATATATATATACATATCAGGATATATATATATATATTACGATGTACTAGAGCGCCATCTGTTATCAAATTATAAAACTATTTTAGTATTTGGACAGTAGAAATTGTTTTATTTTAAAAAGAATAATACGCCTCTAAAATAGTTTTATAATATATATATATATCAGGACAATAACTCTGAAAGATATTACTCTCGAACTCAATTGTGTATTTTAACAGAAGAGCTTTATATCGAAGTATTTACTTGAAATTCTATCTAGAAAATTATGTAAACCTAGGATTACGCCTAATTAAATAGCGGGTGGTCTGGAGAGTAAACAGGTATCTCAAATATAATATTTTCTTTTTGGATGAAGGTACATGAAAGTAGTTTCACATTATTTTTAAAAATAGCTTGTAATAAAATGACTTCATTTTAATAGAAAAAAATATTTGTGGAGAATATAATGTGTTAAAAAGAATGCAAATTAATGTGTTTCAAAACTTATTTGCACAACAAAGGAAATCCTTCATCGTAAAAAATGAGTATTTAGATTTAAATAAAAAAGAATGGGAGGAGAGATAGAGAGATTATAATATGAATATTGATTTTTTTTCTCTACTCTCTATATTATATCCATAACAAGGATTCCAGAATTCACATATCCGTCCAAATGCAATGATTCAATTTAAATAATTAGGTTGAGTCAATCCCAGCAGGATCCTGAAGACGTGACGACGTCAAATGACTCGACGCTTGGCTACTTAGACGTAAAAGGCCAGACGGAGCCCCGATATCTCGCCTCGCTACTTGCTGCATGTTCTGCCTTGTTCGAATCTCAAAACATGGAAACCTTCTCGAGACATTAATTTCCAACAACACAAAGCCTATGCTATATTTTATACATTGTGCGGCATATACTGTTCTTCGATATATATATTATATACAATCTCTATACTCAAGGCATATTTATCCTTTTAAAGGTTAAAAATATATTGTTTATAATATTTTAACGAGTAAGTTGCCAATTGTTTTCAAGTGTAGACTTATAACAGTTTTATCCCACAAGTCACACATCAAATGTAAATAGATAACTTTCCATGTGTGCCGGCATATACTCTTATTCAATGTATATTATATACAATCTCTATACTCAAGGCATATTCATCCTTTTAAAGGTTATAAAACTTCATTGCTTCTAATATTTTAACGAGTAAGCTGCCAATTTTTCTCAAGTGTAACCTTTTATAACAGCATTATCCTACAAGTCACACATCAAATGTAAATAGATAACTTTCCATGTTTGACGGCACTAACACATGACAACGTTTTATTGATATTGATAAAAATTATTTTAGAAATCCTTGATTATTGTCGAATCTAGAATTAAAGATGGATATTTAATTAAAAAGGCTTTATTGGATCGAAATATCATTTATTTTACCAATATTTCAGTTGGCAGAACGCCAATCTTTATCAATATATTATAATATAGGCCTCATTAATTGAAGATTTATTTATGGATCGCTCTATTTTCAAAAAGATGGATGTAGTATTTCAGAATTTATTGAGTTGTTTAAAGATTCATGTAGATATCTGATGAAAATAAATTTCAGAGAGTTATATTCTCTTAATAAGCGAAGAAACCTCTACATATTTTGTTAAAAAAACAAATTTTTGATATCCTGCGATTTTCTAATATACAAAAGCTATATCTAAATACCTCAATATCTCGTTAGCGGATTATATATATATATTTGGTGTTAAATCTATTCTCAATATAAGGAAAGGAGAACAGTTCTCCCCACAACCACATCCCAGAATGCCGGTTATCTCCCGCGAAGATATAATAAGAAGGAGGAGTTCAATTTCTCATTTGGTAAAATGGGCCGAATCGCAAAAGTCAGTTTTAATGGCGCTCTGGGAATAAGTTCAATCAGGCTTATCTTGCCATCTGCCTCGCCCAGGTCGTATTAATTGAATTTGGTCTTTTTACCCACCCTCTCTTCACTCAGTGCGATTCTCAAATGTGGCGCTTCTATATGGAAATTATATTTGATAAAGTATATTAGCGATCTTTCAAACAAATCATTTTATTAATACATAGAAATAACGCGCCATCTATATAATGCAAATGAAAAACGCGAATGTTTCTTTTCACAAATAAATCAAACTTCTACTGTCTAAATATTTAAATGTAATACTACTGTCCTAAAGGCTTATGTTCATAGTTTTCTTAAATACAATTTTTAGGATTCCAACCTTCAGTGTTGCATATAAAAGCATAATGATACAATAAAGTATTAGTGCTCTAAATAAGCGGTCTGGTAGATAAAAAAAAAAATGGCGAAACCACTGGGAGGGTTCACCAATGATGAGCCAAGCCCTCTCAATATATATATATATATATATATATTAAAAATAAAGAAGGCATCTCCTGACCACGAGCACATGTGCTTTTTAGATGGCAGAGCGCCATCTAGTGGAGCAAGAATAAACTAAACGTTTATTTAGCTTGCTCCGTGATATTTGGCCAACCCAATTTCTTGATAAATCAAGAAAAGTCATCCACGAACGCGTTTCCCGCTGTTGGCGCTCGTCAGCGTGGAGAAGGCTGTAACCACTGCGACCAAAAAGGTTTTTTGGTCCCAATGGCTTCCCGACAACAGCGCGAAACGCGTTCGTGGATGGCTTTTCTTGATTTATCAAGAAATTGGGTTGGCCAAATATCACGGAGCAAGCTAAATAAACGTTTAGTTTATTCTTGCTCCACTAGATGGCGCTCTGCCATCTAAAAAGCACATGTGCTCGTGGTCAGGAGATGCCTTCTTTATTTTTAATATCAACACCTGACCCACTTATCTTTTTTTTTTTTTTCTATTGTTTTTTCATGTGTTGAGCGTCTTTACGCAAATTTGGCCTTAAATACCCATTTCTTGATTTCTCAAGAAGTCATTGGGACCAAAAAATATTTTTGGTTGCAGTGGTTACAGTCTACTCCACGCTGACGAGCGCCAACAGCGCGAAACGCGTAGGTGGATGACTTTTCTTGATTTATCAAGAAATTGGGTTGGCCAAATATCACGGAGCAAGCTAAATAAACGTTTAATTTATTCTTGCTCCGCTAGATGGCGCTCTGCCATCTAAAAAGCACATGTGCTCGTAGTCAGAAGATGCCTTCTTTATTTTTAATATCAACACCTGACCCACTTATCTTTTATTTTTTCTGTTGTTTTTTCATATATATATATTGTGACGAAGAAATAATTTATTAATTAAATTATTCAATGAAACTATTCAACAGAGTATATAAATATATATTAATCTTTTATGTAAAATAATTATCAAAATATCTCTTTGCTTGCTTGCTCAAGATTCTCTAGCTGTAAATAGTTTTTGCTGACTTGTTAATAATTGTCGATTTGTCGCCGTGACGTCATCAATAAATACTTTTACATCTTAGGATATTTCAAGGCTTGATTTCTACGCTACAATATATATATTTAATCGCAGTGAGGGAAGTAGAAGTTTAATTTATTGGTTAAATAAAACATTCGCGTTTTGGTGTTTTCATTTGCAAATCATTTTATTGTCATGGTAATAAGGCATCGTACTAGGTTAAATTTATGTAGCTTATACCTTCTGTATATAAGCCATATTTTGCAGAAATTGATTCAGTATCTTGTAAAGAAAGACTGAATTCAAAGCTAATACAAATATGTTATCTCGACTAAAATAAACTCATCGAGTTAAAATAGAAAATAAAACGGAGATTGGTGAGGAGTTTCTTGTGCGAATTTTATTAGCAAACTTTCGGACGCATGCGTCCTTATAAAGGCTATTTCGATAACTAAACAAAATACGAGATGAGTTTTAATAAGATATTTTTGCATACGAGAGAAAAATATATAATTTATAAAAATAAATAAAGAGAAAAGTGAAAATGTAAATTTTGTATGTACAGAATTGATATGCAAAATTTGTGCTAATGATGTTAAATTTATGAAATTAAAACCTTTTTACTATTATGACTTCAATACGATTATATTTGCACTAATAAAATTCGCACAAGATACTCCTCTTCAATCTCCGTTTTATTTTTCTATATATGTTATCTAACATTAAAATAAAAAAAAAACTCTTTGGCCTAATGTTTTTTAGATCATTAATCAAAATAACTTTGGGTGATTAGAACACTATAATATTGTCATTATCTCACTTAGAAGATTCTTTTGACATCAGTAACAATCTTATCGATGTTATACATTTCAAATGGATGAAATAACCTAATGTATTAATTATCAAATGAACGATATTTTAATTCGAAAAATTTAGGGAAAATAACTGAAGGTTATCTAAAAAAATATTTATAAAGTCCGAAAACTTTGAAACCTTGAAAACTTAAATTTTAAAACTTGGAAAATTTAGTCACAAATTTCTAATTATTTTATATTTTTTAGAAAATTGCCCATGTTTTTCTGAGTAATTAAGGAAGTCTTACAATTTTGTGAATTTATTAAGTATCAAAACTCTTATTTAAAATTTCGAAAATAAAAAAAAACTGCATAAATTAGAGCATTAATCTCATTTTAATTAATATTTTTGGAGACATTAAATTATTTTATTTTATTTTTATGAAGTGTCACTATTTCATACATTTTTTCTTTTCATTTACATATAGGCATAAATGTTTTGGAATAAATTATAAAATGAAAATTTAGCTATAAAGGGATAATAATGATTGCACCGCACATATTTTAAAATTATAAACCATTTCTAAAAGCTTTCCCTCGTTATATAGATCAATTCGCAATTAAATGCGTAATATATAAACGATATGATTATTATAACATAGAAAATTTGTAATATTTAAATATATATAATATTTAAACATAAACTTAAAATACCAAATTGGGAGATAATATTTCAAGTTTAGGTTTTTTAAAAGCAAAAAGAAGAAAAACCTATTTTGATTATTAAGAATTTAACATATCACACCTTTTGACGCATCATATTGTAAACTATATATGAATTACCTTGTTAGAATATTGTAGAAATTAGACCAAAGAATAACAAGAAATATAGAATATAACATCAAAACCTATATATTAAAACTTTACATAACAGCCTCTATTATCGCAGTAGTGTTCAAATTGATAATAATAATATATTATGAAGCATTAGCGCGCCATCTGTTATCAAAATTCGAAACTATTATAGATGCGTATGATTATTTTGAAAATTAAACAATTTCTGCTGCCCTTACTGAGCCAGGTCCTCCCATTTATTTTTCCATTGCAGTAAAGGCAGTAGAAATTGTTTAATTTTCAAAAGAATCATACGGGTCTAAAATATATAGTTTCGAAGTTTAATAATATACAATTATTATATGTAGTGATAGGAAGGATTAAGAATATTTGAGGATGATCATAAAAGGAATGAATTGTCTACACTTGTCAACATTTTTATTGACACGGCATCCTCCCTCTAGACCTGTTTAAAGCACCTAGACACTGGTTTCAACGTTCCAAAATTTTAACAAATCACGATATATAGATTGGAGTATGTGTAGGTATCTACACGTCTATAGAGTGATTCACATAACAGCTACTTTACAAATGCTTTGAAGGTTTCAATAAAAGAGCAACGATATATAGATCGGAGTATGTGAAGGTGTCTACACATCTATCGAGTGATTCACATAACAGCTACTTTACAAATGCTTCAAAAGTTTCAATAAACGAGCAACGATATATAGATCGGAGTATGTGAAGGTATCTACACGTCAATAGAGTGATTCACATAACAGCTACTTTACAAATGCTTTAAAAGTTTCAATAAAAGAGCAACGATATATAAATCGGAGTATGTGATAGTATTTACTCATCTATCGAGTCATTCACGTAACAGTTATTTTAGAAACGCTTTCAAAGATTCAACAAAAGCGACTTCAAATACTAACTTCCAAGTTTCAAAAAAGAGAAACGATATATAGATCGGGATATGTAAAGGGGTCTACACGTATATCGAGTGATTTATGTAACAGTTACTTCACAAATGCTTTCAAAGTATCGACCAAAGAGCAAAGATATGTAGATCGGAAGATTGGTAAGTATCTACACGTTTATAAAGCAATAACAGCTACTTAACAAATACTCTCAAAGTTCTCTTGTCTGAACTTATAGTCCTGATGCTAAAATGAAATAATTATTTTACTGCTATAATTATTTTACGTGTTATAAACACACATGATAATGTTTAAACATTATTATCTTTGGTACACGTGGATACAGACTACGATAATCATGGTGAGTAATAGCGAAGTGCACCACATATCTACACATGTGAAAAGCAGTTCAACTTTAGCCTTACAAGGGTTTCAAAGCCCCATTTGGGTACTTGCACTCATGGATGGGGTTAGACCTTTGATATTCAGGAGACTTTGGAGCAATATTTTAATCATAAAGTAACCTAATGTGCGGGATTCGATTCCGGTTCGTAGTGGTCAAATATCGACCGTTTTTGTCATTCGTCCATCAACCTACACTGAATTTGTATTTCTCCGCGCTTTCACCCGAATTACTATTTTCTCCTTTTTCCTCACAAATTTAAATATAGGAGATGCACACACAAGTAAGTAAACCTACGGAACAACAAAATATTTAATAACTACGATTACACAAGTAAAATAACCACATAGTGTGTGTGTGTAAATTAATATGAGAAAATTAATTTCCAGTAAAAAGTTAATTTTCGTAATGAAATTATCGAATTAATTATTGGCAATAAAGTAATTAAGCATTTATTTGGTCCATTATATACATATATAAAGATAATTATTTGAGTCATTTTAAAATGAAAATCATCTTAGGAAATCCTGTACAACAATAATTAACTTTGTTGTCCTAATAGAATTTGCTTCCCCTTTCAGGACAAATTGAGGTGAGTGGGTGATAAATAAAAATATGTTTGGAGCTATATGTTATTGCTATCTTTTTTTCTTTCGGGATCCTTTATTTTGGTATAAAAATCTTTAGCGATATTTTATATATTTGATTATTTACTTTGATTTTATACACATGAACAATATAAGATGAATGGTTTAACCTTAATATCAAATAAATGAACATCCACGGTGCTCAGCGAATAAACGGATAAACTTCGGAAAAAAGTTCTGCATCGAGATATGAGAACATTTATTTCATAAACATAAGGCCGTAAAAAGTTTTATCCGACTAGAATTGGATTATGTGTGTATATAATTTTTTATATCGACAAAAACTCTCAAATATAATATCTTAATAATCAAATAATCTTCTCTTCTCTAATCAAATATCTTATATTATTTCTCTCTCCTTCAATCCTTAATATTTTATTCTGCGATTTGTGTGTGTGTACAAATATTCTTAAAGGTTGATGTCTTTTTTTTTGTCTATTATTCCCTATCAATAGTATTTATCCGTTTAGACGATAAAAAACATGGCAAAGGAAGACGAGTTTCTTTTATTGGTGCAATAGAGCAAGCTTTCGGGCAAAAGCCCTTCGACAGGCAAGATAAAAAACGACACTATGAACGATACCGATGGCTGTAGTGAATATATACATACACATATTAATTTACATATATATAGAAAAAGGCATGCAAATGGGCAATTTATATTATATTTATCCGTATTCAAAATATTGAAATATGTTCTCAATCTCTATGATATATGATGGGCTGTGAATGCTTTCACTCACTAAGAGTTCCCTGTTCTTCTATAGAATGCACTTTTTTAATGTTCAGTCTAATTGTGGTGATATATTAATGTCATCAATAGCGTTACGTTTATATTTGATTTTTAAAATCGGTTATGAAAATTTAAAACTATTCTAGACGCGTATGATTCTTTTAAAAATTAAAGTTTATACTGCCCTTAATGCAATGGAAAAATTAATGGGAGGGCCTGGCTCATCAGTGTGAACCCTTCCAGCGGTTTCGCGAGTTTAATCTACCATACCGCTGTTAAATTGCATTTTTCGGTTTTCATTTTATAGTGACACTGAGGCTAGACTCTTTGAATGGGTATTTTATATGAACTATGGACATCGGCTTTAAGGACAGTAGAATTACATACAATTATATTTGTTCAATTCCTCCCATTAATTTTTCCGTTGCAGTAAGGGCAGTAAAAATTGTTTAATTTTTAAAAGAATCATACGCGTCTATAATAGTTTCGAATTTTCATAACAGATGGCGCGCTAATGCATCATAATAAAATTGGTTATATCAATTCGGGATTTTTATACTGTATATTATATATAGTAATCATTATATCGAGCATTATAAATAGTGTATATAACGATTTTACTAGTAATTTTAAGCAAATGTTTATATTACTTATAATTCTACTATAAATTTTAAACATATTTTTATATTACTTATAATTTATAACTTTGTTGTGCTAAATAAATATGTAATTATATAATGAATTGTTTTTATTATATAAAACATACAATAGAAATTTAATAATAAATTCATTTTAATTAAAATAATTCAAACTTTCGAGAAAAGTTTAAATTCTATAAGCGTAACATAAATATGATAGATCGAATATGAACTCCATACAGAAGAAATATGGGCTCTTTCACACACGCCAATTGTATAGCGTTTATTTCCGCCGCATATTTATTAAACGTCTATGAAAGAGCGAATTTTCACGAAGCTTGATTGTTTCAATTAAAATAAATTTACTATTTATGTTCTATTGCAAGTTTTATGAAATACTTTAATAATTTATTCAAAATGATGAATCAATACACACTACACTACCTTATATGTAAGGAAAGAATTGTGGATAATACAGCCGACAAAACATCTTTCGCGCGTTTACGTTATTCATTATATATAGTTTTAGCAAATAGAAAAATCCATAGATGAAACTTTTATCAAAAAGGCATATAAGGGATGAAAAAATCATTTATTTTACCAATATTTGATAATTAATTGAGGATAAATGATTTTTGATCCAATATATACCTTTTTAATTAATATATATATATATATATACTCTAAAAATCATTAAAAGGTAAAAAAGAATGATATGGAGCTCTCCCGCATATATGAAAATATATTCAACACTAGAAAACGATTATGGCATATATTATAACGATTATAATTTGATTCCTTTGCTACAATTCCAAGGATACTTGTGGAAGGCCATGAAAATCAGGGTTGGTAAGTTTACGGCTTCTTTTATTTTTGTAAGTGCACTCGATATGTACACATGTAGAGGCAGTTCTAAATGGATATATAAAAAGTGACATGCGGCCCAATTCCGTTTACATTATATATATTTGCTGGTATAGGGTTGGACTCTTATAGACGAAGATATAGGAATTAAGCACAAAGCGAGTTTGAATCTGAGATTGCGGTAAATAAAAGTTCAGACGACTAGAATACTACTATATATATATATATCTTACTAATCCTCGATAGATTATGATATGAAATTCTATATATGTTATATTAAAATATTATTATATTTAAATTTATATATTTCGTAGTTTCAAATACTCTGTTTAAATCGACCGCCAGAGGTCGCGCTTTCTCTATAAATACTCATTGTTGTTGTTCCCCGTTGGTCGGCCTAAAACTTTTGTACATTATGTAAATAATATTTTGTTTTCCTTATTCTACTCGCCTTAAGCCAGGCAGTACTTTAATCAAATTATGTTCTTATATATCACTTTAGCTCAAATAAATCAATATCTGATCAAAACCATTTTTATTATTATTCTTTCAAGATTTTAACCACGACTGCATCACCAATACCATTTAGTACTAAAAAGAACCAGCAAATAACTCCATAGCATAATCCTCAACATAATCTAAATTCAAGCAGAAATATATCTTTTTTTTAAATATAATATTAGTCGACAGGATATTTACCTGTTTGTTCGAAATTCCAAAGGCAAAACTCTAATATGCAAATCCCTACCACAACAATTATCTTCGTCAACGTAAGACATAGGCCAATCCATACAAACATAACTCATTTTCAATTATGCAGGTCCTTCAACCAAAAATAGCTTTCCCAATCAAAGATAGTTCATTTCAATCAAAAATAGCTCATTTCAACCAAAAATAACCTACTTTAAAAAGACATAGCCCAATTCAAACAAACATAGCTCTCCACAACCAAACATAGCTCATTTTCAATTATCGAAATCAAACATAACCTACCCCATTCAAAAATAGTCTTCTCCAACGAAAAATAGTCGCCTACAAGCAACCATAGTCATCCCCAATCAAACATAGCCTTCCACAAGCAAACATAGCCATCTCCAAGCAAACATAGCCTTCTCCACAATCAACCATAGCATTCTCCACAAGAAAACATAGCATTTTCCACAAACAACAATAGCTTCAACAAGTCATCTTTATCTCCTACCATATCCAGCAGTTTCAAGCAGCCTTCTCCCTTCCATCTCCAACCATCAAATCTTCTGCTCAACGCCAGCCATCTCCCGAAGTCTTCAACTCAAACCGGAATCATCCTTTCCAAGGTACCTACCATTTTCCGTAGCTTTCTCCATTTAAACTTTTTAAATTCTCTCCAATGATTTACCATAGTTTTCAATCGCTTGTTTATAGTTATTTCCCTTTTTGTTAAATCAATCTCAAATATCAATGTTGCCATAGCTCTTTTTGTCCTTTTGATTCTATCACACCCTTTAATCCTCGTAAAGCTTATTTTCCTTTGCATAATTTGTACCTAAAAATATATCTCCCATTCCATATTTATATCTTTAAATATTTGCATTTAAGTTAAACCATTTACACCATAGCAATTTTAAGATAACACGCCATATGCAAAACAGTCGGCCGGGAACACAACAACAAAATATTATTTGTTTATAAACAAACTAATTAAACAGAAGATTTTGGACATTGATTTTTATTGTTTAATATTATATTCTATTTTGTAATTTATTTTCCTTTTAATTTGACACCTTATATAAGTCTTTTCACAGGGGGGAAATGTTATATTAAAATATTATTGTCGTGACAACGTCTTAAATTAGGTTGCGGCTGGGAGTCACTTATGAAAAAGTGTAACGCCCGGTAACGTTACGATGAGTCATCGAACGAGAGTGCTGCGCGCGCAGCTGCGCGCGCAGCGCTAGAGAATTAGGCGCATTGAATCGGCGCATGCTTGTCTCTGTCTTTGTCTTTCTCGAACGTTCTTGGCGTTGGAAAAACAAGAAAGCGTCATAATACAAGTTCACACGTGTGGTTAAAGTATCGTCAGCTGTGTCTGTAGTGAAAATGTGGAGTGCTTAGATTCGTCATTTACAACAACTACAACAATAAAGGTAAATAATTGTACACTGATATTTCATTATCGTAAACTATGATTGATTGATTAATTGTTAGATTGACACAAAAGTTGAGAAACTGAGTTTATAGGTTATGTCATACTATTGATAAATGTTGATAGTGTTAAGTAAATTATTAGTTTAAAATTAATTAATTAATTAATTATTATTTTACAAATTTTAAATAGTTTCAAATTTATTTAGCAAAAATTTGAACCTTCGATCTGAATAAATGTTTTGATTTTCGAATTGATTCTTTAAAATTACAAATATTAAGAAAAAGTGGCAGATATAAGAAAACTTTATTTAAACTGTGTTGAGCAAGAATTTTAACATCTAATTTAAGTAAATGTTTTAATTTTCAACTTCATCATTTACAATTACAAATTTTATTTAATTTCAAATTTATTTAGCAAAAATTTGAACCTTCGATCTGAATAAGTGTTTTGATTTTCAAATACCAACGCGGCTGGTGGAGTGGCGATCTATCGTGAATTATCATCGACATCTACGGCGGAAGTGTTCCAAGTTGCGATTACAGACGTAACTCGTGTCATTAAAACCAAGGGTGACATGTGCATGACTGAAGTTACTTGCTTCGCCGCTAATACTAGCTTCAAGTTTATACTCGGTGCTGTATATATTCATCCAGGAGCTAGTATGCAGGATATTGGAATGTTACTATGGCAAGGACTCGGTCCGTACATTCACAACAGCCAGTACGTGCCACCGTTCGTGCAAGTTGATTCTAGTATACCGATTCTTCTGTGTGGTGATTTTAACAAAAACGTAAAGCCTGACAACTCGTTTCTTAAATTCATGAAAAATACGTATAATCTTGATTGTGTATCAAACGTTTCTAAGTCAACTACGTTAAAAGGAATAACTATCGACTTGACTTTCGCAAGATACATTACAGCAGAAACACTTCCTTTCATTTCATATTTCTTCTATCATCGTCCTATCCTCAACAAAATCACTCAAATAGGAATTAGTTAAGTTTTAGTTTACATGTACAATGTTTTAGTAAACAAAATATATTTCTATAGTTAAAATTTGTGCAATTCTTATTTTCATTCAATTCCTTGTTCCTATTGTGCAATTTAATTATATTCATATCAATAAATATTCTACCGTTGTCACGTAAAATCTTCGCCCGTAAAACCGACTTTACAGGCAACCATTGTTTTTTATATTTAAATTTATATATTTCGTAGTTTCAAATACTCTGTTTAAATCGACCGCCAGAGGTCGCGCTTTCTCTATAAATACCCCTTGTTGTTGTTCCCCGTTGGTCGGCCTAAAACCTTTGTACATTATGTAAATAATATTTTGTTTTCCTTATTCTACTCGCCTTAAGCCAGGCAGTACTTTAATCAAATTATGTTCTTATAAATCAATATCTGATCAAAACCATTTTTATTATTATTCTTTCAAGATTTTAACCACGACTGCATCACCAATACCATTTAGTACTAAAAAGAACCAGCGAATAACTCCATAGTATAATCCTCAACATAATCTAAATTCAAGCAGAAATATATCTTTTTTTTTAAATATAATATATATATATATATATAGAGAAACTATGCGCAAAAAGGACACTTCTCTCTTTTTAATTAAATGCATCAAAATAATAGAGTTATTAAATACACCTGTACAAATCATTTTTCAGAATAAAAAAAATGTTTTTCGGTTGGAAATATAGATATGATTGAATATACACATCAAAGTTTCTTATTCTTCATTTCCGACGTTTTGGCAACCCGCTGTTTCACTGTTTTCATGGAACTTAATCTCATAATGATTATCATTTATCTATTCATGAAAATATAAAAAACGCGCAGAGAGTTCAACGCGCTGATATTTTAAATACAATGAGATATAAACCCCCCAAAAAAGCATTTTTAATCATATCTGTGCAGAATGCACAGATCCAACTAAGAAGAAAATGCCACAATACTATCTTCGACATTGATCTTATGCATTTCATAGCTATATAGTTTTAATTGCATTGTTATAATGTACCCATTGATATATTCCATATGGCACATGAAGATCACCCTCCTGCACATTCATAATTTAAAATCATGCTTTGTACTAATATATATATATATATATATATATATATATATATATTTATTATTCCATATTCACACATGCGTGGTACACGTCAAGGTAAACATGGTGGGTAGTAGTTGGCGCATGGTTTTACTTTTAATGCACCGCATGTCTACATATTTAGAAAGCAGTTAGATTTTTGCATTTACAAATGTTTAGGGCCCCGTTTGTTAATTGTACGCATTGAAAGGGTTGGACTGCAAAATTCGTGGGCCATTTCAGAAATTTCTCATTCAGTAAAAAATTCCCAATGAGGAATTCGATTCCAGGTCGTTGCTGTTTTATATAAATATATTTTATACCACTCGCTTACCGAACATCGTTTTGCCTATACATTTGTTTATATAATATTTCTCTTTTTAATTTTAGATTGGCACATATTGACCGAGAGCAACCATCTAGATGTGAATATCTTTCTGCTTTTAAATTTGCGTTAAAAATTGTAATTATATAGAAATGTCAAAATGTTCTTTTTGAACGAACCATTTTTATTTTTACCTTCTTAGAATATCAGAGAGGTTTCAACTAAATAAAATAGGCTAGGTTTTAGAGGCACTTGTTCACTTCCCGTCTCTAATATTGGCGGGTAAAAGCTAATTGGCCCACGTTACGCCACAGACGCTGGCTAAAATATGGGTCTTATTAACGTTCTTTTTGAGAAGAGAGTGAAAGATAGACAATTAAGAAAATCCATTCAATTACCCAATTCCTACATTGATTATCAGACCTATATAAAAAGGAATTTATTTTTAGAGTCAACTTGTTCCTATGTTTTCTCTTTTGATTTTTAGAATTTTTATTTGAAGACCTTTCATGTGTTTCAATTTAATCTATTTCAATATATTTGACGATCAATCTTTCTATAAACACTTAATTTATCTGAAGTAGCAAATATTTGAGAGAAAAAAAACCTAAAACTAGCTTATAGGCAGCGAAATATTTTCGAATGTAAATGTAACCATAATCTTAAGAGGTTATAAATATTTGAATAGAAATTTGATAATGAGATGACGATAATTTGTGTATGCACATATTTATGTCAAGCTATGTGTATAGATTCATTTTTCTTTTTGAATATATAAATTATAATTCTCAACATTAAATGCCACCATTATTATTTATATTATAGCGAAGGTAATTTTGAAGGTTTATAATAATAATATATTGAAGCCTTTATATATATAAATATTTATGAGGATTTTGAAGTACGATAAGTGATAAATGTTTTTAGCTTGCCTTGATGCGCTATCTTGACTCGAGGAAGGCCGATTGTTGCGTATATCGTCAGATCGTCGACGTGTTCTTTAATTTTAAGATTTTCGTTCTATATTCCAAGGGCCAACCAATTCCTGTTAGATAATGATGGATCTGTAAAAGTCGGTTTGAGGCAATGACCAGATCATCAAAATCCAAAGCGACAATCTAAACTATCAAACTTTTCTTAAGATGACAAGCCAATCATCTCCTCCCGACTGTAGACATTTCTTGAATTCACTATTTGAGCAATTCATGCCGCAATAGGGAAATTCTCAAGTATATATGTGAAACATATGGTGTGAAGAAAGTAGAGAAAGAGATCAAGAAGACGAATGTGTGTAAAGGAACATCCAGATTATGTAAACGAATGTTATCGAGCACCAACATTAGAATAAATGTCAATCCCATTTACATAACAGATATCTTAGATTCTGACATTAATAATTGTTAATTCTATCTTAATCTTCTAATTTTCACACAAATCGCGAAATGTATAACTTTATTTTCGATACACACTACAAGTGGTGCATCTTTGGAGTTTAGACGTAATGCTTCAACTTTTAAAATTATAAATATTTTCTTTTCATAGCTATAGATAGCGCTAAAATTGATGTTATATTTAACTTTTACCTATACGAAATATTAAGTCTAAAATCCAACATGTGCCTCTTATTTTACGATTATTCGACAATTAAATTCAATATCTTTAAAAATAATGCATGCGTCTTTGGAGCATTAATAAATACAAATAAACTGGAGTTGGGTGTTAAGGACGAGGGAAAAAGGTGTTTAATAATATCAGGTATAAATTTGTTAAAAGTGTTTTATATACTTTCAATAGAAATAATATTAGAAAGACACTTAAGAAAAAGGCATATCAATGACCCATTACTCCAACATCTCCAATAGACGAGAGAGACTTATGATTAAATCCATCATATCCAGAAAGCACAAAAATATTAACTGAAGAATAGACATTACAGAAATTTATAATATACTATTCTCTGAATAGCAAAGTCGATAAGCACGCGCAATGGAGGCCCGCTCTGATTTTGCATTCCAATAACTGTAAATACCTGAAGCATTTTATTTGATTTTAAATCCTATTCTAATGGCGGTTCAATGCAATTTCTTTTCCTGTAGAAGGGACTTTTTGACCGAAAGCTAGAGATATTTATAAATAAATGATTTGTCAAAAAAGAAAAAATTCCTGAAGGCCTAATGTTTGTAGTTTAAATTTTAAAAAGGCATGTCCTTATTGTGCATCTGAAAGTTGCTGATGACTTTTGCCATGTAGCTCGCCTCTGATTCCTATTGAGGGAACTATGACGCCCTAAAGATACGTGTATGACGTGTTTCGGCCGGTAACGCTACTTCTTCTTCAGGTAGTATCAAATGCATTTTACAGCTGGATAACGACCGACCTCAAACAGAAAGCCTCAGCTAACATGCCTTTCATCAAACCTCGGTGCTTCAATGGCCACTAGTCTCTCTTGATCTCTCGCCTCTAGAACAGGTTTGGGATCTGATTGAACGTCGTTTGCGTGCGCTGCAACAGCCGCGTTCAGAAGATGAACTGTGGCTGATGGTTGACAGGTAATGTGCAGCCATACCTCAGGATACCATCTGCACGCTTAATGAGCCAGTTTCTAGACGTGAAGGTGCCTGCATATCTGCCTGCGATTTTCTCACAACATATTGAGTGAGCGGCGATGTCGCTTAGTGTATAGGTGTATTCTGTTTTAATATATATAATTTATTTTCGTTATTGGTAATCTCTTTAAGCAAATTTTCATAACCTTTATCTACTAATTCGTAATTTCCAAATTAAGTGTCACTCAGTGTATTTATATTCTGCAGAGTACACTTCTGTATAAATATATTTTATCTAAATATTTGAGTAAAAAACATTATATTGACTAAAGATATGTGTGTTTTAAAAAGGCATCTTTATTCTGATATTTTGTACAATTACATAAACCGGTATTGGTATATATTAAAATTAAAATATTGGCGATATTTAAATATACAATATATATTCAAAAAAGATGCATACATTAGATTTATATTTATTTTATTGTTCCAATATTTCGAGGGGCAACTCGCCTCTCTTTATTCATATTAGGGATTGCTCAATCTTCAAAATATAATATATATATACCTTTAAATTAATATAATAATAAATATATAATAAGTATATCTAAGATAGCTCTATGAAGCAGTTGACTCTGCCAGGTGGTCCCATCCTGCACTCAGAGCCTGACTATTGAATGCCGATAAGTGGCGGCGCGGTGACTCTGGCACTTGACTTTATGTAAGAGGTAGGCTCTGCAATAGCTCTGGCTTAATAAGGAGCACCATTGGCTAGAGACACGGTATTTATCTATTTAATATATTTATAGTTGTAGGCTTGGGGAGAAAAATGAATAGGACTTTATTTATTATATTTTTCGTGTGAGAATACTTGCTGAACAATATAAATATAAGAGAATATGAGTCTATTAGATATAAATATGTAGATATATATATATATATATATATATATATATACTATATTTCTGAAGATAATCATTAAAAAGACACATCTCGCCTTTATTGATAGTCTTTGCAATCAGTGAAATTGTCAAAATCCTGAAACCCCAATGATGACCATCGGTTTGGACGATGGATCTTTTTCAAAGCGCTACATGAGGAACTCATTACATATTTCACAAAGGATATATCTTGCTGACAAAATGGCTTGACCAATTCTTTGGAGAAAACATTAACATTTTAAAGGGTCGAATTAATCTATAAAACCCAATCCATCTTTTCCGCCGTTACTAAATAAAACTAAACCTATTGCAGAATTTTAATCTGATGTGGCATTTTCCTGATCAAGTGCTTGCGCGATTACGAAACGGTAATTATAAGGCGCAAATACCTTGTTTTCCTATTTTCACTGTGGCAATAATGTCCTTTGTTTAATACGCTTTAACTATAAAATTTTAATGTAATTTTTCTTTTATTTTAAAGCCATATAAAGGTTAAAATACCTTTAATATTTTAAATATATATATTTGAAAAATAAATTTAAAAATAAATAGAAAAAGGTCAAGTGTTGTTATTAAAATCAAATGGTCAGGATATTCCTTTTTTCATATTTTTATATAAATTATAATACATTCTATAATATAAATGTGTTTTCAGTAATGCAAATATTTTTCGAGAAAGTTATAATTCAATATAACTATTATGTATTAAATTCCAGGCGCCATACAAACAAGTATTTACACGTTTATAGACTCTCACATTTATTGAAAAAAATATATATATTATATAATGTATATGAATAAATATTTTATGTAAATATATAAATAATGTAAAAATATAAAGATTTATAAAGATTTCAATATGTAAAACATTTATTTT
This sequence comes from Cordylochernes scorpioides, assembly GCA_030710605.1. Taxonomy (NCBI): domain Eukaryota; kingdom Metazoa; phylum Arthropoda; class Arachnida; order Pseudoscorpiones; family Chernetidae; genus Cordylochernes; species Cordylochernes scorpioides. Next base: position 137,952,189 of record CP092886.1, read on the forward strand.
TACAAAGGGAACAGATTTTTATTTGATTGTATGTCTGAAAAACTATATATCACTAATATTTTGTTCCAAGCATCGCTTCCAACCTGAAAAACCTGATATATCTTTGAAGAAATATTATCTTTCTATTGACCCCAATTTTATTTCTTGTCGTATTTTAACCGCTATTAATAGCTGGGGATGAAGGAAATAAATTTAATATCTTCGCTTCTATTGCGAATGTAAAAGCAAGGAGGGCTCATGTTTCACATATAATTTATCATTACGTCACTTCTAACTGTTGCAATCTTTTAAAACGATGTGTATCGGTTTTACTATAATAAACATGGTTTTATTTGAAAAATTGCATATAAGTTGAGTTTTTGCTAAAAAAACTAATATTATATTTAATAGATATATATGTTATATAAAACTTTTATTTAATATTGTTGCGTGTAAGGACTCCAAATGACTACAACCTCCGCCAATAGATGGCGCTTTCGCTTGTTTCGCTTCTGAAACTGATGGGGGAATCACCGTCTGCTATGGTCTTGTTTCCCGGGGAAAATGATTGTAAATACACTTTTATGTTGGCCCCAGGTTATATAATAATAAAAATACCCTTTGTTTGTTATCCCATTTAAATGTAATTTTTAGTAGTAAATGAAAATAAAAGCCAGTGTTTGAAGTCTCCGTGCTGCCTGCTGTCGTTACTATCGCCATCATCGTTGCTGCTGCTCTTCTGGACGTCTTCGGGTGGCCTTCAGGGAAGTGCTGCAGAGAAGAGCAACGGGAGCCCGGGCAGGTGATCCACGGCGGAAGAAGCGCATCGTCGCAGAAGAACCGGAGAGGTCACGAGCGACAATATTAAAATTATAATTTCCAGATCAAATTACACTTTAAGTCTACCACCAGATGTCGCAACTTTCCTTATAAAACTCGTTGCTGTTGTTTCCCGTTGGCCGGCTCAAATATTTCTGTAGATATGTAAATACGTAATCTTTTATTTTTTCTTCTTCAAGCCTGAAGTAAGGTAGTACTTCTCTCATATTATGTGCTCTATACTTTACTAGCACAATTAAAGCAAATTGTGATTCAAAGTTGATTTTATTTCATTTTTACGACGACTGCACTACCATTAAGGACTCATTAATCCTTGAAAAACCTAAGCAAATTCTATCTAAAAAAAATTATATATTTTTATATATTTATATCATGCACATTTTCCCCGAAATATAATCCTTGAAAATAAAGATAGGATGAATATATTTTGGGTGGGTTGCACGAATATTGGTCGATTTTATATCGTAAATATTTGATATCTGAATATTATAGTATTTTAATATATTCATATGATGTATTATTTTAAAGTCTATATTTTGTCCGATCCTTTAATCCTATAAATCTGCTCTCATCTTGAATATGTTGTATTGTCTATCTTAGTTCTTTAATAAAGATTTCTGTTGAGAATTAAAATGTATTTATCTGTAAATATTTATTGTTTATTATTAATCTGTTTTTTTATTCTGTTTGACCATTGACCACGTGTCAAATGTATAAATTGTATGATTCTAAAAATAAAGGGTGTCAGAGTGTGAGTGGGCTTTATTGTGCTTCCGTAGTGACGTTGGCCGGAAAAGAATTAACGGCGGCATTAGAGTGGAGCCTTATAGGAGCAAAATACAGTCCTCTAAGTGAGAGCTAACAGTTTCAAATCTATATATCCACTACATTTCAAGCGTGAACGCAACGCTGCGGAAACAACTTGGTATCAGTAGAAGGCTACTTCTGAGAGCAAATATGGGCAGTTTGTTTCTAAAAATTCTGCGCTCTCGATACCAGCCAGGAGGATAGAGAAAATTATATATTTGTAAATATTTTAATAAATTCTCTCTTATATGCTATATATCATTTTACATTTTAAAATATTCGCTATTATTTAATACTATCAGTTTATCCTGATCTTATATTTGAAATCAATTTAGTTTTTAATAATGCTCTTAATGTAAGAAATTCGCTTTCTTTTGCTTCACGAATTTGAAATTGAACACCGCTATGAATCAATACGATACGTTATCAGCTTACAAGTGAAAACGTTCAGCGCCGTCCATTCCAACTTTGGTGATAGAGAAGGTTGTGGATGGCCCACCGCGGGTTTTAATGGTCAATTAAAAGCCACAATCGAAGCATATAAACTATGACATCGAAGCATACAAACATGAAAACTACACGAAACGTATAATTTAACGTCGATCACTCTGAATATATTCGTATTCTTAGACAAAATTTCAGCAGAAAATCGCCGAAAGAACGTGGATAGCAGGCAGAAATTAATTAACTATTAGAACATAAGAATATTTCTAGAAAATAATGCTTGTAGTTTTAAGGGCTGAATATCACTAATTGTAAACGCGTACTCATTTATCAAGTCAAGGGTCAGAAAGTCTTGGCTCATCAGTAGTGAACCATTTTCAACAAAAAAAAATCGGAAATAATTTTAACCGGGAGAGTGCTGGGTCCAGTCTCGTGTGTATAGAAACAATGAATTAGAATAAATTGCGTTAAAATAAGCTATAGTTTGAAAACATTCGAACGCACATCGGTGAATTACTATATTATATAGAATATTTACTTTATATTTGATATAAAAGATTAGAATTTCATATGAACATGGATAGAGAGAGAGAGAGTATGTCAATATATTCCATGAATAAAAATTAGCACCTACAAATCCTGATTTAAAATACACATGTCATTGACTATAATACAATTAGAAATATTAAAAATAAAGAAGGCATCTCCTGACCACAAGCACATGTGCTTTTTATTAGAATATAGAATAATATTAATTAGAAATATAAAGCTGAAATTTTTAAAATGTTCTATATATTGATCATGTATAAATAATATGATAATATCCATATATGTGTGCTAGTGTATGCATATAAAGATTCAAAAATATCATATATAGGTAATGAAAATTTTCTATCTGAAATATTTTCTCTCTCCCCTCTACTCTGCAATTAGTGCTTCGGTTTTCAATTTTTATTTATTACTCCCGGGGGAGGTCAATGGAAGGTTGGTCTAAACCTTGGGTTTTCGACCGCTACGACCCGGGATCGAATCCCATATTGGTAATTTTTTTCTAATTAAATACAATGCTCCAATGGCCCCCGATTCTTGCAAAAGTTTAACCCCACCAGCGATTGCAATTATCCAAACGGGGCTCTGGAACATATGTAAGTGCAAAGTCGAACTTCTTTTCACGTGTGTAGACATGTGGTGCACTTACAGTAAAATCAGTCGCCAAAGCCAACCCAAGATTATTACCATAGCTTGTACCACGTGTACTAGGTATAATAAAAAAATACACTTTTTTTTTACTTTTTTCAATTTATATTGTTAGTTAATTAGGTTTATTTATACGTTCACCTCCGACTTGATAAAATTCAGAATAACTATATTTTTTGTTATAAAAAAGGTAGAATAATCGTATAAAATTTTCATTCTAAAATATAAAATCCAATATAAATATTCTATTAGCAGAGAAAGTGGAGTTTCACCATATTTGCAGATACTTGGGTTTCAACCCAATGTAAACTGAGAATGTAATGTAAACTGGGCGAATATAAAATCTTTATTTAGAGGCGGCTATATGTATGGATAGAGCCATACTTACTATATAGGAAGGGACCGATTTTATGGAATCACCAGTTATCTGCATATACTATTTCGGAATTTTTATATGAAACTTGAAAATATATATTTATATTCTCTCTTTCAATTCCTTTACTTTGCTAACTTTCCTACAATTTCATAGATTAAGTTTATTTTAGTTTAAGTTTATAAATATATGGAGATATATTCTGAATGTGTGTGTCTCTCTTCTCAGCATGAGGAAATTTCAAAATAATTCTTCAATTTCTATCTTTCTGTACATGATTATTTTTATTCTGATATTCTATCTTATAAAAAATATATTTCCAAAATAATTACGTAGAAGGAGAGAATTATATTAGGTTAGAAGCCCATTATATTTTATTGTATTCCATTATGTCATTACGTTAAATTTAAATATAAATGTAATCGAGATTTGATTCGGTGATTTTGAATATTTTATAAATGTCTAATATTGAATTTGAATGATATTGAGAAAATAAAATTGAAACTAATATAAATTATGATTAGACCCCCCTTTAAATTATTACAAATAAACATGCATTTCATATATAAAATTGCAGGCAATTTTTCTAAGTGAAATATAATGAAGTGAAATAAAAATATGAATAAATATGAAATAAAAATAAACTTATAGAAGTTAAGAGATTTTAAATTTATATAGTTAGAGAATATATATGTTATGAATAATTTGTTTGTTGTTAGATAAAAGGTTGATAAGACAAAGGATCGATAAGATGAAGGGTTGATGGTGCAGTCGTGGTAAAAAAAAGATAATTATTTACCGTCAAGTAGCTTTTATTTTCAATTACTTGAGGAAAGATTACACATTAGTTATTTTCACAAAATATAGAATTTATAAATTCAATCCTATATCAGTGATTTAAAAGGATAGATATGTTAACTACGCATATTTACAACAAAACTTTACAACAAAACTGAAAGTCATTCTAAAAACGATGATAACAAAAGTAAAATTATCAATGAATAAAAATAAATTATATATTTTTTTAAATATAGAAATATTTGAGTTTTTAGATTATAATATATATATATATATATACTAGCGGATGTACCCGGCTTCGCCCAGGTTTTTCTCGAGGGAATGTTTGTAGTCTAGTAATTAGAAAATATACTACACCTAAAAACTATCAGAGAAAAGAGAAACCACGGAAGGTGAACAGAAAAATGCTTACAATGGATGTTATGTTTACGATATCAAGTTAAATAAAAACGAAGATAAAATTTGCATATGTTGGTCACTATAAATTTGTATATTTGTTAGGCGAAATTAGAAACATGATAAAACAATTGGGTATTTAAAAACAAATGTAGAAATAAAAGTTTAAGTATAATAAACAATGTTAAAGATTAGTTTTAATTATTAATCAAGATTGTGTGTGAATATGTGAGAAAGATGTAATATCGTTGTTGTTTTCTTGGCCGACTGTTTTACATATGGTGTTATCTTAAAATTGCTTGTTTTGAATATTTTTTAGATTGAGATTATTAGCTAGTATGTAAAAAAATTAACTCTGTTGAAATTTAATTTTGTATTTATATATAAATAAAATTAACTCTGTTGATTTTTTTTTGTATTTAATCGATAACAGCGAAGTTACGCATGTTAATGTTAGGAAATATATTTTGATGTTAAGCAAAACCTGCTCCATCTCGTTTTACATAAATGTTGAAAATTTGGTTGAAATTGATGCATTGTAACGAAAGTTTTTAGTGATGTCCACTTATGAAATTTCCATTTTATTAATATAGATAGAGAGAATATATATATATATATATATATATATATACTAATTTAATACACTAACTTTAAAAAAAAACACTAGCACACTAATTTAATATACTATCTTATATCGTGTCTTCCACATTTACACTAGATTGTCTTCAAAATAAGCTTATAAAAAAAATCACAAAAATCTATTTTCTTTCATCAAGAGAGAAATTAGAGCAGAAAAATACTTCTCTCTCTCTCTAATTAGCTTTATTTTATATTTGGAAAATTATTATCATGGTTCTGTCTTTGCTCTTCTCTATAAAACTTTCTCTTCGCTTATTCCTTTTTTTATCCAGCCTATGACGCGTAACTGCCGATGCTTTGCTGGTGTTACTTTTTTTTTATTTTTTTTTTAAATAATATATTCAAACTATCGTGAATATTGAGGCTGCCTGGCCGGCATTCATATTTCTTGAAAATAAAGATACTTCGGCCAGTGAATCTTTTTATTACCTCGACGTTTCGACAAAAATCTTTTGTCCTCGTCAGGAGCAAACAAAATTAAACATTAAGCAAGGCGTTAAAAATATTTCTAAAGTTCCAAGGGCGTTCTCACGCGATAACGAGAAGGGCGTTAAGCAAAATTGGGGAACATGCACTATATTCAGGACATAGGCCAAATTGGAATGATATTGAGATATTTCATAGGAATATAAAATTTAAAAAGGAAAGATTATTTTTAGAGGGATGGGTATCACGGGAAATGGGGGCAAGAAGTATAAATGTATTTGAAGATATTCCACTACAATATAATTCGTTTTTAAATTTAAACAGTAGTTAAAAAAAAAAAAAAAGGTTAGTATAAATTGTAAGTAATAGATATCGATTTATATATACTATTAGAAAATCTTTGTAAATATTATTATTATTTTATATTTATTTTTGTTTTATAATTTCTCATTATATATATGTATATTTTAATTTATTTAAAAGATCATAGTCTTTTGTGAGTTAAATATTTATTTATTTTTGACTCGTGCTTTAGATGTTGTACAAAAATTTTAAATATCGCGTGAGAACGCCCTTGGAACTTTAGAAATATTTTTAACGCCTTGCTTAATGTTTAATTTTGTTTGCTCCTGACGAGGACAAAAGATTTTTGTCGAAACGTCGAGGTAATAAAAAGATTCACTGGCCGAAGTATCTTTATTTTCAAGAAATATTCAAACTAATTATTTATTACAAAAAAAAAATAAAAAAACAAACCTCACACGTTTAAATTAAATTTAAAAAATTATAAATCTTAAAATTCTCACAACTATACTATATATATATATATATATATATATAACACTATCACCAATAGGAAATATTGTAGCTTCGCAATCGACCAAAGGATATTTCCCTTATATAACTGTATATAAAGATATATACAAAATAATATATTCTAGCATTATATTGAATCACTTGTGAAAAGACAACCAAAGCTATTATACAGGTAAGCTACATGAACACTGCCTACTTACAACAATAAGTTTCAAGCTATCTGTCAAGAGATCATCGGGAGATACAGCGAATCTAATAACCCTGTCAATATGATGACAACTGATTACTATTGGTTGATTCAGGTCCTCAGGTTTGATTGGTTCCTCATAAGTACGTCACAATTTTAAAACTTTATGAGTTTTGTGTAACGTCCAGCTATAATCTAGGACATGTATATAGCTTGGGCATTACTCTTTATCTCTTATTCTTTTAATTACTTTTAATACAACATCAATGTTAATTAAACATGTATTTTAAAACATCTAAAATAATAATTGCCTCTATAATAATGATAATAATGATATATATTTTTTTTCCGCACTTGTGTGAAAAAAAAAGAATAGAGAGAGGGTATATTGAACCCTATCTTTTGATAAAAATATTACAAATCTCTCTAATATTGAAACTCGATATGTATTATCTGAATAATATTTTTACAAAGTGTCAATTTCAATGTTTCCTATTGTATTTAGAGATCACAGCTCTATTACCCCGTGGAGAATTAGATAATAAAACCTTCCAATATCACACTAGTTTTATTGAAGGATCAATTGGTCTGTTAAAATTATATAATAGAACTTTTTGTGGAAGTCTAAAGAAGTAATGTAACGCGCAACATACTGTATTCATCTTCACTAGATTCCACGAAGATAATAATGAAATGTATATGTATTAAGAAATATTGAGATATTCATATTTTAAATATCATATTTATATAGAACAACAAAGGTGCGGGAGGATTATATTCATGTACCGAGAGAGGAACCTTTCTCTTTAATTATACTTTGTAAAAGGGTTTACTAGTGATGATGAATAATGAGCTAAACACTAGACTTGGAAATTTCAGACAAAATGTTAAACTGTATACTATATATAACCGCCCCGGTACTGATGAGAGTCAAAGCCTGAAACCATGGTATACTACAGTTCGGCTTTTGTATGAATTTGCCAAAGCTGATATTGGGGCTCATTCTTTTTATCACTAGTAAGGTTTGCAGTGATAGAGATGCATGAGGAGATCTGAGGCTCTTTATTAGACACGACAACAACAACAACTAGTAAAGTTTATACTAGGGTGAGATGAAGAAGTGCACCGCGTTATGATGGGTAATTAAAAGGTAAGGTGCCTATTTGGTATAATTATTAAGGTATATATTGTAAATATATATCATATTTAATTTATCTATACTATACTCTATGACGTCGGCGGCCAGATATCTAGATAGCGCAGATGCAAATATTTAAATCCTTTTTGTTCCTTTTTTAATGGCAAGAAAGGTGTGTGTAAATATGTAAATAATTAAGCAAGACCTTTTCCTTCGTTATTTTCTTCTATAAATTCTTCATCAAATTGAAACAATATAATGTATATATATAATAATTAAGCAAGTATTCTTTAACTTCGTTATTTTCTTCTATAAATTCTTCATCAAATTGAAACAATATAATGTATATATATATAATAATTAAGCAAGTATTTTTTAACTTCGTTATTTTCTTCTATAAATTCTTCATCAAATTAAAACAACATAACGTATATCCCTATATATATAAAAGTCAGTGTATGTATGTATGTATGTATGTGGGTATCTATGTTGGCTATACACGTCCACAATACGTAACTAATCTGACTGAAATTTTAACAGTATATAGAGTAGAATCTGGAAAAACTTATAGTTAAAATTTCAGGTCTCTATCCGAATATTCTTCGAGTTATTTGCAAATATGCGTGGAATTTTGCCCTTTAGCTCGAAAGTAGTGCCTCTAGCGGAGAAAATGCGAAGTAATGGCCCAATGACCTAAGTCGTGGCGCCATCTATGTACGATATATATCCTCTTTTTTAAATTTACATTTTGTTTAAAAATTATTATATTTAGTTATTCATTCAATTTTTTTATAACTTATCCAATTATAATAAAACAAATGATAGAATAACTGAATATATTTTCTATGACTTTAAATAAATAAATTATATGATAACGATCAATGTACGATATATATAACTATTCTTTAAATTCAATATATTTATATATCCTCTTTTTTAAATTTACATTCTGTTTAAAAATTATTATATTTAGTTATTCATTCAATTTTTTATTTTAATATCGAATTCTTTTATTTCTTATCCAATTATAATACATAGATTCAAAAACCATACATCCAATCGCCGTGAAATTTTAGGATATTATTAGGTATATCCCCGGAAAGGTTTTCGAAAAATAATTTCTTGAATATCTTGAATATCCTTAGAGTTATTTGCAGATTTGTAGCTTTAACTCGCAAGCAGCGCCACCTTGCGACGGAGATAGGCTTAGGTCTGCCCCACCCCCTGTCGAGAGAATGTAATCGTCCGGCCGCCGGCCGGATGGACAGTCCAAGTATCCACCGACCAATCAGAGGGGTCAAGATGTCCTTGCGCGCGGGGGCAGAGTTGGTGACACAGCTGTGCCAAGTAGACAAGAAAAAAGCCTCGCGGGGGCTTGCCCAAGATGACCTCCGGGAACTTCGTCCATCTTCCATAAACGACCATGATTTTATTCAACTTATCGAGTATTTTTCAAGGGACCGGAAAAAATGTTCACTAGATAAAACGATGATTTTTTAATGTAGAAAATTAGGAAAGACAAAATTCAGGATGACACGGCACACAGGGACCGGGAAAAAATGATCACTTTATCGAGAGATTCAAATTTACTAGTTTCAAATTATCAAAATATATATATATATTTTTTTATAAGTTTATAGAGAATTATTTTAACAAATGTTCGTTAGACAAACCTTTACCCCGGTAAAACCCGGGCAAAGCCGGGTACATCCGCTAGTATATAATAAATAAGCAAGTATTTTTACTTCGTTATTTTCTTCTAAATATCCTTCATTAAATTGAAACAACATAACGCATATATAGTGTACATATATTTTATATTGTTTCAATTTGATGAAGAATTTTAGAAGAAAATAACGAAGAAAAAAGGACTTGCTTAATTATTTGCAATATATATATATTTATAAAGTTGTTCATATAGAAAAAGTGGCACCTCTTTCTTTAAAAGTACATTGGGTTATCCCACCCCAGTAAAGGACGTATTAGTGATGATAAAGAATGATCCACGACACCATATTTGACAAATTCATACCATAGGCTTTCGGAGTTTAGCTCTCATCATTACAGGGGCGGCTTTCATAACATCCTACAAGTGGAGTTATGATATTCTTCGAAATTGTCAAAAGGTGCATTAGATAGTTAAGTGGTAGGGCCGATTTCCAAACTAGAAAATACTACCGCGGGAGGGTGATCCTCAACGACGTTTCAGTTTCAACTATATGCCTAGAATTCCGAAAATATCAGAAATAACTATAAATATTTATTATTTATTTTAAAACACACGCTATATCCTTATAAATATTTATTATATGTTTTAGGAATATAACTGAACTATTAACATATATCTCTTTTTTGTGTTGTGTTGGGTATATATAAATTGTCAAAAGTATTACATATATTAAATAAATAATATAATGAAAGATTTTCTCCTCATTTTCTCCAAGCGTTCGTGGATGGCTTTTCTTGATTTATCAATAAATTGGGTTGGCCAAATATCACGGAGCAACCTAAATAAACGTTTAGTTTATCTTTGCTCCACTAGATGGCGCTCTGCCATTTTAAAAGCACATGTGCTCGTGGTCAGGAGATGCCTTCTTCATTTTTAATATCAACACCTGACCCACTTTTATTTTTTTCTATTGTTTTTTCATATATATATATATTTTTGAAAATAGAGCAATCCATACTTAATTCATTAGATAATAAAAAGGCATATATTGGATTTGATAAAATATTTATTTTGCCAATATTTCGGCTGGCTGAACGCCAACCTTTATCGAGGCATTACACCTAAGATGTAATGCCTCGATAAAGGTTGGCGTTCAGCCAGCCGAAATATTGGCAAAATAAATATTTTATCAAATCCACTATATGCCTTTTTATTATCCAATATATATATATTTACATATATCTCACTAACTAAATAACACTAAATTTTTCAATATTTGATTAATTTAAAATAAATATAAAATATAAATTAAAAATTTAATTTATATTAAGATATCGTGATTGTAAATTGAACGGTGATTTATTTTAGGGAAACATTACTCATTATCTTAAATAACTCTATTCAAATAAACAATTTATATTCTCTTATAAAAATAAGGGGATTTATATTCTAATATAAAAATGATTATTTGAAATGACACACTATTAATTTTTTCTTGATTCAATTGTTTCTATCGAAATCGAATGGTTGTTATGAATAGAGGAAGTACCTAAAAAATAACAAACCACACAACTCTAATATATCGTCACTGATTTCTCTGTAAAATAAATACTAGGAATGAGGCGAACGGTAATTTTCTATTTAAAGTTTATTCTAACTACATACCTCAATTTTCGCTACTATTTACATAATATTTATTATATGAAAATTTACAAGACGAATTGGAAAAAATATATGCAAATATTATACAGTAACAATATTGATAATGGGAAATATGAAACTGTGTTATTCAATGAGAATACATGGGAAATACCACGTGGTCGTTGTATTTCGATTATTGCGCCGAGATATCGACCTCCGTGTGAAATATTAAAAAGCTCGGGTCTATTATTCATCCCGAGATAAGGGGTGTTTTACATAACCTTCCTCCCCAGCACACCTTCCTATCAGCTGCTAATAAATATGCATGACTGAACTTTAATTAGCGATTTCACAACCAGCACTGGGAGTTGATACTTCTGAATATGATTATGACCATTGTACTGAAATTAAAATTCAACTGTTTTTCATGATTTAATTAAAATCTAGCAAAACACACGCAGATTATATTCAGATATGAAACCTACTAATAAATGTGATGAATCAAAGAAATCACCGACAGACACTTTTGTATTCCTAGATATAAATATAAACTTAATCTCTCTCTCTCTCATTTTTAAATTCATACACACAAACAATATAAAATAACGGTATACTTTTAGCCTTATATTATAATGCAAATCTATATACGATGTATCATCTATAACAAATACTCGGCTGAATCAATTAACGTTATCTTTCCTCATATTTGAAAAACATTGAATATTTATCAGTTTCATCATGGAGTCTCATTTAATTTAAACAACTTTTTTTACCTATTATATTTAGTAAATATGTTGAATAATAAATATTTAATTATCAACTGGATATTTAAAAAAAAAATATTTTGTAACCAGACTAAACACTTAATCCCACGGAATTTTAGGCATAATAGAATTATAGTTGAATAAATGTATATATATATCATATATTATCTTAAACTTCTTTTTATAATTACTAAAATATATTCATTTTTATATTCACCGAGGTTATATAATATTTATATTTAAGAAAATGAAAAATGGTGTTATTTTATTTTCCAAAAACTTATGAATTTCCAAGCCCAGTCGAAATAAAATGCTCAGAAAATGATTCTGTGAATGTGTAATATTTTGATAACGCAGCCTCTGCTCTTTATAATATTCAAAATTTAACCTGGCTCTTCCATCTAGTTTTTAAAAAGATGTTACATATATGGTTTATAGGATAAACAATAATAGAACCATTAATGTGTGGAGATAAACACGACGTCACGCCATTCCTGCGTTAAGCTTCGTCGTTTATCACACCATTTAAAGCATTCCTGACTGTGACATAGCGTCAAGAATTGCCAAGCTGATATTTCATGCTGCTTAAAACGTCGTCTGAATGTTCGTGCAGATGTATTTTGACTTTGAAACGACACCATTTTTACGATCCATTATGGCCATGAGATAATATGTAGGTATTCTCGGCTGTTAGCGATAGCATATATCCAGTGCCTCGTTCCGTATAAACCGTCCTAAACCCATCAATTCCATATTGTAGTGTAGGAATCAAGTCTTGGAATATCTTAAGATGTAAAAGTATTTATTGAGGACGTTATGGCGACTAGTCGACAAATATTAACAAATTAACCAAACTATCTACAGCTAGGGAATCTAGAACAAGCAAGCAAAGAAATATTTTAAAGATGATTTTACAAACACAGAGTAATATATATTTTCATAATCTGTGGAATATTTTCATTGAATAATATTAAATTAAATTAAATAATAATTTTTTTCTTTGCCACAATATTATGCTAAAAGTCATGGGACGCGAACGACGCGAGCCGCATTACTGCTGCGCGATAAACCGCAATCCTGGAAGGCTCCAATTCTACTTCTATCAAACTTATAAACGTGATAGAAAGAATTTATATTTTTTTATAAAAGTATCACGACAACTTTATACAATTAGGAAACATTTTAAAATGAAAGTTCTTTATGAGAAACCTGATGTACAATCTCTCTTCAACGAAACTATAGGTGTCCATACCTGCGTATAATTTCCATAACTGAAAATACACTGTTCAGAAGATATTTTTAAAAAATAATATATTTATGAAATATATTTTGTATGGTTTAAAGAAACGTTTTCTTTTAAAATCTTCAAAATTTTGTGAGCAATCTAAATATTTTCATAGAGGCCATTAGAGGTTTGATCCTAACATCAGCCAGTTGAATAAATATATATCACCTGTAATAAGGCGCTTCCTTTTGAGAATGCATTAAGAATATTTTATGAAACCACAAAACATATAATAATGTCCATAAAGGCATTATGTCTATAATTTATAATGTATTGTGTGCCGTGGGTTCCGTGCTTTGGTGTTTTCTGGGTGGGTTAATTAATAGCTCAGTTTTGTGGTACGTAACAAATTAAATAATATAAGACAAAATATTTTACAATTTTAATTTTATATTTATCTCTATATTCTCTGAACAACGGTTCTTAAATATACCACATATTAAATATAATACATATTAAATGTCATAGTGATTTAATTTGTAGCAATTAAGAGCCATTATCACCCAGGATAGAACAATATATTTATTTCACATAAAACAAAGAGTAGAGAGCTGGGGAAGGAACTCCGTTCATTCGGCTGCTAGCCGAACACTAAATGGCTTTTCTCCAAGGTCCGACATGCGCAATGGAACTAGCTTCTGATTGGTGGATAGACTTTGAGTTCTTGGCACAGTTCCAGCTGATTCGTCCCGAACCTCTTCCTCAACTTTCAATAGTTTAATACTCGCGCCCAAATTCTCCCCGTTTATTAAACTTTCTCGGTATAGATTTATTTCATTTGCAAATATATTTTTCAACAACCCATACATATTGAGTTGTTCTAGATATTATATATTTCAATAAGTTCATATTTGAGAAACACCTTGCTAGGAGTTGTCTGGTTGTATAAAATAACTTTGCCTACATTAATTATACATATGAAAATAATTAGCGTCTCACTTTTAATATTGTTAAAGTTATGTACTTACATTAAGCACAGAAGGGTATACTGCGGCTTATTCAAAACAAAATATCGATAGTAGAGATAGCGGCCTTTTTGGTTGATAAAGTATCATTGAAATATAATAAATAATAGAGCATACAAATTAGGTATGTAGCAGCAAAGAAACATCAAATGAGATCTAAAAAGCGCTACGATTAAGCGTATTAGTAAGAGCAGGTCAATCTAAATAAGGAAAGAGAATTCGACGGACGTGTAGGAACCAGAAGCGACACAGGCAATAAACCGACAGAAAGCAGTCAGTGCAGTAAAGTAACCAAAAACAGGTATTAAGCTGACTTAAGCACATGTAGTGAATGAATTTAATTTAGAAAATGTAGTTAACTTATTGACAAGGAATATATAAATTAACTTAATGAGCGACATCTGACCGACTGAAATATATAATTTTTCCATTGCATTAAGGGAAGTAGAAATTGTTTAATATCAAAAAGAATCTTACGCCTTTAAAATAGTTTCGAATATTTATAAAAGATGGCGCGCTAGTACATCATGAAATATACAAGGTATGTCCCATAAGTTCCCGGACTGGGTCCATAAAAAAAAAGGTAAGATTTTTAAAATTTTTTTTTTATTAAAACTTTTCAAAGTAATCCCCCCTTGCTTCAACGCACCAGCGCCATCGTTTCTCCCAATTGTCGAAACAGTTTTTATGAGCCTCTTTTGGAATGCTCTTCAATGCTAACGGCGATTTTTCTATTATGTCATCCCTGGTGTCAAAATGTCTTCCTTTTAGAACTGCTTTAAGTTTGGGGAACAGGAAAAAGTAATTTGGTGCGATGTCTGGGAAATAGGGTGGTTGAAGTAGGATTTGTATCCCGTTTTTCGCCAAAAAGCTAGTCATCAAGTGCGCTGTGTGAGGGCGAGCATTGTCATGGTGTAGGATCCAGCCACCATTAGTCCATTTTTCTGGCCTTTTTTTTTCGAATCGCTTCCCTTAGACGGCGAAGAATGCCCAAATACATTTCCTTAATAACTGTTTGGCCTGCAGGAAGATACTCGTGATGAACAATGCCCTTGTTATCCGAAAAAGCGACCGCAACACCTTGTTTCTGGATTTTTTTGGGTCTAGGCTCACCCTAACCTCTCCACTCGGCAGATTGAGGTTTGGTTTCAGGGTCATAGCCATAGACCCATGTCTCGTCGCCTGTGATTATCTTGTCTTTCCATTCTGGATCCGTTCTTGTCATTTCCATCATGTCCTCACAGGTTGCAAGCCGACACAGTTTTTGCTCATTGGTGAGGAATCTTGGGATGAATTTTGCAGGAGTCTTTTTGAGCTTCAAATCTTCGGTTACGATCCTTCCAATCGTTGTTTTAGAGATGCCTGTGTCTTGCTCTAGCTCCAGCAAAGTGGTTCGAGGATTTTCTTTTATCAAATCGGTGATTTTTTGCACATTTTCATCAGTTCTTTGAAATTTTGGGCGTCCTTGACGAGGATCATCTTCAATGGAAATTCTGCCAGCTTTAAATGTAGAATGCCATTCAAAAACAGTTGTTCTCTTTGGGGCGTCATTGGGGAATGCTTTATTAAGCATTTCAAAAGTTTCGGTTGCTGATATTTGAAGTTTCACACAAAATTCTATGCAAATCCTCTGCTTCAATTTTTGTTCCATCGTAAAATCGCCGCAGCGCTAGGTGTGACCTTTAAATAAATTAGAATAACCTTGGCGCGCGCGCAAGTACCGCCTCGATATTGGTACCACCGTGTAGCCAGATATTTTTTCTATAATAAACAGTCAAATTCATTTACATTTTTCATTTATTTATTTTTTTATGGACCCAGTCCGGGAACTTATGGGACATACCTTGTATGTAGTAAATAAACTAAATGTGTAGCCTGGATTCAACGGATTAACAGAGGCACATAAGTGGTGAACCTTCCCAGTGGTTTTGACAGCTTTAGTTACCATAGTGGCCTAATATTCTATTTCACTCTTTGCCTTTATAACCGATTTTTTCTATTTTCTCATATTGTATCTAAATAAAAAACTATTTATTCAGCTCATCATCTTGAGAGAGAAAAAAAGATATAATTCTGTAGAAAATTGCCTAGCAAGGTCTGAAAGTGAAAGAAATTAATCTATCATTCTATACTTTCAAAATGAACAATCACTAAAATTTGTTGTGTATTTATATCTCAGTTTTCAACTATATTGATCGAATACCTTATTTTATTATATCCCATTAGGAGAGAGGAACATCATTATAGGCTAATTATTTTATAATTTATTAAACATAATGTTTTAATTGTATCACTACAATATTGGAAATATATACTTAACGTGTGATGCAAAATTTCGTTACAATATTGGTAACCTAAGTGAACCTATGCTCTGAAATATTTCATTGGGTCTAAATATATTAATTTATGCAGCCAAAGTTAAAGAGGTCTTATTAATCTGAACTGGGTTGGAAATAATTTGAATACCAAATGTGAAATTTCAATAACAAAAGTTTAAAACGAACGTTTCAATGCGATATCTCAACAATATAGAACCACCATACGGCTAGTAATCATTAGAAAGGTTTGATATATACTTAGTCTAGACATAAATATTGTTACAAAACCAAATCAGTGATAAAAAATTAATTTGACCGCGTTAAGTATTCAAAATACAGTTGTTGTTATTCGAATATCTCGTGCACACGTGCTCAGAAAAAAATCGAAATATATTTGTTTTTTGATAATGGGTTTGGGTATTAAAGAAGACCCTATAGTTGTAATAGCCTTACACAAGGTAGGCCAAAATCTTTCACCCTTTTTAAACTTTTACAAAATTTAAATATTACGCGTCAATTTGTTTATCGAATCATTGAAAGGTTCAACAAGGCTTGCACTATTGATGACCTTGAAAGATCTGGTCGACCTCGCATGCAACGAACGCAAGCAGCTATAAAAGCCATTCGCGAAAGAATTCGTCGAAATCCACACTGCAAACAAAAGATCTTAGCAAAGCAGATAAACCTAGCTCCAAGATAGTTTCAAGGATAATCAACGAAGACCTTGGACAGAGAGCATTCAAACGACGCACAGGTCATTTAATGACCCCTGCTCTTAGAGATATTAGAAGAGTTAGATCAAAAATGTTGTTGGCGCAGCATGATGGTCGGTGGCATGAGAGAATCCTTTTCACAGACGAGAAATCTTTCACTGTCGAGGAAAAGATTAATCGTCAGAATGATAGGATATATGCTTGTAGCTCTCTAGAAGCTTATTTGAAAGTCAGAAGACTTGAAAATGTCACCATCCTTCTTCTGTCATGGTTTGGTGAGGAGTTAGCTACCAAGGTGTAACAGATCTCCACTTCTGTGCCAAAGGGGTAAAAAATACAGCTAAAAACTATAAATAAGACATTTTGTAACAAATATTAAAGCCTCTGAATACAAAAATGTTTAATGGAGAACAATGGATATTTCAACAAGATTCAGCTCCTGCTCACAAAGCTAAGTCAACTCAACAATGGTTGGAGACGAATGTTCCGGAGTTCATAAAGGCCAATGAATGGCCCTCTGGAAGCCCTGATTTAAACCCCCTTGATTACAGTTTGTGGGCATATTTAGAGGAGAAGGTGTGCTCTAAAAGATATCATAATTTGGATAAATTGAAATCAGCATTGATGAGAGCAATGAAAGAAATAACCTCAGAAAAGGTGCGTGCCACCATAGATCAGTGGCCCGAACGTTTGAGATCCTGTGTCAAAAATAAGGGAGAACATTTTGAATGTTTGTATATATTTAAAATCTATGTCCTATTGGCTAATAAAATATGTATTTATATATTCCATTAGTTTTTGTTCTTAATCATTTAATTTATAAAATTGTTTGTAACAGAATTTATGGCTAGACTGTGTATATAGATAAATATTCTCAAACATTTCAGTAACGCATCTTTATATATAAATCAATGATAAAGTTTTTTTGAGTGTGCTATTTTTCCGCATACGCTTCTATCATATTTGAATTAACCTTATAAATTTGACATAATTCAGTTTTACGTCTGAATGGAATCGCTATCATGTTTTAACCCCGAATTATTCAAATCAGTCCGATAATGGTCAAAGCCATGCAATTTAGTTCAATATATTTGCAATTACTGGTTTAGAAAAATAATTATGTTTATAGAATATTGAAGAATTACGATATTCACCAACATTTTTCTCTCTATAATAATGAAAAACCCTTATTAATATAATATTATTTTGGCAAACACATTCACTAGGCTCAATCTTTGCGATACCGGGTCATTGTTTGGTACGATTAAGATATTATAAATGGGGATAGTAATTGATTATAAATAAATTATTTGAAATTTTGATATATCGATGCGCTTTTCAATAAATAATAATATTGTATATATGTAGGAAACTCTCTCGAACCAAAGTAGTTATTTATAGAAATTATTTATTGGTTGAGATTATTTATGGCGTGGATAGAAGGAAAGGAACTAACGCCGGAAGGCTCGCACGCCAGAATGCTGCCTCATTTTGCTAACGAGGAATGTATCCTTTGGGAAATTAAGCGGGAAACTTAAAAGTGGAATACACCGACATAACTATCGTTAGTTTTGTATTTTAATGCCAACATTCAATGTGATCTAGAAATAATCCAACGTGCTCTGGTTACCTTGATTGCCGGGATCTCTTACACAACTATTGATGGGAATTAATTGCTTTCTATTTTGTTTATCATGTTTATTTCTGGTTTACTCTGATCATATTAAAATATACTTGTTGATATTCTATCGTGTATTCTCACATGACATGTTCGTGTACTTAATAATTCATATTTTATCACATATATATTGCTTTCATTTATATGATAGTGTTGTTGTGTAATTCTGTAATTATTCGTTTTTCCTTTATATATATACTCAAAGTAATTCAGAGATTTTAGGGTACAAAAATATACAGAAGAGTGATCTTCCTCAATAATTCTGCTCTACGCCTTTCATTTCTTTCATTTTTAGAGAAGACATACTATATTCTTATGGTTATATACACTCACGGAGAGAGACAAAACTTAGGGAAGTGGTAAGTCTTCGATATCGCCGGTCGTCTGTTTTTTAAAGAATATATAAGTAATTTTGTTCACACTTGGTTATCTCATGTGTCTTCTTCAATAAGGTTCACTTTGTATCAAATATCTTTCAGAATTATTGTCTGAATCCCGATATACATGCTAAAAGGTACAACCTCCTTATATTTTGTCCAGAGTGTATATTTGAAGGTATTCTAAATGGTGTTTTCGCTAATATTCACTAAACAACTGGTTCAATCATTGAGAACATTTCGAATGTTAATCGCTGAAGATAAAGTTTAATAGATATGCTATCCAAAGACTATATTAATATTCTTAATGCATTCTAAATTGAATGCGCTTTGAGGTTATAAATGATTATGATGTTATGATGATTCCTTAATATCACGCTTACTATTCTCTAATAAAATATTTATTAATATTATATTCTTCATAATTATCATTTTTATCATCTAGTAAGGTCAGTAGAAAATTGTTCTATTTAAAAAGAAACCTCGCATCAAAAATAATTTACACTTTTTATAAAGGATTCCACGCTAAAATTCGCATCATGTTTATATAATTACCATTTGGGTAGACAATATTCATCGGCAAACATTTACTCGGGATGACATCTGAGCAATACGGGTTATTCGGCTTCTAATGTTTAAATTGGCACAAAATAAATACAAGTATTACACTTGTTACTATACATTCTAACGCCATTTTGAAATAGGTCATTTTTATATAACCTCATGTATCAAAGTATTTACCCAAACACAAAGCAATTACTGTCAACCAAAAGATCAATTTCTGCAAATTAAGGTGTCAGATTCTGGGAAAGCTTCAAGTGCTCTTTCTGTTACCGACGATAGTCAAAAAACTAACTTGTTCAATCTGAGACTCAAATTACTCCAAAGTAATTTTTCCATAATATAAAATATTGTTGAAATTAGAGCAATCCATAAATAAATCTTCAATTAAAAAGGCATATATTGGATCAAAATATCATTTATTTTACCAATAAACATGTTGTTGACACACATTAATATGTTATAATACCTTGATAAAGTTTGGTGTTCAGCCAACTGAAATATTGGTAAAATAAATGATATTTTGATCCAATATATGCCTTTTTAATTAAATAAAATATTCTGAAAAGGAATCTGAGTTTAAAAAAGAATGGCATTTTATTTAATACAAAATTTGTTTGAATACGTCATAATTCAAAATTTCAATACTATATTGGATATGAGAGAAAGAGAACCCTTTCTAAATATTTAATTTATTTATTTCGATAATGCCACCTCTCCCTATAAATACAATCACCCACACACACACACACACAAAGCGAGGCATTATGTTATTGCCTAGTAAAAAATTACTAGCGATTATAAAGTATAAGCCACAAAACCAGTTTTTATAAATTCAAACAAAATTCCAACCTGTATACCATGGTTTCAGGCTTGGGCCCTCATCAGTACAGGGACAGCTTCTATTTCATAACATACTACGTGAGGAGTTATAAATCGGTCAAATTTACCAAATAAGGTGTTCAAACTAGAATTTAAAAAGAGTGGTGGCACTTTCGGTACATGATTATCATCCTATCGAAACTTTATAATGTATTCTAGCCTGAAAATCTACCTTTGCTACTTCAAAAGCTTGAACA
Organism: Cordylochernes scorpioides; assembly: GCA_030710605.1. NCBI lineage: Eukaryota > Metazoa > Arthropoda > Arachnida > Pseudoscorpiones > Chernetidae > Cordylochernes > Cordylochernes scorpioides. The sequence continues at coordinate 137,973,279 of CP092886.1, forward strand.
CCTTTTTGGCAAATTCGACCGATTTTATAAGCTCTCTCGTAGGATCTAATATATTCAAAGCCGCCCCTGTACTGATGAGGGCCAAACCCCGAAACTTGGTATAAAGGTTTACCTTTTTTCTGGATTTTCCAAAACTAGCGCGCGCGTTTGTCGCTCATGTTGCTCAACGTAAGGTTTTTCACTGGGGTGATAGAATAATGCATTGATATAATACATATATAAAGAAAGAGCCTCCTATTCTGGTAAATAAATACCATCCTCCCGGAACCATATGTACCTGCGTTTTTTTCAACTCGGACGGAAATCATATTCATATTCTGAAAAGGAATACGTGCTTTTTCCATATAAATACCATTTTTCTTATTTTTTTATAAGGCATTTTAAATTGATAAGGGTCCTAAAACTCAGATACCAATTACATCTTTACAGATTTGGTCAATTTGATTACTCTAAGAATTTAGCGAAATCGTAGGCACATCTGTATTGACGATGACATTAACTAGAAATCATAGAAAAGGTTTGGCTTTTCAAAGACATTTGACTCTCAATTGGAGTTATATGGTCCTCTTCTCTTAGAAAAAAATATTTTGCTAAGAAATTAGAACTTACTATAAACTTGACCTCTATTGAAACAAGGTAAGATTCTACAGTTGTGCTGGCTTGTGTATAACCTCACGATATTCTCCAAACTCCTTCGCTTCCTACAGAGTAATCTAGATTCAAGATTTGATTTCACTAATATATTGGCACCGTGTATCTGGAAGTTATAATTTAGCCGAAATCTTTCTAAGAATAATTCTCCCAGATGTGATCCTTGGATATCCGCTATGGCGGCATGACCCAGCGTGGCTACAGCAAGATTGTTAAAAAGAAAGAAAAGATTTAAATTGTAATCGTGTCTCACCAGAAGTGTCCGCGCAGCTCGAGGAAATGTAAAGCAGACCAAAATTGTCATAAAATATAACTCTTTATTTGCCTATTTGCAAATCTTGTTCGTAACAGGTTTTTATTTACATATGTACAGTTCACTTTGACTTCTCCAATTTTATCCTCGCTAGCTTTAGTTTTGTCTTCTTAGATTTATCTTAGCTATCCCTCACTTCCTTGAGTTCTTGAAACCTTTAACTTCTTCTTATTCAACCTTCAACTTCTTCTTCTTCTTTAAACTTTCTACTTCTTCTTATTCAAACTTCAACTTCTTGAACTTTATCCTTTCAACTTCTTCTTATTCAAGCTTCAACTTCTTGAACTTTATCCTTTCAACTTCTTGAACTTTAGCCTTTTGACTTTAACTTTACTTCCCCGACCCTATCTTCCTCTCCGCGACTAAAAAACTTTTCCGTTCAAATACCTTCTCCCTCGCGCGCCTATGCCCTGTCCTCTCTTCCCCCGATGTAATACCTTTTTCGCCGGCTTTTATATTCGTATAAAGGGTCACGTGGACGCACTCTGTGGATTTACTCGGTGGCTTTACTCTGTGGCGCATCCCGTGATGCACGCCATCTAGAGCCGTTCTCCTGAATCAAAACCAAAAATTATGTATTTCCAACATACTCCCACCTTTTTGTATGAGAATGCAAAAACAAAACAAAACAAAAAAAAAGGAAAACACAAAACAAAAGGTTATTGAATCCCAATCAGGAAAGATCACTGGTGACCCCCTAATCTCATAGGTTTTTTCACCTCTCTTCCAGACCTAGTAAAAATTGACTGTTCTCCACCTGTTGTAATTTCCTGGGTCCCGATACCCTTGGTCTTAGGTAATCTCACCTCCCCGGGAATATCAGAACCAAGTTCCAAAGAGAAAAGTCTCTTTACCGGTCTTACAAATTCACCCTTAGCAGTCCTAACTCTAGCTACACGTTCTCTGCCATCCTTCCCGGGGTACAGTTCCAAGATTCTGCCTAGTGGCCAGAATATTCTCTTTTGATCATCTCGACCAATCAGCACAACTTCGCCTGGAAGAAACCTTCTACCCTTCGTTTCATTCCCCTTTTGTACGAGCATGGCGAGGTATTCCCTGTGAAATCTTTCCTTCGGTTCTCTCTTAATCTGCTGTAACTTTCGAAAGTGTTGTCTGGCATGATCAGGACTTAGTTCATGACTTTCATCAAATGAGCCAAATTTATTTTGGATAAACATTTGTTCATCTTCTGTCTCGGAAATGTAGGTGAGAGGTCTTGTATTTATAATCGCCTCCACATGACAAATCAAAGTTTCTAACTGGACATAATTTACTCTGTTAGTCCCCAATGTTCTTCTCAAAAGATCTTTCACCAGTCTTACCAACCGCTCCCACCATCCTCCCCACCATGGTGCAGAAGGAGAAATAAATATCCATCGAATCTGTTTGTCACACGAATACTTCGCTATTTTGTCCCAGTTCAAATTGGTAAAGAGTCTATTTGTCCTTTTAAAATTGGTTCCATTGTCACTGTGAATCTTAACTGGTCTCCCTCTCCTGTGGATAAATCGTTCCAATGCCAAAATAAAGTTTGTCGCATCTAAACCTTCCACCAGCTCCAAAAGAACTGCTCTGTAGACAGCACAGGTGAACAAGGTTATCCAAATTTTCTGGCCATTTCTAAGGTAGAGAGGACCCATAAGATCAACACCTGTTACCTCAAAGGGTACACCCATGAATAATCTCTCCCTGGGCAGAGGGGCACAAGGTATAGTATTGGCCTTTTCTGCATGTCTTTTACAAATGATGCATCCTCTTACAACTCTTTTAATAGTCTTTCTCGCTCTTAATATCCAAAACCTCTCTCTCAATTTGCCAAGTAAAAAATGAACACCAGCATGGCAATTATTTGAATGCGTTTCTCTAATCAGTTGTTCTGTTATTGGATGATCAGAAGGCAAGAGCACTGGTTTCCTGAATTCTTCGGGACTCTGATCGTACAAAAGTTTGGTCTATATATACATAAGACCATCTGATTGATGGACTACTTCGTGCGTAGATAAAGTTTTACCCCGTATCTCTTCTAAGTATTTTGATGAATCGAAGCACCCAAGCTAGCACTCTCAGATTCGCCTTGTACGAAGAAAATTTACTTAAATACCAAAATCTCTTATCCTGTATAACAATGCTTTGTACCACCGTTCCTTTTTTCTCTTCTAAAACTTGTTCTTCATTCGGAATTGGCTTTTGTTTTGGCCATTTGTCCTCTGCTTCTCTCAACCACTGGGGTCCCTCCCACCATTTAGACAAAATGAATTGTGATGCGCAGCACCCTCTTGAGGGTAGGTCAGCAGGATTGAGTGCACCCGGGACAAATCTCCAATCATCTATATTGGTACTGCTTCTGATCTCATTAACTCGATTGGAAACAAAAATGCTACATTCATGTTTTGTACTGATCCAGCTCAAGGCTGTTGAAGAGTCACTCCAAAAGATAGTCTTGATCGGTCTGGCTAGAGCTCTGACAATGGTAGTTGTTAGTCTAGCGCTTAAGAGACAGGCCAGCAACTCTAGTCTAGGTATGGTAATAGACTTTAAAGGTGCAACTCTAGTTTTAGCGGCCAACAAGGAGACGTGAACGACTCCATCCTGAACACCTCTCAAATAGGCAACCGTTGCATAAGCCTTTTTGCTCCTGTCTCCAAAGACATGGAGTTCTAGATTTTCAGAACGGGTCACCTTCGCATATCTAGGAAATTCAAGTTTTTTTACATGGTCTAATTCCTCACTCCACCTTTTGAATTCCTGTTGTATGTCCGTAGGAAGGGATTGATCCCATCCCAGTTTCAATAGCCAAGTCCTTTGTATCAAGAATTTGGGAATAAGAAAAATTGGTGCGTAAAATCCCAAAGGATCAAAAAACTTTTGAAGATTGGACAATAATGTTCTTTTGGTTACCTCACCGTATTTAGTGGTGTCTTGTGGGATGTGGCACCTCAAGGTATCTCTTTCTTTGTTCCAATAGAGTCCCAACACCCTGGAATCCTCTTTGTTTACTAGTATTCTACTACCTCCATATTTCCATTCTCTTAAAGTCATTTTGGCCTCATCCATTATATCGTTAGCGACCTCTCTGAAACGTTTCAATTCATCAGGTTCATCGACTGAGAACACCAAGTTATCTACATAGAATGAACGCCTCAGCACATCTGCAACAGGTTTGCGATAATCCACAATGGAATCCAAATGATATTTCAACACTGCTGCCAAGATGAAAGGACTGCAGGTTAAACCGAAGACCACTCGGGTGTGTCTTAATGTCCGTATCTTGGAAGGATCTTGTTCATCCCACCATAAAAATCGCAAATAATCTCTTTCCTTTTCATCTATACCTATGGTCTGAAAAGCTTTGCGGATGTCAGCGATGACTCCTATTTTCTTTTCCCTAAATCTTATCAGTACTTCAGGTAAAAGTTCAATCAGATTAGGTCCAGTCTCTAAACATTCATTTAGAGACAAACTCCTCCTACCTGCCTTACATGATGCGTCGTAAACAGGTCTAATAGGGGTAGTCTTACTCTGAACCTTATATATCGGGCGATGTGGCAGATAATGTCCAATAGGTTTGAGGTCTTCCTCGTCAACTTCTTCTATAAGGTTTTCCCTTAACCAGCATCGAAAGACCTCATCATAAGGATCAAACTGACCCTTTTGCGTCAACTTTTGAGTCATAGCTTCCAAGCGCTTTTTGGCTATTTCCAAATTATTAGGTATCGTCCCAATACCTTCCTTCCATGGAAGAGATACAAGGTAACGTCCATCATGGTCTCGACAGATCTTCTCACGAAACTTTTCTTGCATGAGAAAATTCTTCTCTTTCTTAGAGATGACCTCTGTAGGAACTCGTATCCCTATTGTTTCTAATTCCCATAAGGATGTTACTCCCTGTTGGGTTGCAAGTAAGGTGAGAACCATTTGAGCACTTGTCTCTGGTCTCTCTGAAGAGGTATTACCTATTAAAGTCCATCCAAGAACTGTTTGAATTGTGGTCAATCCTCCTGCTAGTTGTTCAACCTTTCCTGTGAGAAGCTGCCCATAATAATCTCCACCGATTAGGATGTCTATTTCGGTTTTATTATTGTCTACCTTAGTCAAGGTGATTCCCCTCTCATCCAATTCCCATTGCCTGGGGCCCGTTTCGATGGATGAAATATCGCCACAAATTATCGTTTCCTCCAACGCTTCCATCTTGAAAGCCTTTCCCTCATCAACATAGTCCAACTGGAAATAAAATATTGAATAAGCCTTTTCTCCGGTGGTTTGCCCTCCAAACAAAAATTTATTCAATTTGACTTCTTGGGTAAGTCTAACTCCTTAGCCAGAGACCTTCTGATGTAAGACTTTTGGCTGCCAGAGTCCAAAAGCACTCTTACCACTTTGGAACGTTTCGGCCCTTTAATTTTTACAATTAGAGTCATTAGAGAGATATTATTTGTGCATACCCGATTCGCCATTGCCGTTACAGGCTCATTCTTCCCCTCATTCTGCTCTGCTGAACCATTGTGAGATCTGTTATCTGACCTCCAATTTAAATTTTTCTGACCATATGAGGTTCCTCTGCACTTTATCTGAAAATGAGGTCCCTGGCAGCACTTACATCTTACCAAAGATCGACAATCTTTTTTCAAATGATTCCCTCTCAAGCATTTGAAACAAACCCTCGCATGCCGTACTTTTTTTAATCAAACTGCTTCCAACATCTTGGCTGCCCTAGAACAGTTTTGGCTAAGATGGTTATCCTCGTTACAAAATAAACATGGTAAGTTGGTCTTTCCAACATATAATGCCGACGCTGTGTGGATCTTAGGGGGGTTATTTTCTCTCTTTCCTTGCTTTAGAGGAAGGGAAGGTTCAAATCCTTCAGCACAAAGGAAATGCGTTCTGCATTTTTAACCTCCTGCTGTAAAAATTCCATCAGACTCTCTAATTTATCAAAAGCTCTAGCCCCACTATGCTCAATTCCCGCTTCAATCTTAGTGTAATCCTCTCTTTCCCTGAAAGATGCACTGGAACGTTGCCATACCTTGATGAGTTCAAGTAGCAAACTAGACTCCACCAACGGGTACAAGAACGCACCACCTCCAGACTTCGTATCAACTCCCAGAGAACCCAAAGAATGGAGATGTGCAACTAAATCGTCATAAAGTTGAGCCAAGTTTCTCTTTCCAGATCTGACACTGGCAATGACCAACCTCAAAAGCTTGCGCACATACAACTCCGTTAGCATATCTCTGTCTCCAACCCGATCTTTCAAATCCTCAATAACTTTGTTGTAGTTCTTTTCGGTAAGAGGGAAGCTAGTCACTAGTCTGTGAGCCCTTGACCCAACAACCATGGAATGTATCAGGTATTCAAATTTATCAACATCGGACAGTGACTCATCCAAATGTATTTTTTCAAAATGACTCCACCATGACAGCCATTCCTCTAGCTCACCCGTATATCTTTTTAGTTCAAATTTTGGAAGTTTGATTTATCTCTTAACGTCTGAAGTGCCAGATTGTGACATTCTCTCATCGCAGGGTGTTGCCAATCTAATCTCGTATTCTTTCACTTTCTGGGCGACAATTCGCACTTGCAAGCAATAATTCTCACATTGCTCCGTCTCATCATTGATTTGATCTTCTGTGGACCTCGGATCATCCAATAAGATTTCCCTTATTTTATCATCATCAATGTCAGTTTATCATTAAGAATGATCAGTCTTTCAAATTTGGCCCTTATTAAACTTGTATCCACTTCTTCTTGACTTAGACCTGATTTTATTTCGTTGGTGAAGCGAGTGACAGTATTCCTCACGGGAGTTCTTTCCTTTTTAAGCTTTCCCATCTCCCCAAGCCGCACAAACACCACGAGGTGAGATCACGTCCGGCTCACCAGAAATTGTTGAAAAGAAAAGATTTAAATTGTAATCGTGTCTCACCAGAAGTGTCCGCGCAGCTCGAGGAAATGTAAAGCAGACCAAAATTGTCATAAAATATAACTCTTTATTTGCCTATTTGCAAATCTTGTTCGTAACAGGTTTTTATTTACATATGTACAGTTCACTTTGACTTCTCCAATTTTATCCTCGCTAGCTTTAGTTTTGTCTTCTTAGATTTATCTTAGCTATCTCTCACTTCCTTGAGTTCTTGAAACCTTTAAATTCTTCTTATTCAACCTTCAACTTCTTCTTCTTCTTTAAACTTCTACTTCTTCTTATTCAAACTTCAACTTCTTGAACTTTATCCTTTCAACTTCTTCTTATTCAAACTTCAACTTCTTGAACTTTATCCTTTCAACTTCTTGAACTTTAGCCTTTTGACTTCAACTTTACTTCCCCGACCCTATCTTCCTCTCCGCGACTAAAAAACTTTTCCGTTCAAATACCTTCTTCTCCCTCGCGCGCCTATGCCCTGTCCTCTCTTCCCCCGATGTAATACCTTTTCCGCCGGCTTTTATATTCGTATAAAGGGTCACGTGGACGCACGTCTCTGTGGATTTATTCGGTGGATTTACTCTGTGGCGCATCCCGTGATGCACGCCATCTAGAGCCGTTCTCCTGAATCAAAACCAAAAATGATGTATTTCCAACAAAGATTGACCACACTGGACTGCACTGAAACACCAGGCCGATGCTTTGAAGAAATTTCACCTAACAAGATTGTTGCGTCGTTAAATGCCAATTTACCATAATGGAACTTTTGGTTGAATTTTAGATATTTTCTAAGTTTCAGCATTTGATATCGTGCATATTTTGCTTCTGTTTGAATATTGACATGATCGATTGAATCTCTGGCAGCTCAGTGTTGCAGAGTCACGCTGATACATACTCGCGTGGGAAAAAGTTTCACAAGTGAAGAAATTCCAGGTGAGATCAAAATCTTCAACGCGGATATCGGATTTCTCGTCAAACTACATTTTTAACTCGTTACTTGGAAAGGACTGTGTTAAGAATGAACGGACGTCTTAAGAATCAAACCTTTAATA
>CP092886.1:137981311-138031384 GCA_030710605.1 Cordylochernes scorpioides
ATTTTTTCAAAATCATATATGATGAACATCGATAATTAAAATGTTTTGTGTGAACAAAAAAGAGGAAAATATTTTATTATTCATTATCTTATTTACTTTATTATATAGCCTTTTAAGCGGTTTGTGTGAAGTTAGAACTAAATATTTTTCATTTAATGCTCTCTCACACGCATCATTTCCATCAGCGCTCAGATTATATTGCCACGTGGAAAATTAAGGAAGACCAACTTCGGGAAAAGACAGCAATTTATTTCAGGCAAGAACAAACTATTAATGATAAACAAAAGATGAGCCACGAGGGAAATTTACAGAGTAGCAAAATATAAACATAAAAATGACCACTCTGTTAATAAAAATAATAAAATTAATAAATACTTTGTTACATAGCTTCTTCCCTATGGGAGCTGTGACCCACAGCTAGCAATTATTGTAGATACTGACATGGATCTGACGTGCTTCTGCCAAGGATTCCATCGAAGTCTTGAAGCTTTGTCCCTAGTACCTCTGCGTTCTTTTTCTTGCGGCTGAGGAGCGGCTTCGTCGTCGTATCGTCTATAGGGACATCGTCATCTTCGAGGGAGGTCTTGGCTTTAGCACGGCGGAGGAATCCTGGATGCAGTCTCCGAAAATGTAGATCACAGCACCCATAGCTTCAAGGTCTTCTCGGCATCCTTCAATTTCTCTTCCCTAACTTACCCAGCATCTCCACCAAAATGCCACGTGGAAAATTAGGGAAGACCAACTTCGGGATAAGACAGCAATTTATTTCAGGCAAGAACAAACTAATAATGGTAAACAAAAGATAAGCCACGAGGGAAATTTACAGAGTAGCGAAATATAAACATAAAAATGACCACTCTGTTAATAAAAATAATAAAATTAATAAATACCTTGTTAAAATATATAGAGCGCCCAAAGTAAAATTTAGCACCTTATATTAGTGTAGTTAATATTTATGTTATTCTAATTAACTATCTTTTAGAGAGAGAGAACTATTTAAAATAAAAAATGGCTTAGTAAGTGTAATTATCAACTCTTCGAACAGTAACAGAACTACTATAACTACAAACAAATAATTTTGTTATTCTTGATTTAAATATATACCGAAACGTGAAGAAAACATATTGTTAAGCCTTCGGTTTATATTAACATGATGAAGGAATGGGAGAGAAATTGAACCGTAATGAAGGAACAATAGAGCAAACAGTAAAATAGCAAATTTTAACATTCCCCGCCAATGAAACACGATTTGTTCTTGGACACACTATGTGCATATGTGAAATGTATCATATAAAATACTCCACGTTTCTGCAACATACCTCTTTCATTTTGAGAGTATATATAAAGCGAGAAATGGAAATATTTAAGCAATATCAACACACATCACGCAAATAAATCCAGAGTATTTCAACCACGGAAGCTATGGTCTGTTATCCGTTCATTCAATAATTTCTCAATTTTTTATATTATTTTAAATATATTATATATTACATTAATATTTTTGATTTTATCATATTATTTAAATTTGTATTCGATATATTTGGTATAAGTAAATCAGTTATCGGGGATAAAAATACTCAATAAAATATTTTAAATTTTAACTAAAATCTTTCACTATATGTAAATTCCTTCTATATTTCTATATTAATATATATACATATATATTGTAGGTATTTGCGAAACAATTGGTCTAATGATAAGCTGACGTTTGTGTGTGTGTGAACGCTTGCCTTTTTACATTAATAAAGAAACATTGAAATTCTTCTAATTGATATATTGTGTTTCTACTTTCCATTATTTTATTCTAAGAATCTAAGTCACTACATATATATATAGTAGAATTAAATATAATTTATATGAAAGATAGTTATATTAGAGAATGAGTAATGATAATTGAAAACAAATTATAAAAATATTACTTTTAGGGTATCAAAAAGGTTTTTTTTTAATTTAAGAAACAACATAGGGTTATAACAAGTTCACGCTGTAGCCTCGTCAGTTATGCGTCATGTAAGCAGAACACTGAAAAAAGGAAGAATTGAAGGTATTAAGATAAGAAAAAGAGGACCAAGACAGAACCATGTTATCTTTTTATCAAACATTTAAAGTTAAAAAGGAAGATATATATATATATATATATATATATATATATATATAATTACCAAGAGCGGGAGAGGTATATAACCTCTCTAACAACCTCCTCCTGCACTTGGTAAGAAAAGTTTGTGAAATGGGATCTAATGAAAGTTAAGGCGCCAAGGAAGGAGAAGAGAGGGATGGCAGTAAGAATAGAAGTGCAGTCAGCCTGCAGGAAATATGTTCTCATCAATCTTTCCCGGCTCCAACAACTTGCAAACTGAGGAATTATCATCGCCGCCACTCACATTTAGAAGCCATTTATTCTAAATACTTTTTCTATGTGACGGCTTGCTGGCAGCCCGACTTTTTATCGGAAACTCTTCCATTGAGAATAAAATAGATTGCGGTATGTATAATATCCAGTCATTCTAATATTTAATATATCCAGTTAATAATCCAGTGATTCTAATATTTAATATATATATTATAAAATAAAAGGATTTAAAAGCGCGAATGTTTCTTTTATACATAAAACGAACTTCTACTGTCCTTACTGCGATGAAAAAATATATTGGGAAGGCTTGGTGAACCCTCCCAGCGGTTTCGCCAATTTAATCCACCAGACCGCTTCTGAGCCAAGCCCTCCCAATATATTTTTCAGTAGAAGTTCGTTTTATGTATAAAAGAAACATTCGCGCTTTTAAATCCTTTTATTTTATATGTATAGATGGCGCGTTATTGCTTTGTATTAATATATATATTATACACCAACTTGGATATCTTCCGAATATACTATTTAGTATTAACAATTTATAAGAAAGCATAGACCCATCGAGATGGTGCTGTGTGAATATGTTTGTTCAGTAAATATAAACATCTTCTTTACTTAGTTTATTCGGGAGATTTCAATGAATATTAAATTACGACGATTATACAACGCAATTTTTAAAAAAAATATTCAATTTAAGCTTTCGGACACATATTCTTCCTCATCTAAACATATTCTTGATAGATATGATTGAAGAATATTTTAAAACTGTTTTAAAGAATCTAGATTGGCAAATATATTAACGAATTTTAGATATATAGAAAAAATTATATGTGTATAGGAGTAAAAGTGTTTGAAAACCTTTTAAATGAGCGGAATATTATTCTACTGTAAATCTTGAGCCTTCTAGTAGACACCTCCTCGTATAATTTTTCAAATATTTAAAATGTATTGCTTCATTAAATATATGGGGAAAATGGAAAAGGTATGGTCAAAAGGTTCCCGCAATAACACTATAATTTTATTTATATAAATATATTTTTTATTAGCTTTTAAAATAATACCCTTCTGCATCAAAGCACCTTTACCATTTTTTTTTAATCGCGAGAGTGTCCTCTCATAGATGTTCTACTGTATACACGCATGTATATCGGGATTTAAACAATAACTCTGAAAGATATTTGAACCACAATGGCCTTTAAAATACACTAGATAACCAAGTTTTAATAAAATTTTAACTGTCTACAAAAAGCAGACGACTACTAACATCAAAAATGAAACTTCGTTTAGTTTTGTCCAATCTATGCGTGACAATAAGTAACTTCACAATAAATAATAAAATAATTTTTTAAAAATAAAATATTTTATATTTTAGTATATTGATATTTAAAAATATATATATAAATAAATCATTCTATTAAAATAAATATATAAATTGTAAATCATACTTATAATTGAATATTTGATGTGGCTTGAATGTTCAATAAATAATATACAGAAATGATTGATTTTGAATTTAAAGAATTTTATTATAAATCAGATATTCAAATTTAGATTCAGCGACTCAAGAGTTAGGGACATTAAATTGACTCTATTCGTCAATGTCTGATTTAATTTACATCTCACTGGCTCTCACTAACACTATACCAAATTTGAATTTTCAATGTTTTGAATTATTTGGGTTTATAAATTCAATTTAGAGAATTTAAAGTAATTGTATAATTGAATTTAGAGAGTTTTAGGAAATTTTGCAAATGAAGATTAATGAATTAAAATATACATAAAAGGTCAGAAAAAAAGGTCAAGGGTTGATATTAAAATAATTCTAAAAAGGAATATTCTGACCGCTCGAAGGAACATTTTAGATGGCAGAGCGCGGTTTTATAGAGCAGAGATTACCTAAAGGTCGATTTAGGTTTATTCCATAATATTTGGCCAACCCAATGTATCAAGTAAAGCCAACTCCGAACACGTTTCGTACTATTGGGCCTCGTCAGTGTGAGGCAGGCTGTACTTCAACGATCGAATAAACTCGTCCAAGAAAGCTCCTGAGAAATAGAGAAATGTATATTTAAGGCCAGATTTACGTGAATACGCCAAATTTGTGAAAATATAATTTCAAAAATTGATAAATTAAGGTGTATTGATTTTGAAAATAAAAATCAGCGTTTAGTTGATTTCTGTTCCACTAGATGGCGCTCTGTCATCTAAAAAGCTAATGTGCTCGCGGTCAGGATATGCTTTCTTTGATTTTAATATATATGTATATTATATAAATAAAAATAAGATTTTCCTGTTGTATATTTTTGATTCATCTTGAGATTTATGGTATGGTAATGCAGTCGTGGTTAAAATCCTGAAAGTATGATAAAAAAATGGTCTTGATCAGTAATTGCTTTAAAGTTGATTAAAAATATATATAAACATAATTTGATACAAAGTACTCCCTTGCTTAAGGCGAGTATAACAAGGAAAACAAAATATTATTTACATAAAGTACAATGGTTTTGAGCCGGCCATCGTGAAATAACAACAATGTGTTTTATAGGGGAAGAGTGACCTCTGGCGGTCGATTTAACAGAATATTTGAATCTATGATATATAATTTTAAATAAAATAATATTTTTATATAACATGTATATATACATATGAGTGTATGCACACATATAAAGCTTTACATATCTACACATGAACGATGGTGCATCTACTTTTAAATAGATGTATATTTTTTCAGAACGATATTAATCTAAGAGAAATATCTCTGCCCCTCCCGTTAATAAATACGCAAAAACAGATCGCCAACTATTGACTGTTTCCGCAAACTAGCGGATTTGGTCGGTAACAAAGATAAAAGCTCAGTTCTGGAATATTTCAGGTGACCGATCTGAGACCATGTTTTTGGGATATAATGGAATTTAAGAAGAATTCTTTAACTCTGCGGTATCTGCCAAATAGACGTTCATCTGATATTAGCCAATCCACTTTTTCAGATGAACAGCTCTTTGCCAGATTATGAAAATATTTCATAAATCCTTCGTGAAGCTCAATAACTAAGCTTTGGACTGAGGAAGGTACCAAGGTCTCTTTTTTGTTTCTTTGTCTACGATGTGGCGACGGTCATTAGATGCAGCATGGTTTTAACATCTATTTTGACAGGAAAGTGGCCTGAATGAAATTATATTGAAATGTAAAAAAAGCAATATATGCACTCAAAATATAAAAATAGTATACATTTTCAATATGTGATTTTGAATGAAATTCAATAAATTATTCAGATAACTTTTGCGAGCGTGTTCGTTAATCCATAAATTGAAAGCCAGTGGGTTCTTTCTCCTAAATAGCTCAGAATAGACAAATGAAGGACTCTCTTAATAACGGTATAGTGGAAGTTTATATTCGTATAGTGACTGAATACCTCTTAACCGAATTTATCTCCGTATAAGCTCATATAAGAGTGGACGTATAAAAGGCGGTGAATATCCATAAATGAGATACAAAAACCCGAGGCCCTCCTTAATCCAATCATTCTTTACTCAGAAGTTGTTCCAGACTACTGAAACTGCTTTACATAAATACACGTGTTACTACCATTCAAAGATACTAGATCTTATACAGTAAATGATCATCTCTCACTCCTTACAATTGTGAGAGATACTGGAGATTGTATTTAATTTAAAATTTATAATTCCTAGATCAAATTACTCTGTTAAGTCTACCACCAGATGTCGCGGATTTCCAATATAAACCCATTGTTGTTGTTTCCCGTTGGCCGGCTCAAATCTTTCTGTACATATGTAAATATTTTTTTTTTCCCTTACGCCTCAAATCAGGTATTTCTTCCTTAATTATGTCTATCAGCACATTTACCAACCTAGCTCTGTCAATACAATGGCAAGACCTCTTTCAAACTCTAACATATGTTCGTAATAATACAAATCTTAAGGCGGGGCATTGAAACAGTTTAGATTTTGCCAACAATTTATAGATTTTGGCTTACTGCAAAATTTCAAACGGATATTTTGAAAACAGATTTTGTCGCGCAGAATATTGAGTCAAAAATATGCATGCTGAATGCTCAGTTCTGCTGCATTGAGCTCTTGCTTTGCATAAATAGGCTAGCAAATTTCAACCATTTTTATGTGTAGTCGAAGCTTATTTTTGCCTATTTTTATACAAATTCGGTTAAATACTTTTTAGTCCGTCGCTTATTTTGTTAAGATTGTATATGCGCATGTGTGTATTTATTATAAGAAATATAAAAAATCTCTACGCACATATTTACCTAATTTATGTAAGTTTCAGAAAAAAAATTAATCACATCATAATCGATTCTTAATTTCACCCTAATTGTAAATTTATGAATGCAATAAAATGTGGATAAGAAAGACAGGTTTAATTCAAATTTTAAAATGAGGAATAAACTATGTAACCTTCGTCCCTCTCCAGAGGCAGTAATTAGTCTCCCATACTAATGATTCCCAGAATGTCCATTACTCCACACAAAAACACTGCTCAATTAAAATAGAGTAGAGAGGTCCTGTAATTTAGAGAATGTGAAATTAATTTAAATTAAAACGATTTTTGTCTAAGGATGAAAAAATATTATTTAGAAGTAAAAGGAGGTTTCTCTCGGCGCTATATATATACTAGCCGAATGACCCGGGCAACGCCCGTGTTTTACCCGATTGAATGTTTTGTTTCAAATACTATTTGTTACAATTATAAATTGGCGCCTTAAATAATTGCATATGTTAGTTAATAACTATAGCCTATGTGCTTTATCTGTCTATGTACTGTTGGCTTCCGTAGGCGTCTCTTACTGGGAAAAAGAAAGAGAGGATTCCATTTGGTTATTATCTAATATATGCATTTATTTAGGGAGCGACCCGCTCCAACACAATAGTTACAAAGACGAAATAGCGAGTGGGGGGGGGGGGGTGGCATGATAGGGGGGGGGGGGGCAAAGGTGGCGTGATCGTAGCCAACCAATAGGAGGGCGCCATTCCAAAAAAAAAGCAAACGGTGACAGAGGTGAATGATTAAGAGATGAAGAATTGATGACGCTCGTAACTGTATACCAATATATATACTATATTCAGACCAAATATACAAGTAATCATTATAATATTTAATTCAAGAATTAAATGAATACTCTCAAATACATATACCTCTTTGAAATATATATAATTTTTATTTTGAGTGATTAAGTCTTCATGTTTGTGAAAGGAGGACATCTCTTCTTTTTAATAAACACGTTAAAGCTATACATTGTGTACATCCTTCCAGTGTAGAAGGCAAAGATGAAGTTGAAAAAATATACCACAAAACCATCTTTGACAAATTCAGACAAAACCAACCTGTAGGCAAAGAATAACATAGCCCGGAAACAAAATATATGGGTTGACCTATGTTGTGGGAAATAGAATTTGTGATTGAAACTACTTTATTTCTCATTGTATCTTCATATAGGATTAGGTTAAATATAAAGATAAACATAAATCAATAAATAAGATTCATATATAAAAATGATTTATTTGTATAGAAAAAATATATAATATAGTACGAGGGTAAGTCAATAAGGTTTAGGAAAGTGTCCATTTTGACTCTGGTTAAAAATGATGATGCAAGGTGTCATCACAAATAATAATATTATATTAAAAATATTTCCTTCTCTTAGAAATCGTGATAAATGGGCTTGTGAAACACTTACACGATTTTGTTTATGATCATCGGTCAGTTGCCTTGTTGCCTAACGGGATGACACTTTATGGTATTTAAAAGTTTTAATATTCCTTTGCAATAATATCGATCTTTTTTCGCCGATATTTCTGTTTCTCTTCATTTATCAATCTGCAATGGTGCTCGTCAATAGAAGTTGGAGATCGTCCGCAGCGCTCGATGTCGCTAACACTTACTTGTCCAGATTTAAATTTAGAATGCCATAAATAAAGTGTTGACATACTCGTGCATTCATCACCATACTGTACTTGTCATCTTGGTAAAATTTCTTTAGTTTTTACACATTCTTTGGTTAAATATTTAAAATAATTCGTTTCTCAATGCTTGACAGCCCTACAATAGTCGCCGCCATTTGCTTTTAGGTATTGCGCATGCGTGGTAAGTGCTACAAAGGCGCCAATCTGCAAGAGCGGTACCAGATGTTTACTCCAAAAAAAAAATATTTAAGGATTTTAAGTTCTTTTCGACAAAATTATCTTTATATACTTTCCCTAGAACCTTTTCACTTTCCCTCGTTTATATAATATAAACATTAAAATATTAGCCCGTTCTACGAACAAGTCTAGAAATATAATGATAAAAATGACAAGTGTTTTTTACAATGACATTCGAAAACTATTACTAAATCCCTTGTAGTAAATGTTATCAACCTATAGGATGTTGTGTTAAAAGTGAAAAATATTCATGAATTCCCAAATACCCAATTAAAAAATGTGCTTAATTATATTTAAAAATATAAGTATACAAAAATAGAATACTTGTATGTATTTCACACATGAATATATGTCCATTAATATCTGTGATTAAAATGTGTTTTTCATGAATTGAATCTAATTGAATCATATTGTGTAAATCTCTCTCTCTCTCTCGAACTCAATTCTTTATATTGTTAAATAATAGATTACTCTTATCTTGGTAGCAAATGTCAAGTTCTATGAGATTCTATCTGTAATTGGAGACACACACTCATGAACAAAACTTGAGGCAGTTATACCTTTTAGCATTATATATATATGGCTTTTCTTGATTTATCAAGAAATTGGGTTGGCCAAATATCACGGAGCAAGCTAAATAAACGTTTAGTTTATTTTTGCTCCACTAGATGGCGCTCTGCCATCTAAAAAGCACATGTGCTCGTGGTCAGGAGATGCCTTCTTTATTTTTAATATCAACACCTGACCCACTTATCTTTTATTTTTTCTATTGTTTTTTCATATATATATATGTCAAGACAATAACTCTGAAAGATATTACTCTCGAACTCAATTGTGTATTTTAACAGAAGAGCTTATATCGAAGTATTTACTTGAAATTCTATCTAGAAAATTATGTAGCCTTATAATTACGCGTATATGCCGATATGCGAATAAGTTTCTTTAATAGATTATCCAGAAATGTATTGGAATCTGGAGACCATACAAGACAAACTGCCATATTCTATAGCGGGTGGTCTGGAGAGTAAACAGGTATCTCAAATATAATATTTTCTTTTTGGATTAAGGTACATGAAAGAAGTTTCACATTATTTTTAAAAATAGCTTGTAATAAAATGACTTCATTGTAATAGAAAAAAATATTTGTGGAGAATATAATGTGTTAAAAAGAATGCAAATTAATGTGTTTCAAAACTTATTTGCACAACAAAGGAAATCCTTCATCGTAAAAAATGAGTATTTAGATTTAAATAAAAAAGAATGGGAGGAGAGATAGAGAGATTATAATATGAATATTTATTTTATTCACTACTCGCTATATTATATCCATAGTAGTCTCTAAAAAAGGATTCTAGAATTCACATATCCGTCTAAATGCAATGATTCAATTTAAATCATTAGGTTGAGTCAATCCCAGCAGGATCCTGAAGACGTGACGACGTCAAATGACGCGACGCTCGGCTACTTAGACGTAAAAGGCCAGACGGAGCCCCGATATCTCGCTTTGCTACTTGCTGCATGTTCTGCCTTGTTCGAATCTCAAAACATGGAAACCTTCTCGAGACATTAATTTCAAACAACACAAAGCCTATGCTATATTTTATACACTGTGCCGGCATATATTGTTATTCAAAATGTATATTATATACAATCTTTATACTCGAGGCATATATATCCTTTTAAAGTTTAAAATAACTTTATTGCCTAAAATATTTTAACAAGTAAGCTGCCATTTCTTCTCAAGTGTAGTCTTTTATAACAGCATTATCCTACAAGTCACACATCAAATGTAAATAGATCACTTTCCATGTTTGACGGCACTAACACATGACACATTTTATTGATATTGATAAAAATTATTTTTGAAATCCTTGATTATTGTTGAATCTAGATTTAAAGATGGATATTTAATTAAAACGGCTTTATTGGATCGAAATATCATCTATTTTACCAATATTTCAGTTGGCAGAACGCCAACCTTTATCAAGGTATTATAATATAGGCCTCATTAATTAAAGATTTATTTATGGATCGCTCTTTTTGATGTTCTGTTATTTTTCTCTTATACAAAAGCTACATCTAAATATCTCAATATCTCGTTAGCGGATTATATATATATTATTTGGCGTTAAATCTATTCTCAATATAAGGAAAGGAGAACAGTTCACCCCACAACCACATCCCAGAATGCCGGTTATCTCCCGCGAAGATATAATAAGAAGGAGGAGTTCAATTTCTCATTTGGTAAAATGGGCCGAATCGCAAAAGTCAGTTTTAATGGCGCTCTGGGAATAAGTTCAATCAGGCTTATCTTGCCATCTGCCTCGCCCAGGTCGTATTAATTGAATTTGGTCTTTTTACCCACCCTCTCTTCACTCAGTGCGATTCTCAAATGTCTGGCACTTCTATATGGAAATTATATTTGATAAAGTATATCAGCGATCTTTCAAACAAATCATTTTATTAATACATCGAAATAACGCGCCATCTATATAATGCAAATGAAAGCACAAAAAAAACGCGAATGTTTCTTTTCACAAATAAATCAAACTTCTACTGTATAAATATTTAAATGTAATTCTACTGTCCTAAAAGCTTATGTTCATAGTTTTCTTAAATACAATTTTTAGGATTCCAACCTTCAGTGTTGCATATAAAAGCATAAGGATACAATAAAGTATTAGTGCTCTAAAGAAGCGGTCTGGTAGATTAAATTGGCGAAACCGCTGGGAGGGTTCACCACTGATGAGCCAAGCCCTCTCAATATATTTTATTTTTAATCGCAGTGAGGGAAGTAGAAGTTTAATTTATTGGTGAAATAAAACATTTGCGTTTTGGCGTTCTCATTTGAAAATCATTTTATTGTCATGGTAATAAAGCATCGTACTAGGTTAAATTTATGTAGCTTATACCTTCTGTATATAAGCCATATTTTGTAGAAATTGACTCAGTACCTGGTGAAGAAAGACTGAATTCAAAGCTAATACAGATATGTTATCTCGACTAGAATAAACTCATCGAGTTAAAATAGAAAAATAAAACGGAGATTGGTGAGGAGTTTCTTGTGCGAATTTTATTAGCAAACTTTCGGACGCATGCGTCCTTATAAAGGCTATTTCGATAACTAAACAAAATACGAGATGAGTTTTAATAAGATATTTTTGCATACGAGAGAAAAATATAGAATTTATAAAAATAAATAAAGAGAAAAGTGAAAACGCAAATTTTGTATGTACAGAATTGATATGCAAAATTTGTGCTAAGGATGTTAAATTTATGAAATTAAAACCTTTTTACTATTATGACTTCAATACGATAATATCCGCACTAATAAAATTCGCACAAGATACTCCTCTTCAATCTTCGTTTTATTTTTCTATATATGTTATCTAACATTAAAATAAAAGAAAACTCTTTGTCTTAATGTTTTTTAGTTTTTTTATCATTAATCAAAATAACTTTGGGTGATTAGCACACTATAATATTGTCATTATCTCACTTAGAAGATTCTTTTGACATCAGTAACAATCTTATCGATGTTATACATTTCAAATGGATGAAATAACCTAATGTATTAAATATCAAATGAACGATATTTTAATTCGAAAAATTTAGGGAAAATAACTGAAGGTTATCTAAAAAAAATATTTATAAAGTCCGAAAACTTTGAAACCTTGAAAACTTAAATTTTAAAACTTGGAAAATTTAGTCACAAATTTCTAATTATTTTATATTTTTTAGAAAATTGCCCATGTTTTTCTGAGTAATTAAGGAAGTCTTACAATTTTGTGAATTTATTAAGTATCAAAACTCTTATTTAAAATTTCGAAAATAAAAAAAAACTGCATAAATTAGAGCAATAACCTCATTTTAATTAATATTTTTGGAGACATTAAAATATTTTATTTAATTTTCATGAAGTGTCACTATTTCAAACATTTTTCTTTTCATTTACATATAGGCATAAAAATGTTTTGGAATAAATTATAAAATGAAAATTTAGCTATAAAGGGGTATAATAATGATTGCACCGCACATATTTTAAAATTCTAAACCATTTCTAAAAGCTTTCCATCGTTATATAGATCAATTCGCAATTAAATGCGTAATATATAAACGTCATAATGATTATAACATAGAAAATCTGTAATATTTAAATATATATAATATTTAAACATAAACTTAAAATACCAAATTGGGAAATAATATTCCAAGTTTAGGTTTTTTAAAAGCAAAAAGAAGAAAAACCTATTTTGAATATTAAGAATTTAACATATTAACACCTTTTGACGCATCATATTATATATATATTGCGTATGATATTGTTTTTTACAGCACAATACAACAATGTTGGCAAGTTTCTCTAGAGTGGAATGTCGAGGTGACGAACGCATCATATTGTAAACTATATATGAATTACCTTGTTAGAATATTGTAGAAATTAGACCAAAGAATAACAAGAAATATAGAAAAAAACATCAAAACCTATATATTAAAACTTTACATAACAGCCTCTATTATCACAGAAGTGTTCAAATTGATAATAATAATATATTATGATGCATTTGCGCGCCATCTGTTATCAAAATTCGAAACTATTATAGATGCGTATGATTCTTTTGAAAATTAAACAATTTCTGCTGCCCTTACTGAGCCAGGCCCTCCCATTTATTTTTCCATTGCAGTAAAGGCAGTAGAATTTGTTTAATTTTCAAAAGAATCATACGGGTCTAAAATATATAGTTTCGAAGTTTAATAATATATAATTATTATATGTAGTGAGAGGAAAGATTAAGAATATTTGAGGATGATCATAAAAGGAATGAATTGTCTACACTTGTCAACATTTTTATTGACACGGCATCCTCCCTCTAGACCTGTTTAAAGCACCTAGACACTGGTTTCAACGTTCCAAAATTTTAACGAATTACGATATATAGATTGGAGTATGTGTAGGTATCTACACGTCAATAGAGTGATTCACATAACAGCTACTTTACAAATGCTTTAAAAGTTTCAATAAAAGAGCAACGATATATAGATCGGAGTATGTGAAGGTGTCTACACATCTATCGAGTGATTCACATAACAGCTACTTTACAAATGCTTCAAAAGTTTCAATAAATGAGCAACGATATATACATATATCGGAGTATGTGAAGGTATCTACACGTCAATAGAGTGATTCACATAACAGCTACTTTACAAATGCTTTAAAGGTTTCAATAAAAGAGCAACGATATATACATATATCGGAGTATGTGAAGGTATCTACACGTCAATAGAGTGATTCACATAACAGCTACTTTACAAATGCTTTGAAGGTTTCAATAAAAGAGCAACGATATATAGATCGGAGTATGTGAAGGTGTATACACGTCTATAGAGTGATTCACATAACAGCTACTTTACAAATGCTTCAAAAGTTTCAATAAATGAGCAACGATATATACATATATCGGAGTATGTGAAGGTATCTACACGTCAATAGAGTGATTCACATAACAGCTACTTTACAAATGCTTTAAAGGTTTCAATAAAAGAGCAACGATATATACATATATCGGAGTATGTGAAGGTATCTACACGTCAATAGAGTGATTCACATAACAGCTACTTTACAAATGCTTTGAAGGTTTCAATAAAAGAGCAACGATATATAGATCGGAGTATGTGAAGGTGTATACACGTCTATAGAGTGATTCACATAACAGCTACTTTACAAATGCTTCAAAAGTTTCAATAAATGAGCAACGATATATACATATATCGGAGTATGTGAAGGTATCTACACGTCAATAGAGTGATTCACATAACAGCTACTTTACAAATGCTTTAAAAGTTTCAATAAAAGAGCAACGATATATACATATATCGGAGTATGTGAAGGTATCTACACGTCAATAGAGTGATTCACATAACAGCTACTTTACAAATGCTTTAAAAGTTTCAATAAAAGAGCAACGATATATAGATCGGAGTATGTGAAGGTATCTACACGTCTATAGAGTGATTCACATAACAGCTAATTTACAAATGCTTCAAAAGTTTCAATAAATGAGCAACAATATATACATATATCGGAGTATGTGAATGTATCTACACGTCTATAGAGTGATTCTCATAACAGCTACTTTACAAATGCTTTAAAAGTTTCAATAAAAGAGCAACGATATATAGATCGGAGTATGTGATAGTATTTACTTATCTATCGAGTCATTAACGTAACAGTTATTTTAGAAACGCTTTCAAAGATTCAATAAAAGAGAAACGATATATAGATCGGGAGATATGAAAGTATCTACACGTTTATCGAGTGATTCACCTAACAGCTACTCCAAAACAAACTTCCAAGTTTCATGAAAGAGAAACGATATATAGATCGGGATATGTAAAGGGGTCTACACGTATATCGAGTGATTCACGTAACAGTTACTTCACAAATGCTTTCAAAGTATCGACCAAAGAGCAACGATATGTAGATCGGAAGATTTGTAGGTATCTACACGTTTATAAAGCAATAACAGCTACTTAACAAATGCTCTCAAAGTTCTCTTGTCTGAACTTATAGTCCTGATGCTAAAATGAAAGTATTTCCAATTTCTGCTCTGAATACTGACCTAATGAAGATAAATAGCACTTCTGTTTACAGCATGTAAATAGAATTATTTTACTTGTTATAAACACACATGATAATGTTTAAACATTATACCTTTGGTACACGTGGATACAGACTACGATAATCATGGTGAGTAATAGCGAAGTGCACCACATATCTACACATGTGAAAAGCAGTTCAACTTTAGCCTTACAATGGTTTCAAAGCCTCATTTGGGTACTTGCACTCATAGATGGGGTTAGACCTTTGATATTCAGGAGACATTGGAGCAATATTTTAATCATAAAGGTACCTAATGTGCGGGATTCGATTCCGGTTCTTAGTGGTCAAATATCGACCGTTTTTGTCATTCGTCCATCAACCCTACACTGAATTTGTATTTCTCCGCGCTTTCCCCCGAATTACTATTTTCTCCTTTTTTCCCTACAAATTTAAATATAGGAGATGCAAGTAAGTAAACCTACGGAACAACAAAATATTTAATAACTACGTTTACACAAGTAAAATAACCACATAGTGTGTGTGTAAATTAATATGAGAAAATTAATTTCCAGTAAAAAGTTAATTTTCGTAATGAAATTATCGAATTAATTATTGGCAATAAAGTAATTAAAGCATTTATTTGGTCCATTATATACATATATAAAGATAATTATTTGAGTCATTTTAAAATGAAAATCAGCTTAGGAAATCCTGTACAACAATAATTAACTTTGTTGTCCTAATAGAATTTGCTTCCCCTTTCAGGACAAATTGAGGTGAGTGGGTGATAAATAAAAATATGTTTGGAGCTATATGTTATTGCTATCTTTTTTTCTTTCGAGATCCTTTATTTTGATATAAAAATCTCTAGCAAATTTTTTATATTTGATTATTTACTTTGATTTTATACACATGAACAATATAAGATGAATGGTTTAACCTTAATTTCAAATAAATGAATATCCACGGTGCTCAGCGAATAAACGGATAAACTTCGGAAAAAAGTTCTGCATCGAGATATGAGAACATTTATTTCATAAACATAAGGCCGTAAAAAGTTTTATCCGACTAGAATTGGATTATGTGTGTGTATATAATTTTTTATGTCGACAAAAACTCTCAAATATAATATCTTAATAATCAAATAATCTTCTCTTCTCTAATCAAATATCTTATATTATTTCTCTCTCCTTCAATCCTTAATATTTTATTCTGCGATTTGTGTGTGTGTACAAATATTCTTGAAGGTTGATACCTTTTTCCTGAGTATTATTTCCTATCAATAGTATTTATCCGTATTCAAAATATTGAAATATGTTTTCAATCTCTATGATATATGATGTGCTGTGAATGCTTTCACTCACTAAGTTCCCTGTTCTTCTATAGAATGCACTTTTTTAATGTTCAGTCTAATTGTGGGGATATTTCAATGTCATCATAGCGTTACGTTTATATTTGGTTTATTCAGTAAAATATTCCCAATGTGGGATTCGATCCCGGGTCGTTGCCGACCTAAATTTCAGATTTTATACCACTCGTTTACCGGACATCGCTTTGCCTATAACTTTGTATATATAGTCGTTCTCTTTTTAATTTTAGATTGACACACATTAACCACAATAGAAAACACCTAGAGAGGAATACCTTTCTTCTTTTAAATTTGCGTTGAAAATGTTAATGGGACAGTAATATCAAAATATTCATTGTAAATGAACCATTTTTATTTTTACCGTTTTATAATATCAGAGAGCTCATCTAAATAGAATAGGTGAGGTTTTAGAGACACTTGTTCACTTCTCGTTTCTAATATTGCCAGGTAGAAGCTAATTGGCCCACGTTACGCCACAGACGCTGGCTGAAAGATGGGTCTTATTAACGTTTTTTTTTTAGAAGAGAGAGAAAGTTAGACAATTAATAAAATCCATTCAATTGACCATTTCCTACATTGATTATCAGACCTATATAAATAGGAATTTATTTTTAGAGTCCACTTGTTCCTATGTTTTCTCTTTTTATTTTTAGAATTTTTATTTGAAGACCTTTCATTTGCTGTAATTTAATCTATTTCAATATATTTGACGATCAATCTTTCTATAAACACCTAATTTATCAAAGTAGCAAATATTTGAGAGAAAAAAAAACCTAAAACTAGCTTATAGGCAGCGAAATATTTTCGAATGTAAATGTAACCATAATCTTAAGAGGTTATAAATATTTGAATAGAAATTTGATAATGAGATGACGATAATTTGTGTATGCACATATTTATGTCAAGCTCTGTGTATAGATTCATTTTTCTCTTTGAATATATAAATTATAATTCTCAACATTAAATGCCACCATTATTATTTATATTATAGCGAAGGTAATTTTGAAGGTTTATAATAATAATATATTGAAGCCTTTTTATATATAAATATTTATGAGGATTTTGAAGTACGATAAGTGATAAAAGTTTTTAGCTTGCCTTGATGCGCTATCTTGACTCGAGGAAGGCCGATTGTTCCGTATATCGTCAGATCGTCGACGTATTCTTTAGTTTTAAGATTTTCGTTCTATATTCCAAGGGCCAACCAATTCCTGTCAGATAATGATGGATCTGTAAAAGTCGGTTTGAGGCAATGACCAGATCATCAATATCCAAAGCGACAATCTAAACTATCAAACTTTTCTTAAGATGACAAGCCAATCATCTCCTCCCGACTGTAGACATTTCTTGAATTCACTATTTGAGGAATTCATGCCGCAATAGGGAAAATGCTCAAGTATATATGTGAAACATATGGTGTGAAGAAAGTAGAGAAAGAGATCAAGAAGATGAATGTGTGTAAAGGAACATCCAGATTATGTAAACGAATGTTATCGAGCGCCAACATTAGAATAAATATCAATCCCATTTACATAAGAGATTTCTTAGATTCTGACATTAATAATTGTTAATTCTATCTTAATCTTCTAATTTTCACACAAATCGCGAAATGTATATCTTTATTTTCGATACACACTACAAGTGGTGCATCTTTGGAGTTTAGACGTAAAGCTTCAACCTTTGAAATTTATATACATTTTTTCACAGCTATAGATAGCGCTTAAATTGAAATTATATTCAACTTTTACCTATATGAAATATTAAGTCTAAAATCCATCATGTGACTCTTATTTTACGATTATTTGAATATGATAAATTCAATATTTTCAAAATTGACGCATGCGTCTTTGTAGCATTAATAAATACAAATAAACTGGAGTTGGGTGTTAAGGACGAGGGAAAAAGGTGTTCAATAATATCAGGTATAAATTTGTTAAAGGTGTTTTATATACTTTCAATAGAAATAATAATAGAAGACACTTAATAAAAAGGCATATCAATGACCCATTACTCCAATATCTCCAATAAACGACAGAGACTTATGATGAAATCCATCATATCCAGAAAGCACAAAAAAATTAACTGAAGAATAGACATTACAGAAATTTATAATATACTATTTCTGAATAACAAAGTCGATAAGCACGCGCAATGGAGGCCCGCTCTGATTCTGCATTCAAATAACTGTAAATACCTGAAGCATTTTATTTGATTTTAAATCCTATTCTAATGGCGGTTCAATGCAATTTCTTTTCCTGTAGAAGGGACTTTTTGACCGAAAGCTAGAGATATTTATATATAAATGATTTGTCAAAAAAGAAACATTTCCTGAAGGCCTAATGTTTGTAGTTTAAATTTTGAAAAGGCATATCCTTATTGTGCATCTGAAAGTTGCTGATGACTTGCGCCATGTAGCTCGCCTCTGATTCCTATTGAGGGAACTATGACGCCCTAAAGATACGTGTATGACGTGTTTCGGTCGGTGTGCTACTTCTTCTTCAGGTAGTATCAAATGTAATTTTAAAGCTGGATAACGACCGACTTCAAACAGAAAGCCTCAGCTAACATGCCTTGCATCAAACCTCGGTGCTTCAATGGCCACTAGTCTCTCTTGATCTCTCACCTATAGAACAGGTTTGGGACCTGATATTGAACGTCGTTTGCGGTGCGCTGCAACAGCCGTGTTCAGAAGATGAACTGTGGCTGATGGTTGACAGGTAATGTGCAGCCATACCTCAGGATACCATCTGCACGCTTAATGAGCCAGTATCTAGACGTGAAGGTGCCTGCATATCTGCCTGCGATTTTATCACAACATATTGAGTGAGCGGCGATGTCGCTTAGTGTATAGGTGTATTCTGTTTTAATAAATATAATTTATTTTCGTTATTAGTAATCTCTTTAAGAAAATTTTCATAAACCTTTATCTACTAATTCGTAATTTCCAAATTAAGTGTCACTCAGTGTATTTATATTCTGCAGAGTACACTTCGGTATAAATATATTTTATCTAAATATTTGAGTAAAAAACATTATATTGACTAAAGATGTGTGTGTTCTAAAAAGGCATCTTTATTCTGATATTTTGTACAATTACATAAACCGGAATTGGTATATATTCAAATTAAAATATTGGCGATATTTAAATATACAATATATATTCAAAAAAGATGCATATATTAGATTTATATTTATTTTATTGTTCCAATATTTCGAGGGGCAACTCGCCTCTCTTTATTCATATTAGGGATTGCTCAATCTTCAAAATATAATATATATATACCTTTAAATTAATATAATAATAAAGATATAGTAAGTATATCTAAGATGGCTCTATGAAGCAGTTGACTCTGCCAGGTGGTCCCATCCTGCACTCAGAGCCTGACTATTGAATGCCGATAAGTGGCGGCGCGGTGACTCTGGCACTTGACTTTATGTAAGAGGTAGGTTCTGCAATAGCTCTGGCTTAATAAGGAGCACCATTGGCTAGAGACACGGTATTTATCTATTTACTATATTTATAGTTGTAGGCTTATATAGGGAGAGAGAAATGAATAGGACTTTATTTATTATATTTCTTGTGTGAGAAAAACTTGCTGAACAATATAAATATAAGAGAATATGAGTCTATTAGATATAAATAAATAAATATATATATATATATATATATACTATATTTCTGAAGATAATCATTAAAAATACACATTTCGCCTTTATTGAGAGTCTTTGCAATCAGTGAAATTGTCAAAATCCTGAAACCCCAATGATTACCATCGGTTTGGACGATGGCTCTTTTTCAAAGCGCTACATGAGGAACTCATTACATATTTCACAAAGGATATATCTTGCTGACAAAATGGCTTGACCAATTCTTTGGACATTTTAAAGGGTCGAATTAATCTATAAAACCAATACATCTCTTCCGCCGTTACTAAATAAAACTAAACCTATTGCAGAATTTTAATCTGATGTGGCATTTTCCTGATCAAGTGCTTGCGCGATTACGAAACGGTCATTATAAGGCGCAAATACCTTGTTTTCCTATTTTCACTGTGGCAATAATTTATTTTGTTTAATGCGCTTTAACTATAAAATTTTAATGTAATTTTCTTTTATTTTAAAGCCATATAAAGGTTAAAATACCTTTAATATTTTAAATATATATATTTGAAAAAATAAATTAAAAAATAAATAGAAAAAGGTCAAGTGTTGTTATTAAAATCAAATGGTCAGGATATTCCTTTTTTGATATTTTTATATAAATTATAATACATTCTATGATATAAATGTGTTTTCAGTATTGCAAATATTTTTCGAGAAAGTTATAATTCAATATAACTATTATGTATTAAATTGCAGGCGCCATACAAACAAGTATTTACACGTTAATATATAGACTCTCACATTTATTGAAAAAAATATATATATTATATAATGTATATGAATAAATATTTTATGTAAATATATAAATAATGTAAAAAGATAAAGATTTATAAAGATTTTAATATGTAAAACATTTATTTTTACAAAGGGAACAGATTTTTATTTGATTGTATGTCTGAAAAACTATATATCACTAATATTTTGTTCCAAGCATCGCTTCCAACCTGAAAAACCTGATATATCTTTGAAGAAATATTATCTTTCTATTGACCCCAATTTTATTTCTTGTCGTATTTTAACCGCTATTAATAGCTGGGGATGAAGGAAATAAATTTAATATCTTCGCTTCTATTGCGAATGTAAAAGCAAGAAGGGCTCATGTTTCACATATAATTTATCATTACGTCACTTCTAACTGTTGCAATCTTTTAAAACGATGTGTATCGGTTGTACTATATTAAACATGGTTTTAATTGAAAAGTGCATAATAGTTGAGTTTTGCTAAAAAACTAATATTATATTTAATAGATATATATGTTATATAAAAATTGTATTTATTATTGTTGCGTGTAAGGACTCCAAATGACTACAACCTCCGCCAATAGATGGCGCTTTCGCCTGTTTCGCTTCTGAAACTGATGTGGGAATCACCGTCTGCTGTGGTCTTGTTTCCTGGGGAAAATGATTGTAAATACACTTTTATGTTGGCCCCAGGATATAAAATAATGTAAATACCCGTTGTTTGTTATCCCATTTAAATGTAATTTTTAGTAGTAAATGACAATAAAAGTGTTTGAAGTCTCCGTGCTGCCTGCTGTCGTTACTATCGCCATCATCGTTGCTGCTGCTCTTCTGGACGTCTTCGGGTGGCCTTCAGGGAAGAGCAACGGGAGCCCGGGCAGGTGATCCACGGCGGAAGAAGCGGAGAGGTCACGAGCGACAATATTAAAATTATATCATTTCCAGATCAAATTACACTTTAAGTCTACCACCAGATGTCGCAACTTTCCTTATAAAACTCGTTGCTGTTGTTTCCCGTTGTCCGGCTCAAATATTTCTGTAGATATGTAAATATGTAATCTTTAATTATTTCTTCTTCAAGCCTGAAGTAAGGTAGTACTTCTCTGATATTATGTGCTCTATACTTTACTAGCACAATTAAAGCAAATTGTGATTCAAAGTTGATTTTATTTCATTTTTACGACGACTGCACTACCATTAAGGACTCATTAATCCTTGAAAAACCTAAACAAATTCTATCTAAAAAAAATTATATATTTTTATATATTTATATCAGGCACATTTTTCCCCCGAAATATAATCCTTGAAAATAAATATAGGATGAATATATTTTGGGTGGGTTGCACGAATATTGGTCGATTTTATATCGTAAATATTTGATATCTGAATATTATAGTATTTTAATATATTCATATGATGTATTATTTTAAAGTCTATATTTTGTCCGATCCTTTAATCCTATAAATCTGCTCTCATCTTGAATATGTTGTATTGTCTATCTTAGTTCTTTAATAAAGATTTCTGTTGAGAATTAAGATGTATTTATTTGTAAATATTTATTGTTTATTATTAATCTGTTTTTTATTCTCTTTGTGACCATTGACCACGTGTCATGCAAATGTATAAATTGTATGATTGTAAAAATAAAGGGTGTCAGAGTGTGAGTGGGCTTTATTGTGCTTCCGTAGTGACGTTGGCCGGAAAAGAATTAACGGCGGCATTAGAGTGGAGCCTTATAGGAGCAAAATACAGTCCTCTAAGTGAGAGCTAACAGTTTCAAATCTATATATCCACTACATTTCAAGCGTGAACGCAACGCTGCGGAAACAACTTGGTATCAGTAGAAGGCTACTTCTGAGAGCAAATATGCGGTTTGTTTCTGAAAATTCTGCGTCTCGATACCATCCAGGAGGATAGAGAAAATGATATATTTCTAAATATTTTAATAAATTCTCTTTCATATGCTATATATCATTTTAAATTCTAAAATTTTCGCTATTATTTAATACTTTCAGTTTATCCTGATCTTATATTTGAAATCAATTTAGTTTTTGAAAATGCTCTTAATGTAAGAAATTCGCTTTCTTTTGCTTCACGAATTTGAAATTGAACACATCGCTATGAATCAACACGACACGTTATCAGCTTACAAGTGAAAACGTTCCGCGCCGTCCATTCCAGCTTCGGTAATAGAGAAGGTCGTGGATGGCCCACCGCGGGTTTTAATGGTCAATTAAAGGCCACAATCGGAGCATATAAACTATGACATCGAAGCATACAAACATGAAAACTACACGAAACGTATAATTTAACGTCGATCACTCTGAATATATTCGTATTCTTAGACAAAATTTCAGCAGAAAATCGCCGAAAGAACGTGGATAGCAGGCAGAAATTAATTAACTATTAGAACATAAGAATATTTCTAGAAAATAATGCTTGTAGTTTTAAGGGCTGAATATCACAAATTGTAAACGCGTACTCATTTATCAAGTCAAGGGTCAGAAAGTCTTGGCTCATCAGTAGTGAACCATTTTCAACAAAAAGAAAATCGGAAATAATTTTAACCGGGAGAATGCTGGGTCCAGTCTCGCGTGTATAGAAACAATGAATTAAAATAAATTGCGTTCAAATAAGCTATAATTTGAAAAACATTCGAATATTCAACGCACATCGGTGAATTACTATATTATATAGAGTTTTTACTTTATATTCGATATAAATAGATTAGAATTTCATATGAACATGAATAGAGAGAGAGAGTATGTCAATATATTCCATGGTTAAATATTAGCACCCAAAAAGCCTGATTTAAAATACACGTGTCATTGACTATAATACAATTAGAAATGTATAGCTGACAATTCTTAAACAACAACAAACAACAACAAAAGCCTTTATTAAGGGCCACTCGCCCTATACAGGATTCGCCAGTTCACAATGGATGGGGAGAACACTGTGAGGCCTTTTTCCGGGATATAGTCTTGTGGAATCCAAATATCGCCTCAATAAAATCAAGTGGTGTTCTCTGAAAAAAACTGAAAGGGTTCTAAATTGTGCAATTAATCTGGTGATAGGAAAAGGACAATTCTTAAAATGTCTTATATATTGATCATATATAAATAAAATAATAAATAGCCATATGTGTGTGCTAGTATGTATATAAAGATTAAAAAATATCATATATAGGTAATAAAATATTTCTAACTGAAATATTTTCTCTCTCTCTCTCTACTCTGCAATTAGTGCTTCGGCTTCCAATTTTTATTTATTACTCCCGGGGGAGGTCAGTGGAAGGTTGGTCTAAACCTTGGGTTTTCGACCGCTACGACCCGGGATCGAATCCCATATTGGTATTTTATTTTCTAAATGAATCAAATGCTCCAATGGCCCTCGATTCTTGCAAAAGTTCAACCCCACCAGCGATTGCAATTATCCATACGGGCTCTGGAACATATGTAAGTGAAAAGTCGAACTTCTTTTCACATGTGTAGACATGTGGTGCACTTACAGTAAAATCAGTCGCCAAAGCCAACCCAAGATGATTACCATGGCTTGTACCACGTGTACTAGGTAAAATAAAAAATATACATTTTCTTTTTTTTCTACTTCTTTTAATTTATAGTTAGTTAATTATGTTTTTATTTTTACGTTTACCTCCGACTTGATAAAATTCAGAATAACTATATTTTTTGTTATAAAAAAGGTAGAATAATCGTATAAAATTTTCAATCTAAAATATAAAATCCAATATAAATATTCTATTAGCACAGAAAGTGGAGTTTCCCATATTTGCCGATACTTGGGTTTCAACCCAATGTAAACTGAGAATGTAATGTAAACTGGGCGAATATAAAATCTTTATTTAGAAGCGGCGGCTATATGTATGGATAGAGCCATACTTACTATATAGGAAGGGACCGATTTTATGGAATCACCAGTTATCTGCATATACTATTTCGGAATTTTATATCAAACTTGAAAATATATATTTATATTCTCTCTTTCAATTCCTTTACTTTGCTAACTTTCCTAAAATTTCATAGATTAAGTTTATTTTAGTTTAAGTTTATAAATATATGGAGATATATTCTGAATGTGTGTGTCAGCATGAGGAAATTTCAAAATAATTCTTCAATTTCTATCTTTCTGTACTTGATTATTTTTATTCTGATATTCTATATTATGAAAAAATATGTTTCCAAAATAATTAGGTAGAAGGAGAGAATTATATTAGGTTAGAAGCCCATTATATTTTATTGTATTCCATTATGTCATTACGTTAAATTTAAATATAAATGTAATCGAGATTTGATTCGGTGAAATTGAATATTTTATAAATGTATAATATTGAATTTGAATGATATTGAGAAAATAAAATTGAAACTAATATAAATTATGATTAGACCGATAAAATATTACAAATAAACATGAATTTCATATATGAAATTGCAGGAAATATTACTAAGTGAAATATAATGAAGTGACATAAAAATATGAATAAATATGAAATAAAAATAAACTTATAGAAGTTAAGAGATTTTAAATTTATATAGTTAGAGAATATATATATATGTTATATAAAAATATGTTTTTCAAATATAATTTCATAGATTCAAATACTCTGCTAAATCGACGGCCAGAGGTCATGCTTCCCGATTGTTGTTTCCCGATGGCTGGCTCAAACCTTTTGTACATTATGTAAATTAGTTATTCATTTTTTTATTCTTACGCCTTAAGACAGGCAGTACTTTTATCAAATTATGTTTTGAATATATCCCATAATCTCAATTAAAGCTATTTCAATCTTCCCTAATTTTATTATTATAGTTCCAAGGTTGGACCACGACTGCATTACCAATACCATTTAGTTCTAAAAAGAACCAGCAAATAATTCCATAGCATAATCCTCAAATATCTTTTTTTTATATAATATATATACATATACTTATTTGTATATAAAACTAGCACCAATATGAATTATTGTAGCTACGTTATCGACCAAAGGCTATTTCGCTTATATTAATGTATATAAGGATATATGAAAAATGATATATTCTAGCATTATTTATATTGAATCCACTTGTGAAAAGAAACCATAGGTATTATACAGGTAAGCTACATGAACACTGCCTACTTACAACAATAGGTTTGAAGCTATCTGTCAAGAGATCATCGGGAGATACAGCGAATCTAATAACCCTGTCAATATGATGACAACTGATTACTATTGGTTGATCCAGGCCCTTAGGTTTGATTGGTTCCTCATAAGTACGTCACAATTTTAAAACTTTATTAGTTTTGTGTTCAACATTCCAGCTATAATCTAGGACATGTATATAGCTTGGCCATTACCTTTCCATCTTTCTATCTCTTATTCTTTTAATTACTTTAAATATAACATCAATATTAATTAAAAGTGTATTTTAAAACATATAAAATAATAATTGCCTATATAATAATGATAATGATAACAATGATATATATATTTTTTCGCATTTGTGTGAAATCAGAATAGAGAGAGGGTATATTGAACCCTATCTTTTGATTAAACTATTACAAATCTCTCTAATGTTGACACTCGATATGTATTATCTGATCAATATTTCTACAAAGTGTCAATTTCAATGTTTTCTATTATTTAGAGGTATTGATCACCCCTATATTTCCCCGCGGGGAAATAGATAATAAAACCTTCCAATATCACACTAGTCTTTATTGAAGTATCAATTGGTCTGTTATAAAGGTATATAATAGAATTTTTGTGGGAGTCTAAAGAAGTAATTCAACGCACAACATACTGTATTCATCTTCACTAGATTCCACGAAGATATAATGAAATGTATATGTATTAAGAAATATTGAGATATTCATATTCTAAATATCATATTTATATAGAACAAATAAAGGTGCGGGAGGATTATATTCATGTACCGAGAGAGGAACCTTTCCCTTTAATTATACTTTGTAAAAGGGTTTACTAGTGATGATGAATAATGAGTTAAACACTAGACTTGGAAATTTCAGACAAAATGTTAAACTGTATACTATATATAACCGCCCCGGTACTGATGAGAGTCAAAGCCTGAAACCATGGTTTACTACAGTTCGGCTTTTGTATGAATTTGCCAAAGCTGATATTGGGGCTCATTCTTTTTATCACTAGTAAGGTTTGCAGTGATAGAGATGCATGAGGAGATCTGAGGCTCTTCATTAGACACGACAACAACAACAACTAGTAAAGTTTATACTAGGGTGAGATGAAGAAGTGCACCGCGTTATGATGGATAATTAAAAGGTAAGGTGCCTATTTGGTATAATTATTTATGTATATATTGTAAATATATATAATATTTAATTATTATATTTTTAATTTATCTAGAATACTCTGTGACGTCGGCGGCCAGATATCTAGATAGCGCAGATGTAAATATTTAAATCCTTTTTGTTCCATTTTTAATGGCAAGAAAGGTTTTTGTAAATATGTAAATAATTAAACAAGTATTTTTCCTTCGTTATTTTCTTCTATAAATTCTTGATCAAATTGAAACAATATAATGTATATATATATATATATAATAATTAAGCAAGTATTTTTTACTTCGTTATTTTATTCTATAAATTCTTCATCAAATTAAAACAACATAACGTATATATATAATAAATAAGCAAGTATTTTTACTTCGTTATTTTCTTCTAAATATCCTTAATTAAATTGAAACAACATAACGCATATATAGTGTACATATATTTTATATTGTTTCAATTTGATGAAGAATTTTAGAAGAAAATAACGAAGAAAAAAGGACTTGCTTAATTATTTGCAATATATATATATTTATAAAGTTGTTCATATAGAAAAAGTGGCACCTCTTTCTTTAAAAGTACATTGGGTTATCCCACCCCAGTAAAGGACGTATTAGTGATGATAAAGAATGTTCCACGACACCATATTTGACAAATTCAGACCATAGGCTTTCGGAGTTTAGCTCTCATCATTATAGGGGCGGCTTTCATAACATCCAACAAGTGGAGTTATGATATTCTTCGAATTTGTCAAAAGGTGCATTAGATAGTGAAGTGGTAGGGCCGATTTTCAAACTAGAAAATATTTAGATTTGCGGGAGGGCGATCCTTAACGACGTCTCAGTTTCAACTATATGCCTAGAATTCCGAAAATATTAGAAATAACTATAAATATTTATTATTTATTTTAAAACACACGCTATATCCTTATAAATATTTATTATATGTTTTAGGAATATAACTGAACTATTAACATATATCTCTTTTTTGTGTTGTGTTGGGTATATATAAATTGTCAAAGGTATTACATATATTAAATAAAAATAATATAATGAAAGATTTTCTCCTCATTTTCTCCAAGCGTTCGTGGATGGCTTTTCTTGATTTATCAATAAATTGGGTTGGCCAAATATCACGGAGCAACCTAAATAAACGTTTAGTTTATCTTTGCTCCACTAGATGGCGCTCTGCCATTTTAAAAGCACATGTGCTCGTGGTCAGGAGATGCCTTCTTCATTTTTAATATCAACACCTGACCCACTTTTATTTTTTTCTATTGTTTTTTCATATATATATATATTTTTGAAAATAGAGCAATCCATACTTAATTCATTATATAATAAAAAGGCATATATCTCACTAACTAAATAACACTAAATTTTTCAATATTTGATTAATTTAAAATAAATATAAAATATAAATTAAAGATTTAATTTATATTAAGATATCGTGATTGTAAATTGAACGGCGATTTATTTTAGGGAAACATTATTCATTATCTTAAATAACTCTATTCAAATAAACAACTTATATTCTCTTATAAAAATAAGGGGATTTATATTCTAATATAAAAATGATTATTTGAGATGACACACTATTAATTTTTTCTTGATTCAATTGTTTCTATCGAAATCGAATGGTTGTTATGAATAGACAAAGTACCTAAAAAATAACAAACCACACAACTCTAATATATCGTCACTGATTTCTCTGTAAAATAAATACTAGGAATGACGCGAACGGTAATTTTCTATTTAAGGTTTATTCTAACTACATACCTGAACAAGCTTCTTTTATATAGTCAATTTTCGCTACTATTTACATAATAATTATTATATGAAAATTTACAAGACGAATTGGAAAAAATATATGCAAATATTATACAGTAACAATATTGATAATGGGATATATGAAACTGTGTTATTCAATGAGAATACATGGGAAATACCACGTGGTCGTTGTATTTCGATTATTGCGCCGAGATATCGACCCCCGTGTGAAATATTAAAAAGCTCGGGTCTATTATTCATCCCGAGATAAGGGGTGTTTTACATAACCTTCCTCCCCAGCACACCTTCCTATCAGCTGCTAATAAATATGCATGACTGAACTTTAATTAGCGATTTCACAACCAGCACTGGGAGTTGATACTTCTGAATATGATTATGACCATTGTACTGAAATTAAAATTCAACTGTTTTTCATGATTTAATTAAAATCTAGCAAAACACACACAGATTATATTCAGATATGAAACCTACTAATAAATGTGATGAATCAAAGAAATTACCGATAGACACTTTTGTATTCCTTGATATAAATATAAACTTAATCTCTCTCTCTCTCTCATTTTTAAATTCATACACACAAACAATATAAAATAACGATATACTTTTAGCCTTATATTATAGTGCAAATCTATATACGATGTATCATCTATAACCAATACTCGGCTGCATCAATTAACGTTATCTTTCCTCATATTTGAAAAACATTGAATATTTATCAGTTTCATTATAGAGTCTCATTCAATTTAAACAACTTTGTTTACGGATTATATTTAGTAAATATGTTGAATACTAAATATTTAATTATCAACTGGATATTTTAAAAAATAATATTTTGTAATCAGATTAAACACTTAATCCCACGGAATTTTAGGCATAATAGAATTATATTTGAATAAATGTATATATATAATTTATTATCTTAAACTTCTTTTTATAATTACTAAATATATCCATTTTTATATTCACCGAGGTTATGTAATATTTATATTTAAGAAAATGAAAAATGGTGTTATTTTATTTTCCAAAAACTTATGAATTTCCAAGCCCAGTCGAAATCAAATGCTCAGAAAATGATTCTGTGAATGTGTAATATTTTGATAACGCAGCCTCTGCTCTTTATAATATTCAAAATTTCACCTGGCTCTTCCACATAGTTTTTAAAAAGGTGTTACATATGGTTTATAGGATAAACAATAATATAACCATTAATGTGTGGAGATAAACACGACGTCACGCCATTCCTGCGTTAAGGTTCGTCGTTTATCACACCATTTAAAGCATTCCTGACTGTGACATAGCGTCAAGAATTGCAGCTGATATTAAAACGTCGTCTGAGTGTTCGTGCAGATGTATTTTGACTTTGAAACGACACCATTTTTCGTATTATGGCTCTTGACGTCGTTGTACGATCCATTATGGCCATGCGATAATATGTAGGTCTTCTCGGCTGTTAGCGATAGCATATATCCAGTGCCTCGTTCCGTATAAACCGTCCTAAACCCATCAATTCCATAGTGTAGCGTAGGAATCAAGTCTTGGAATATCTTAAGATGTAAAAGTATTTATTGATGACGGTATGGCGACTAGTCGACAAATATTAACAAATTAACCAAACTATCTACAGCTAGGGAATCTTGAACAAGCAAGCAAAGAAATATTTTAAAGATGATTTTACAAACGCAGAGTAATATATATTTTCATAATCTGTGGAATATTTTCATTGAATAATATTAAATTAAATTAAATAATAATTTTTTTCTTTGCCACAATATTATGCTAAAAGTCATGGGATGCGAACGACGCGAGCCGCATTACTGCTGCGCGATAAACCGCAATCCTGGAAGGCTACAGTTCTAATTCTATCAAACTTATAAACGTGATAGAAAGAATTTATCTTTTTTATAAAAGTATCACGACAACACACACACACACACACACTTTATACAATTAGGAAACATTTTAAAATGAAAGTTCTTTATGAGAAACCTGATGTACAATCTCTCTTCAACGAAACTATAGGTGTCCATACCTGCGTATAATTTCCATAACTGAAAATACACTGTTCAGAAGATATTTTTAAAAAATAATATATTTATGAAATATATTTTGTATGGTTTAAAGAAACGTTTTCTTTTAAAACCTTCAAAATATTTTGAGCAATCTAAATATTTTCATAGAGGCCATTAGAGGTTTGATCCTAACATCAGCAAGTTGAATAAATATATATCACCTGTAATAATGCACCTTCTTAAGAGAATGCATTAAGAATATTTTACGAAACCACAAAACATATAATAATATAAGTCCATAAAGGCATTATGTCTATAATTTATAATGTATTGTGTGCCGTGGGTTCCGTGCTTTGGTGTTTTCTGGGTGGGTTAATTAAAAGCTCAGTTTTGTGGTACGTAACAAATTAAATAATATAAGACAAAATATTTTACAATTTTAATTTTATATCTATCTCTATATTCTCTGAACAACGGTTCTTAAATATACTACATATTAAATATAATACATATTAAATGTCATAGGGATTTAATTTGTAGCAATTAAGAGCCATTATCACCCAGGATAGAACAATATATTTATTTCACATAAAACAAAGAGTAGAGAGCTGGGGAAGGAACTCCGTTCATTCGGCTGCTAGCCGAACACTAAATGGCTTTTCTCCAAGGTCCGACATGCGCAAAGGAACTAGCTTCTGATTGGTGGATAGACTTTGAGTTCTTGGCACAGTTCCAGCTGATTCGTCCCGAACCTCTTCCTCAACTTTCAATAGTTTAATACTCGCGTCTAAATTCTCCCCGTTTATTAAACTTTCTCGGTATAGATTTATTTCATTTGAAAATATATTTTTCAACAAACCATACATATTGAGTTGTTCTAGATATTATATATATCAATAAGTTCATATTTGAGAAACACCTTGCTAGGAGTTGTCTGGTTGTATAAAATAACTTTGCCCACATTAATTATACATATGAAAACAATTAGCGTCTTAATTTTAATATTGTTAAAGTTCTGTACTTACATTAAGCACAGAAGGGTTTATAGTGCGGATTATTCAAAACAAAATATCGATAGTAGAGATAGCGGCCTTTTTGGTTGATAAAGTATCATTGAAATATAATCAATAATAGAGCATACAAATTAGGTATGTAGCAGCATAGAAACATCAAATGAGATCTAAAAAGCGCTACGATTAAGCGTATTAGTAAGAGCAGGTCAATATAAATAAAGAAAGAGAACTCGACGGACGTGTAGCTGACTTAAGCACAAGTAGTGAATGAATTTAATTTAGAAAATGTAGTTAACTTATTGACAAGGAATATATAAATAAACTTAATGAGCGACATCTGACCGACTAAAATATATGTAGTAAATAAACTAAATGTGTAGCCTGGATTCAACGGATTAACAGAGGCACATAAGTGGTGAACCTTCCCAGTGGTTTTTACAGCTTTAGTTACCATAGTGGCTTAATATTCTATTTCATTCTTTGCGTTTATAACCGTTTTTTTTCTATTTTCTCATATTGTATCTAAATAAAAAACCAATTTATTTAGGTCATCATCTTGAGAGAAAAAAAAAAAATAATTCTGTAGAATTGCCTAGCAAGGTCTGAGTGAAAAAAGAAATTAATCTATTATTCTATACTTTCAAAATGAACAATCACTAAAATTTGTTGTGTATTTATATCTCAGTTTTCAACTATATTGATTGAATACCTTATTCTATGATATCCCATTAAGGAACATCATTATAGGCTAATTATTTTATAATTTATTAAACACAATGTTTTAATTGTATCACTACAATATTGGAAATATATACTTAACGTGTGATGCAAAATTACAATATTGGTAACCTAAGTGAACCTATGCTCTGAAATATTTCATTGGGTCTAAATATATTAATTTATGCAGCCAGAGTTAAAGAGATCTTATTGATCTGAACTGGGTTGGAAATAATTTCAATGCCAAATGTGAAATTTCAATAACAAAAGTTTAAAAGGAACGTTTCAATGCGATATCTCAACAATATAGAACCACCATACGGCTAGTAATCATTAGAAAGGTTTGATATATATATAGTTAAATATTCTCAAAGATTTCAGTATCCCATCTTTATATATAAATCAATGATAATTTTTTTTTGTGTGTGCTATTTTTCCGCATACGCTTCTATCATATTTGAATTAAACTTATAAATTTGACATAATTCAGTTTTACGTCTGAATGGAATCGCTATCATGTTTTAACCCCGAATTATTCAAATCAGTCCGATAATGGTTGAAGCCTAGTATATGCAATTTAGTTCAATATATTTGCAATTACTGGTTTAGAAAAATAATTATGTGTATAGAATATTAAAGAATTACGATATTCACCAACATTTTTCTCTCTATAATAATGAAAAACCCTTATTAGAATAATATTATTTTGGCAAACACATTCACTAGGCTCAATCTTTGCGATACCGGGTCATTGTTTGGTATGATTAAGATATTATAAATGGGGATAGTAATTGATTATTATTATTAATAGGCAATCCCATAATATTATGTTCAAATCATTAAGCTTGGGGGATAAGTCTCTTTCAAATACATTTATTTCAAGCTTTCGGGCACAACCGCCCTTCGACAAGAAAATTATATTAGCTACTAAAGTTTTCGGATCTAATCTATATATACATTTGTGAGACGCCCGTGTCTCACAAATGTATATATATATTAGATCCGAAAACTTTAGTAGCTAATATAATTTTCCTGTCGAAGGGCGGTTGTGCCCGAAAGCTTGAAATAAATGTATTTGAAAGAGACTTATCCCTCAAGCTTAATGATTTGAACAAAACAAAGTAATTGATTATAAATAAAGTATTTGAAATTTTGATATATCGATGCGCTTTTCAATAAAAAATAATATTGTATATATGTAGGAAACTCTCTCGAACCAAAGTAGTTATTTATAGAAATTATTTATTGGTTGAGATTATTTATGGCGTGGATAGAAGGAAAGGAGCTAACGCCGGAAGGCTCGCACGCCAGAATGCTGCCTCATTTTGCTAACGAGGAATGTATCCTTTGGGAAATTAAGCGGGAAATTTAAAAGTGGAATACACCGACATAACTATCGTTAGTTTTGTATTTTAATGCCAACATCCAATGTGATCTAGAAATAATCCAACGTGCTCTGGTTACCTTGATTGCCGGGATCTCTTACACAACTATTGATGGGAATTAATTGCTTTCTATTTTGGTTATCATGTTTATTCCTGGTTTACTCTGATCATATTAAAATATACTTGTTGATATTCTATCGTGTATTCTCACATGACATGTTCGTGTACTTAATCATTCATATTTTATCACATATATATTGCTTTCATTTATATAATAGTGTTGTTGTAATTCTGTAATTATTCGTTTTTCCTTTATATATATACTCAAAGTATTTTAGAGATTTTAGGGTACAAAGATATACAGAAGAGTGATCTACCTCAATAATTCTGCTCTACGCCTTTCATTTCTTTCATTTTTAGAGAAGACATACTATATTCTTATGGTTATATACACTCAGGGAGAGAGACAAAACTTAGGGAAGTGGTAAGTCTTTGATATCGCCGGTCGTCTGTTTTTTAAAAAATATATAAGTAATTTTGTTCACACCTGGGTATCTCATGTGTATTCTTCAATAAGGTTCACTTTGTATCAAATATCTTTCAGAATTATTGTCTGAATCCCGATATACATGTTTAAAAGGTACAAAATTCTTATATTTTGTCCAGAGTGTATATTTGAAGGTATTCTAAATGGTGTTTTCGCTAATATTCACTAAACAACTGGTTCAATCATTAAGAACATTTCGAATGTTAATCGCTGAAGATAAAGTTTAATAGATATGCTATCCAAAGACTATATTAATATTCTTAATGCATTCTAAATTGAATGCGCTTTGAGGTTATAAATGATTATGATGTTATGATGATTCCCTAATATCACGCTTACTATTCTCTAATAAAATATATATTAATATTATATTCTTTTCATAATTATCATTTTTATCATTGTAGTAAGGTCAGTAGAAAATTGTTCTATTTAAAAAGAAACCTCGCATCAAAAATAATTTACACTTTTTATAAAGGATTCCACGCTAAAAAATTCGCATCATGTTTATATAATTACCATTTGGGTAGACAATATTCATCGGCAAACATTTACTCGGGATGACATCTGAGCAATACGGGTTATTCGGCTTCTAATGTTTAAATAGGCACAAAATAAATACAAGTATTACACTTGTTACTATACATTCTAACGCCATTTTGAAATAGGTCATTTTTATATAACCGCATGTAATAAAGTATTTACCCAAACACAAAGCAATTACTGTCAACCAGAAGATCAATTTCTGCAAATTAAGGTGTCAGATTCTGGGAAAGCTTCAAGTGCTCTTTCTGTTACCGACGATAGTCAAAAAACTAACTTGTTCAATCTGAGACTCAAATTACTCCAAAGTAATTTTTCCATAATATAAAATATTCTTGAAATTAGAGAAATCCATAAATAAATCTTCAATTAAAAAGGCATATATTGGATCAAAATATCATTTATTTTAGCAATAAACATGTTGTTGACACACATTAATATGTTATAATACCTTGATAAAGTTTGGTGTTCAGCCAACTGAAATATTGGTAAAATAAATGATATTTTGATCAAATATATGCCTTTTTTAATTAAATAAAATATTCTGAAATAGAATCTGAGTTTAAAAAATAATGGCATTTTATTTAATACAAAATTTGTTTGAATACATCATAATTCAAAATTTCAATACTATATTGGATATGAGAGAAAGAGAACCCTTCCTAAATATTTAATTTATTTATTTATATAGTGGCACCTCTCCCTATAAATACAATCACCCACACACACACATAGCCAGGTATTATGTTATTACCTAGTAAAAAACTACTAGCGATTATAAAGTATAAGCCACAAAACCAGTTTTGGTAAATTCAAACAAAATTCCAACCTGTATACCATGGTTTCGGGCTTTGGCTCTCATCAGTACAGGGACGGCTTCGATTTCATAACATACTACGTGAGGAGTTATAAAATCGGTCAAATTTACCAAATAAGGTGTTCAATCTATAATTTTAAAGGAGTGGTGTCACTTTCGGTACATGATTATCATCCTCCCGAAACTTTATAATGTATTCTAGCCTGAAAATCTACCCTTGCTACTTCAAAAGCTTGAACACATTTTTGGTAAATTCGACCGATTTTATAATCTCTCTCGTAGGTTCTAATGCATTCAAAGCCGCCCCTGTACTGATGAGGGCCAAACCCCGAAACATGGTATAAAGGTTGACTTTTTTTCTGGATTTTCCTAAACTAACGCGCGCGTTTGTGGCTCATGTGGCTCAACGTAAGGTTTTTCACTGGGGTGTGATATAATAATGCATTTAATTATACATATATAAAGAAACAGGCTCCTATTCTGGTAAATAAATA
Organism: Cordylochernes scorpioides; assembly: GCA_030710605.1. Taxonomy (NCBI): domain Eukaryota; kingdom Metazoa; phylum Arthropoda; class Arachnida; order Pseudoscorpiones; family Chernetidae; genus Cordylochernes; species Cordylochernes scorpioides. Next base: position 138,017,824 of record CP092886.1, read on the forward strand.
CCATCCTCCCGGAACCATATGTACATACGTTTTTTTCAACTCGGACGAAAATCATATTCATATTCTAAGAAGGAATATGTGCTTTTTCCATATAAATACCATTTTTCTTATATTTTATGAGGCATTTTAAATTGATAAGGGTCCTAAAACTTTGATACTAATTACATCTTTACAGATTTGGTCAATTATATTACTCTAAGAATTTAGCGAAATCGTAGCCACATATATATTAACGATAACATTAACTATAAATCATAGAAATGGTTTGGCTTTTCTCTGAATTTTCAAAGACATTTGCCCTCTCAATTGGATTAATATGATCCTCTACTCTTAGATAAATTTATTTTGTTAAGAAATTAGAACTTACTATCAACTTGACCTCTATTGAAACAAGGTCAGATTCTACAGTTGTGCTGGCTTGAGTATAACCTCACGATACCCTCCAAACTCCTTCGCTTCCTACAGAGTAATCTAGATTCAATATTTAATTTCACTATTATATTGGCACCGTGTATCTGGAAGTTATAATTCAGATGAAATTCTATGAAGATTTCTCCCATATATGAAATTTGGACATCCGCTATGGCGGCATGGCCCAGCGTGGCTACAGCAAGATAAGATTATTGACCACACTGGACTTCACAGAACACCAGGCCAATGCTTCGAAGAAATTTCACCTGTCTAAATTGTTGCGTCGTTAAATGCCAACTTACCCATAATGGAGGTTTTGGTTGAATTTGAGATATTTTCTAAGTTTCAGCGGTTGATATCGTGCATATTTCGCTTCTGTTTAAATATTGACATGATCCATTGAATCTCTTGCAGCTCAGTGTTGCAGAGTTACGCTGATCTATACTCGCGTGGAAAAAAGTTTCACAAGTGAAGAAATTCCTGATGAGATCAAAATCTTCAACGCGGATATCGGATTTTCTCGTCAACCTATATTTTTAAACTTAACACGTTACTTGGAAAGGACTGTTAATAATGAACGGACGTCTTAAAAATCAAACCTTTAATACAAAAAAGAAGCAAGTATGTTGCTACCAAAGAAAGGTTATTTTACTATCTGGTCATTAGATTGCATTACAATATCAAACTAAAAACCAATATTTTCATATGCGTGCATTAGTCCAGCAAAACCTCTGGTTCATTGGAGCGAGAGGTGCCGAGAGGTTGTTATAAGCCGCTGTATGAAATAGTTCGCGGCGAAACCATATAAGATAGGAAATAATAAAACTTGTACAGAGTGAGTATCCTTTTACTTGTATAGGGGTAGAATAGTTATTAAGTTAGTGTCTAAATCCCTATATATATGCTAAACGGTATAACTGCATCAAGTATGTCCGTTTTTGTTTTGCTTATCCCTAGTACACGTGGTACAGGCTATGATAATCATGGTGGGTAGAAGTTGGCGATTGCTTTTACTGTAAGTGCACCACATGTCTAAACATGTGAAAAGCAGTTCGACTTTGCACTTACAAATGTGCCAGAGCCCCGTTTAATTACTTGCACTCGCTGGTGGGGTTGGACTTTTGAAAGAATCGGGGGCCATTGGAGCATATTTTGTTTTAATCAGAAAAAAGCGCCCAATGCGGCAATCGAATCCGGGTTGTAGTGGTCGAAATCCAACGGTTTAGACAAACCTTCCACCGAACCCCTCGTGAGTGTATATACCTTATCAACATTATGTGTTTGTATCGACATGTGCGCAAGCATTTCTTTATTTTATTGAGGGAGGATTATTGACGCATTCTCCCTCTAAGAGATTTTCGCCCAAAAATTATGTTTACATTTTTTGGTTGTTTATCCTTGAGAAGTTATTCTCTCTATAATAACATTAGATATTTTGAAGCTTTTCCAATTTTCCAAATCATTTCTAAAGTTTAACAACCGATGAAAATTCAAAATAAAATTACGAATCGTTGAAGGAATATTCTATTTTAATAGTGCACATCAACCTTTTGATATTTTTAAATAAATGACATTGTTTTTCCATTATTGTATTAAGAAAATGTAATCTCTGTTAATGGAAAATTAATTAGAACCATATAATTAAAAGATAATATAATTACATAAAAAAGAAACTTATTTTAAAAATTGTATTGACATAGAAATTTTATAAAGAGAGAAAAAAAAAGATAGAAAAAATAGGAATTCGTGTTTGAATTCATATTTTCTTGATCATAATATATTCACTGCGTACTATTTTTAGGGTGTGAGCTGCCATTTCGAAATCACTACTTTAGAAACATTTAGCAAATACTTTTTCAAATCTTCACAAAACCAATAATAAATTAGCTCAATATCGAAAATATCAATTCTTTATTGAAAACTTAATCATTTTATTCGTAAAAATAGAAAAATCTCTGAATTATAACGGTTAAATATCAATGTTGGAACAATATCTCAATGCTTAATAGGAAAGGCATAACAAAAAGGGGAATAGCTGAAAAGAAGGAAACAATTCCTTAAAATAATAAATTCCACATAAATTGATTCAAATCTCCTGGAAATTAATTAAACAATAAAAAAAAAAGGTTTCCGGAGATGGGTTTCTTTTTATTTTAAAACCCGTCTCAAGCTTTCGGGAATCTCTGCCCTTCTACAGGAGAACATATATAATGAATAAAACGTCGCCTGATTCCAAAGTACAGAGATTGCCTGAAAGCTTGAGACGGTTTTTAAAATAAAAGGAAACTCATCTCCGGAACCCTTATTTAATTGTTTAATTCCTTATATCCAGCTTTACCTCAACGGCACTATATATCCTCCGGCCTGTGCAATAATAAATGAACCAGCTATCAGTCTACCAAACAATAAGACTTTTTTCACAAACAATATTTTACAAAATATTTATATAAATTGGTTTTATATATCGAAATTCCTTACCTATATCTCCTTGTTTTTTTAAAATGTCATGCTTAACATTTGTGAATTTTGAAACACAAACTGTTGTTCTGAATTGTGGGATTGAGTGCATTTACTAACGGGGCGCCAGCAATAGACTAATATCTACTCTTTATCTTTTATTTTAAATAAAATTTTGTAATCGTGTTCATATCAACTCATTATTGACCCCACCATATTTGTATAGATATAAGTAGAAAATATAATATATAACCTTAATGGAAATATCTACTAATTTAACAAAATAAACGTTTATCATTATTATTAGAAAGGACAATTTTCGTATTTATGAACCATTATTACAAGAAGCTGAAGGTAATATTGTTAATGGATAGATAATATAGATAGATCAACCTCCCGCATCTACCGGGTGTTGGAAGGCTGAACCTCATAACAATAAAATAAACATCCTGAACGAATGTATTGATGGAATCAAGACATGGAAGAAGTTATTTCTGATGGAATTTAAGACAAATACCACGATACGCGGCAGTGGTAGCATTTAGTGAGAAACATTTGATTTGAACTCCCTGAAAGTCCGAAATAGATATCGGTTGATGGTGGTAAAAATTAATATTATTACAAGTATATATAGTATAAGTTTATTCAATTGTCTATAGTCAATATGCGGTAAATGTTGGAATACATGACAATAAAAATAAGAGAGAATTTTTAAAAAATCGACTCTTAATGACTCATTAACCTGTGTATGTGATTATATCTGTTAAACCTATAAAAACATTATATAAATATGTTATAATACTCTGAAATATGTTGGCGTTCAGCCACAACTGAAATATTGGCAAATAAATTATATTTTGATCAATATATGCTTTTTTAATTATATATATATACAAAGAAATGGCTTTTTTTTAAATGTATAAAAAAGGCATTTTTTTTATTACCGAAACCATTATATTTTTTATTTAAAATAGCATCGTATATATAGTATTTCTCAATAAATTATAATTTGACACACGTGTGATTAAATCATTTCTTTTACTATATATATAAATTATTGAATTGATATGATTTATTGGAATAAGTAAATAATCCAACTTTTGGGGATTAACACACACTTCACTTTATTATTTATAAGTTTTGCCAAATAAATCAAGCAAATATGACAATTTCCCAAGCCCTAGAGTCATTTATCAAGTATTAGAGAGAACGTAAATAATAGTTCTCAGAGAGAGTAAATAATGATAGTTTAGAGTTTTTAAATATCTATTTATTTTTCTTCTCTCAATATCGAATGTCTATATGAAAAGAAAATAAATTTTAGGCTTCAACATAAGAACTTAATGGAGTGCTTTAATTAGTTTTTAATGATGTCTGCATTCTTTATTAATAAAATTCAAATATACCGTTATATCAAATATTTTAAAGCTAAATAAAAATTTAATTATACTTATATAAATAAAAAATGCGCCTATCTTGGATCAATATTTTATTTATTTTTATAATATTCAATATTCAGACTAGGCTTTTCGCCCATTTTCTCTTTTCTGAGATTCAACCTATTGTAAGGTTACAGGAGAAATACAGTTTTAGATAAAGCAGGTTGGTGTGACTAAACCATATGATATATGAATCATTATTTTTTCAGAATAAAAAAATTATATTCCCAATATTTTCGCTTTAGATGTAGGTATAATTGTGGTATATCTAATTTCCCCTTGATTCTATTTTGTCTTTAGTAGAAACCTTTTGAAACCCTTCAACAAACAATATTAATGATCAGAACCCATATTGTAAACATCTCTACAATTATAGAATTGAAATAATAGGAAGAACGCTCTTCTCGTTCTTCGGCCATTAGCCCACACGGCGCGCGAGATCCACGTTATTCGAGATGGAGTTAGATAACATCGAGTTAGGCAATCGCTATGCCATACTGTCAGATAGCCCAGGTCAAAGGGTATCGTCTGGTAATTTTAATGTTTGGAATGAACAAGAAATGACGATTTATCGGCAAATGAAAAAAATAATACAATGGTAAAAGTTCATTTGACAGGCAACAAATGGAAGAGCTAAATTATAATGTATTATAATATCGCTGAAGAAAAAGCATGAGAAATGCAAATTGGATTGAACATGTTTGTGTGTGTAGAGGACTCGGAAAAATGAAGCAATCTAGATGGATTATAGAATCCAGAAGATTTAAAAGTTAAGATAATGGTCTTCCGAACAACCGACAACCTGTCAAGTTTCCAAAAGCCGAGAAAATGCACAAAGGAAGACACCTCGAATGACGAAGAAGCAAAGTGGAGCGACATAAATCCGCTCCAGTAGACAACAACAAGCCCAGTGCAAAGCTCGGACGGAGGCTTCCTCCTTTGAACAGTGCTGCTTCATCGAGCACGGCGCGGACTTCGGTCCCTTGGACTGAATCAAGGTCCTGGAGGCGCTGTTAGGAAATGGCTCGGTTTACGATCTCGTGAAAATTTCCAGCCAAATAATGGTTGGAATTTCAACAGTGTAAAAAGCAGAGCGCCTGGTCGAGGAGGACCTCGCCATCGGCAACATCCTGCTGGAAACCTTTCTTTATAGGATGACGACCAAGCGCTCTCCCTAGCGCCATAACTACGGGCGCCCTCTTTGTCCAACTATGCGCGAACAGCGGACCGTTCCAAGAAGTTAAAAGACAAGACTGCCCCGTTCATCAAGTCTTCAATCCCCAAGGCCCAAACCAAAAGCGTCCCCGAAACGCTTACGAAGAGGTAAAGGATATAATTAAAATATTTCCAGCAGACACTTCTTCCTACATAAGGGGAAGTTGAGAGATGACTGACAGCTAATGATTTTAAACATGCCTTCAGTGTGGGACCTGTCTGGTGTATATAATTTTTATTTACATATTATATTTTAATTCTGAAGGTTATCATTGTTATTTTTGTTGACTAAGTGCGAATAAAATAAATTATCAAAGTTGTCGCATTCTCGGTGTTGGGAGATGGAGAGGATGGATGTATACAACCGGTATTTGGTATTCGAAGATGGCTAAAATGACTGGAAATACGGTGGTGATGCTCCATCAATATGCTCGATCGTCGCGCTAACGACGGATAAAAGTCCAAAGGACAAAATTCCAGAAATTCTAGAATAAATAACAATTATGAAAATATCTGTCCATCAAATCCGGAATTGGGCAGAAATCGTAGAGAACGAATTTTCATACTTTGAGAAGAATAAATATCAGAAGAACTCGCCTTCTTTGACTAAAGAGCGCCGACCTAATCTTGGATAATCTCGTCAAAACATCAGCAACCGGAACGGGACAACGACGCGCCAACCATCGTATCCCAGAAGCAATATTGAGTAGGTAAAGGCTTCCAGGCAATTGCTCGAACAGTGCCAGAGGATATCTGACCGTGGCTGGGAGTATTTAGAAATTAAGATGGTAGAATATCCAAGTACCTTCATATAAATTTATATAAATATCGTATAAGCGGTCCAAAATTAAATAATTTTACCAATATTTAGATTGGCAGCGGGAATACCATGAAATATAATGTATATGAGTTATAAGCAGTCATTTCTAGTTTTTGTTTTTCATGACCCATTTCAACATTTCGTTGACCCGCTGTTGCCCTATTATAGGACACTTGCTCAATATTTCAAATCCACGAAGATCTGATAGTAGAAAACATGTAAATCGTACAGCGCGTCGATATTTAGACTAAAATGAAATATGAAAAAGAAATGAAAATAATAAATAATATTACGATGCACTAGCGCGCCATCTGTTATCAAATTGTTTTATTTTAAAAATAATATTACGCGTCTAAAATACTTTCGTAATTTGATAATAAATAATATAAAAATTATATTTTTTAAAATTTGTTTTCTATTTCAGTGATGTTTTAAATATCGAAACGCTTCACGTTCTGGGTGATATTTACCATCAGATAATTCACAAAATGGCATAAAATGACGCAAATATTTTTATTTTCTTGGTTGAAAAGAGATTTCGGATTTAGTTAACTGAATAAGGGCTTCTCTCTCTCTCTCTCTCTCTCTCCTCGAAAGGTTTTGTTTAAATTTAACTGAAAAAGTAGGAGTTGCGGCATCTTAATCTATTTTTTTTTTTTTTTAATATTTCGAAATCTATAATTTCATGATAATGATTATCAGATCATTGACAAAATAACAATACAAGTAAGCAATATAAAAATAGTTTTCTTTCAAATGGCCTGTTCGGTGAAACGTCGAAATAAAGTACAGTAGCTCTTTTATAAATCAATTAATAACCCAACCTGCAAAAAATATTTTTCAATAACGTATATTTTTTACACATGTGAGGTCAGTGCCACATCGGGCTAAATAGTTTTAGTTAAAATTATTTATTTTCTTACAGAAGAATTGTCAAATAACTCCCACCCACACATTGTGGACAGATAATGCCCTCTCAAAATAATTAATGTAACTATAATCTCTCTTTGCGTAGGCGGGAGCAATATTTAGATAAAATACCACCGCGGGGTTATATAAATTGTTTAAATATTAAAATCACACAGTTTGAGACGGGAGAGAGCTGATATAATTTAATTCTATTCTAGGAATGTTTTAAATGTCTTAAGTTTATTTACCAAGTAGAGTTATGCGAATATGTAATGTAATAGGGAGAGTGTGTAATGTATATTTTGTGACACAATCATACTCTACTCTCGATGATAAATAAAATTAGTTCAGATGTGTATTGTGGCACTAAAGCTATATTCTTTATACTGTACGATGATAAAGACTTGTAGTTCGAAGACACTGAGCGAGAAATACAGGGTGTATAAGGTATATTGTAAATAGACACAATGGAATTTTAACTGCTATTTTTCAGAAGTAAAAATAAATATTAAATGGAATTCGGTGCAGTATTAACAAAAACATAGACGTTTGATTATTTCAGTTATTAGCTACAATAGTCTAGTTGTGGGGAGATTTGTTGACATCTCTCTCAACCTCCCATACCTAGTAGTCGAGGGGCTTGTAGTCTAGAGAGTTAGGGTGTCAAATTGTAGATATCCAGTGACTGTGGACGTTAAGTTTCAGCCACGTCTTTACCTTTTTTGCTTTGTAGGTGGGTGCTGAGTCCTGTTGGAAGACATACTTCCTTCTTGCGGCCACCATGTCCATCCAAAGCTTCAAACGGTATTCAAGTCGTCAATGTAGGTGTCAGCGTTCATTCTAAGGCACTTCTTAAAGAAATGGGAAGGCATAGCATCACCTTCAACTGCTGTTAACTTCAAAGACAACAGAGAAGGCGGAAAATTCCATGTGTATCACGACAGGTAGCTATGAGGGATCTTTAACAATCCAGAGATCATTCTTAGGATTTATGTTTCAGTTTGATGAGGAGGGCAGCAGCCTTTCCTTTTCCTGTTATACTTCTTAATCTCAGTCAGCAACTGGCCGTTCCGGAGGCCATAGGACCCGAGACTAAGGTCCTCATGGATAGTTCTGACAATTGTAATCAATCTTCTTTTTGACATTTTTGACAAATTCTTCGCCTCTTTTCCTTTCGACGTGAGTGCTTTTTCCTTGCAGCCACTCCTTATCTGTTGCTATCGGTTTAATCAAACTGCTTCTTGACACGATAAACAGTGGTTTTGGAGCAACTTAAGAAATTCCACTATTTCTTCAGGGCTCCTTCCAGCGCGTAGACCAACGAAGATGGCTGCTCGATTTTCGAATTCTCGTTTATTGTTCATCGCTACAATACACACTTCTACTGTTACATTTTACATTGATGTGGCTACATAAGTGGAGATTTTTCCGAATATTATGCCTCACACTTGTATATAATTTGAGGAAGCATTTTTAATATTTCAATTGTTGAATATCTTCACTGAATCTAGTGTTTTTGTTGTATAGAAATATTGCCTTTCCTTCTAAGCCCAATAAAGCAATATCTCTATCCAGATTGTTTAGATGATTTCCAGAAGAATTTGTTTTAGATGAGAATTATTTTTAGGATGTTCATAATAATTAGGTGTTAGCATTAACCGAATCATATATTTTTCAGAGCCTTTTTTAAGAGATTCGTCTCTCTTCGTTCTCGACTTTTCCTGCTATATATTGTTACACCAGGTTGATGTTTAATAAGATCCTCGCTCATGTTTTTTTTCTTCACACTTATTAAATAGCATTCCCGATCGAATTTACATTATGCGGTACGAGAAAAGATAAGATAATAATAAAAGCAATTACCTTGCAAAATAGTTATTCTATTTATTTTCTTGAAGAATGCAATGTGGTCCTGAGGTCTTCGCTTCAGTTTTTACTGTCAACAGTTGTCCTCTCCGCGCGCCAACCTTCCAAGTCATGTGAAGTCGTGACAGGTTTATATAATATAAATATATACATAATAATAAAGTACTCTATTGAACATATATATCAGTGATAAATATTCTACAAATAAATTTTCCAATGTCTGAATTAATAAGTTCAAAATTTTTTCAAGACGAAATATTGTTCTATCATGTCAATCAAACGTAATGCAGCAATATTTGGCCGTGATATATTGTAAGTTAGGATAGAAGACATTGTTAAAAAACACGATGATATGTGAGTTGCAAACTTTAAGACCCCATAAGCAAATATATTAAGTTTAAAATAAAAACATAAAGCCTCCAGGGCTTAAAAGAAACTTTTCCCTGGAGTCTTTATGTTTTTATTTTAATATTAATATTTTTGAGATCAAATCTTTAATTATTTTTGGGTTTAAGAATTTCATTCTCTCATTTCTTTGGCGAATCCGATTCAGTTTAAGGGTTAATTACGGCAGGATACATGTTAGGCGTAGGCCCCAAGTAAGATTCCATCAGTATTGTATTGTGGAAAGGCATACAAAAAGAACCCCTGGCTTCATGTTGTGGGGTGACATCAACTATGACTGACCCCTTTAGTCTTTATTCAAATCACAATAAATGCTCAGCTATACATTGCAGATGTGTTGCATTCTTTCGCATTATTATATTTATATATTGAGCACATACACGACCACATACAGTCGCACGAACTTTTCTTCAAAAATTTAAAACCCTTTCCTGGCCAGAATTCCCCCTAGATATTTCCCCAATTGAGCATGTATGGGACATGTTTTAGGAAATTTGGAAAACTCCACAGCTAAATAATATCTAACAACTTCGGGAAAAATTTGTAATGTCATGGTTTAGGATTCTACAGGAAGCCATAAAAATCTGTATGCAGTATACTTAATCGTATAGCTACTTGTATACGTTTCAAAGGAAGACACCAAATATCAGTACAAGCTGTGTATCTCAAAAAATGTACATCCCTTTTTTTCCAAATTTTTAATCAATTATTTTATACAATACTATTATATAGCTCATCAATTCTGAGATTTTACTTGAATGTTTCAGGTGATTCAATTCTTTTAATAGCCAATTTATATATATTATTTATTAATAAGTTTTTTCTTTATCGTGTTTATGATTTTATTAATATTCCACACATTTATATAATAAAATACATTGGCTTACATATAGAACACAGGAGATTTTATTGGAGCAATATATATATATATAGGTTTTACATATATAATGTAGGTTTTAACTGAAGCGCGCAGCACGGAATAATATAATATTTAATTCCATAATTCCATATTTAATACCGTATCATAGATATCAATGTCGTTTCTATTTAAATAGATAACATTGAAATAGTAAATACATTAATATGTATCTCAATTCGAACAATACAGTCTTAGAACTTCGCGCGCTATTTGAATAAGTTCCAATGACGTCAGGTTTAAATCAGATACCAGAGCTCCAGAGAATGGAATCGTCTGCAGCTTAGAAACGGATGCTCTGCATAAAGGTAAGTAGGCCTATTTTCATTGGGGGAAAGGGGGAAATAACAAAGAACTTTGTTGTTTCCTGCTCAAGTCCCAAATAAGTTCTCCGAATAGATAATTAGAATTTCTCCAAGAATCCAAGATTTAAATGTAAAGTCTGATTTATCAAATGATAGCAATTTTCCTAGCGCGCACGAATTCATTCGTATACATTTGAGAATTTATTAAACAACACACGCAAGAGAATATATTATTTAATATTCTAAATATAATTAACATATGAATTAGAATGAACAATTTTAGGAAATGTTTATATAAACTGGGTTTATATTATATATAGAAAATAAATTCATTAAATAAAATGATAAATATTATGAAATCAATTTTATATTTATATAAATAAAAATGATATTGTTTTGATTTTAATTAAATTAAATTATGATTAAATATTATTTAAAATCAAATATAATTTCGTTTGTATAATGGTTTTATAGAAATTGTTATTTCAACAAAGCCTATCATTATTATTAGAAACCTTTGTTATATATATATATACCTTTAGGAAATAGAGCAACCATAGATAAATCTTTAATTAAAAATGCATATATTGGATCAAAAAATCATTTATTTTACCAATATTTCAGTTGGCTGAACGCCAACCTTTATCAAGATGTTATAACACACATTAAATATGTTATAGCATCTTGATAAAGGTTGGCATTCAACCAACTGAAATATTGGTAAAACATATATTTTTGATCCAATATATGTCTTTTTAATTAAATATATATACCTATATAAAGATGCTTCTATACTTTGGCTAGCATTCGATTGAATAAGGCCTCAGTTGAATAGGTGAAGAAGTGGTTGAGAATGTGAAGTAGAAGTATTTTTCAACTAGCTGTTATAACATCGGATAATGAAATGGATCAACATTTTATACCAATTGGGAAATAATATTGAAAGAGAGAAAGCTTATAATTTATATTATCCAATATTATAATATATAATCTATATAACATTTATTTGTATACCGATAGTTGAGACATGTCAATTTTAATTCTTTTTCTTGTGTGTATTTCTATTATAATATCAGTATATGAGATTATGATATATATGATATATGTATTTATATATTAAAAATAAAGAAGGCATCTCCTGACCACAAGCACATGTACTTTTTAGGTGGCAGAGCGCCATCTAGTGGAGCAAAAATAAACTACGTATTTAACTTGCTCCGTGATATTTGGCCAACCCAATTTCTTGTTAAATCAAGAAAAGCCATATACAGGGTGATCCAAAAGACCCGCACAACTTTAAAAATTAATAACTCCTCGAATATTTGCGCTGGAGAAATGCGGTAAACACCATTGTGTTCAGGATGCAATGGGATTTTTTATGGCAAATAATGAAAAATTCGAAATTGATTTTAGTTACAACTTTATTCGCTAGATGGCGCCATACCAGAATCAGCGGCCAAATTGTTTTATAAATTGAAAAATATAACTGAACGACACGTATTTTTACTTTTTAAATATCAGGAATGAACCCTAATAATATCAAATGATAAATTAATAAAACACCATTCCGCCAAAAGTTAGAAGAAATGGTTAACGATTTTTAAATACAATCTGAGATATGTAAAATAGGTATATGCAAATTAAAACATGCAGAAAAAAAAAAACATGATATTTTAGATTCGGTTTGCTGGAATCCTCTCAGCTATTTATATTTCGAAAATAATAATTTTCTATTTTTTTTTTTTAAATTCAACTCTCTCTCAGTATCGATTATATTTATTTTAATTTATTTGAAAAATATTTATCTATCTCTGATGATTTATTTTACTCTGGATTGCCGTTGTTGTTTTTGTCTTTCCAATAAAGAGCCTCAGATTCTTTTCGTTTGGCCAACAAAAAATGCCCAATTTATATACACATATATTCTTACATAATGAGACTTTAAAGAATGCAAATAATCTTCATCTATTTACATACACAACACATCTCCCCCCTTAATATTACTCCAGTCGGTCTAGGGGTTTCCTGGCTCTCTGAGGTCTAGGACTGCGGAAGGGCACTTGCACAGCGGCAGCCTCCGGTTTAGGAGTGCAAGAGAGCACGTGCACAGCAACAGGCCCTGGTATAGGAGTGCAAGAGGGTACGTGCACAGAAGCAGTCTCCTCCTTGTTTCCTGATGTAACCTCTGGAACCTCCTATTCACTTTATTTCTGACTTCCACCTACAGGCTTCTCTCCTGATGTTCGAGGAAGTATCAAATTTCTTGTCTCCACTTGTTTTTTTTCTCACAGGTCGCAATTGATTGATATGCCTCTTATACACGACGCCCTCGCAACTTATAAGGTAGTGACGGTAGCTCAATAATTCCAAAATGGTACCTTTTTACCGTTTAGGTCCAGTTGCATAGTTGCGGAAATAAACCTCGCAACCTGTAGTAAACTGCTCCTGCCTTCTTACGGCCTCATGAAATACCTCTCGCGGATTTCCCATCTTGGTATTAAATTCGAGAATCTTGATCTTAAACTTCTCTTCATTAGCAGTTCCGCCGGGGAATTCCTTTATTACAGTTTGGGGAAATGCTCTATGAGCAAATAGGAAACTTTGTAGATTCGTCTCTAAATCATCATTCCCATTATTCTTTCACAAAAGGTTTTTAAACTCTCTTACATATCTCTCAGCTAAACCATTTGTACTAGGATTATACGAACTGGTCTTAGTGTGCCGTATACCATTCATTTTGGTAAATTGCTCCAATTCACCGGAGACAAACTGTCTTCCGTTATCTGTAACAAAATATTAGGGCAATCCAATTCTGGCG